>OY744506.1:4559662-5126391 GCA_963556185.1 Pseudopediastrum boryanum
CCAATAATGCTGCTAGGCGAGCGGTTAAGAAGGATCAGGAGCGGTACTTCAAGCAGCAAGCGCTGTTTGCGGAACATGCTCTAAAAGCTGGTAATCTAGCCGTGTTCCACAAGCATGTCCAGCGGATCTTCAAGGAGCAGCAGGGCAGTAGCTCTGCTGCTCCTACAGCTGTGCTAGGGGGTGCTGATGGCAAGCAGCTGTTCCAAAGCAGGGAGGAGGTGGTGAAGTGCTTTGCTGAGCACTTTGCTGATGTCCTCAACTGCCCTGCCAAGCTCGACCAGCAAATGCAGCAGACCATTGAGGAGTTAGTGCAGAAGATGGAGGCAGGGCAAGGTGCAAACCAGCAGAGTGAAGCAGCAGCTCAGCCACCTACTGTGCAGGAGGTTGAAGAAGCTGTCTTTGCCTGTCGTAATGGGGCAGCTCCTGGGGTTGATGGTATCGCAGCGCCTATGCTAAAGCTCAGTGGGACCATGCTGAAATGGTTGCACAGGGTCATTGTGGCGGTGTGGGAGTCAGGGAAAGCGCCAGTGGAGTGGAAACGTGCACTGTTGGTGGCACTGTATAAAGGCAAAGGAGAGCGCAAAGTGAGAGATAGCTATAGGGGGATAAGCTTGCTAAGTATACCGGGGAAGGTGTATGTCTTGGTCATTTTGGCTAAGATCAGTTCTCATATCGATGCACAACTGCTTGATAACCAGTCTGCTTTTAGGAAGGGGAGGGGCCTCACTGATGCTCTGTTCACCATACGCCAGGTCATCTCTAAGTCTGTAGCATTCGATCAGCCTCTATTCATGGCTTTTGTGGATTTGCGTAAGGCATATGATTCTGTACCGCGAGACACGCTATGGCGCATCCTGCATGTGTACGGGGTACACACAAAGCTGATAGAGTTGCTGATGGACTTGCATACTGGCACACAGGCTGCTGTTAGGATGGGTGGTGTGGTGTCTGAGTGGTTTGATGTGCATGGCGGGGTGCGGCAGGGATGTGTCATTGCTCCCTTGCTGTTCAACATCTACATGGACTTTGTGGTTCGGCAGGCAATGGCTCAGATGCCGGAGGGATGTGGGGTGAAGCTAGCCTATCATGCAGATGGGAAACTTGAGCGTGATGGGTGTGGTAGTGGTGGGTGTGTGGAGCTGTTGTCTGTTCTGCTGTATGCAGATGATATGGTGTTGCTAAGTCCCAGCAGGGAGGAGTTGGTGGTCATGCTGCAGGTGATGGACAAGGTTGCTGCTAGTCTTGGGTTGCGCATCAATGCAAGCAAGACTGAGATCCTGTCCATTGACAAGGATTGGAAGGAGGGGGATGTGCCAGTGCAGCAAGGACCAGAGGTGGTTATCAGTGAGGGTGTGGTAAAAGAGGTGTCACAGTTCAAGTACTTGGGAAGTGTGCTTGTGACTGATGGCAGGTTGGATGTGGAGTTGAATATCAGGAGGGGTAAGGCTGTGGGGAGGTTTAAGCAGTTTGAAAAGATGTGGGGTACCAAGCATCTGTCATTGGCTACGAAGGTGAAGTGTTACAAGGCATATGTGTTGCCAATTCTGCTGTTCGGGAGTGAGTGTTGGTCCCTGACCAAAGTGCAATCGCAAAAGCTTGAGCGGGTGCACTCTAGCTGCCTTAGGAGCATCCTGGGGGTCAGGCTGTCAGATCGGCACACCAATGAGCATATCAGGAAATCATGTGGGGTAGCCACCTTGTCAGCATACATCACAGCAAATAGGCTGAGGTGGCTGGGGCATGTGGGCCGCATGGAGGAGGGCAGGTTGCCGCATATTGCGTTGTTCTCTTCATTACATGGTGACATGACGAGGCCAGTGGGTAGGCCTCGCCATACCTGGGAGAAATGCGTGTGTGCTGATCTGAAGGTGCTTGGTCAAGATGAGGGGAGCTGGGAGGCTTCATGTCAGATTAAGAGTGCTTGGAGGAAGAGGTTGTGGGATCTTACGCACCCTTGGGAAAGCCAACGGTTAGTGAGGTGTAGAAGGCGCACTAAGCAAGCTATTGATAAGCATGTGGAGCGCTATGTGGTGCCTTTCAGTGGCTGGGAGGATGGTGGTTCACCAGTACCTAGGTGGTGGGAGCCACCTCCAGCCCCTACTAGGGTGGTGCTTGATCCTGCTGCCTCCCCGCCACCCATGTGTGATGGAAGTGGAGCAGGTTTTGGGTTTTAGTGGTGGTGTTTGTTTCCCCTTGGTGTGCACGCCGTTGCATCTAGCCTCAGCTTGTGTGTGGCAAATCCACCATCGGTTGTGTGGCTTCGTGATTGTGATCAGGAGCCTTGTGTTTGTGGCCTAGGTTTGTTTGGCCATTGGCATTGCTGGTCTTGCGTTTTGATTGATTGATTGATTGATTGCTGCTTGTGGACAGGCTTGGGAGAAATTCTTACCAATCCTCTGTAAGCTTTGGCTGCGGCATGCTCTCTCCTGGCCAGCGTAGTGTGCAGATTGATGCTGAGCTAGGGATAAAGGAATTTCCAGCAGAGTGGGCAGCAGCAGAGGTAATGCTAGAGCAGGAGGGGTACCTGCAGGAGAATGGGGAGTTGCAGCTGCTCCTTCAAGTGAAAGGGTTTAGGTAGATATCGGTGTTGCCTTGGTGTTGTTGCAGCAGCCTGTGCTAGTGGGGCTATGGTCGTGGAGAAAATGCATCGGTCTTGGTATACCTCACCACACTACAATTGAGGGTTTGCAGTGCGCATGAACGAAGAGGGTTTATGGGAGCCAGGACTTGCCATCAACCCCAAGTGGTGGGGTCAAAAGAAGTTGGTGCATGTGCAAGTATGTTCGCTGCTCATTGCTGGTGCACAAGGCTTCTGTCAATCAGGCTTTCCATGAGCAACATGAGGAATATGTAGGGAATGATTGAGGAGAGATTATTGAGGCAAGGTATGGCTGGTGTATCTTTCATTCAAAAGGGCAAGCCTACACGCTTGTTATGTCTGTGTGAGCCCAAAAGGAGGCATTCCATGGACCTCAAAGGTGACCTGCAGGCTAGCGGCAAGAGGGCTTTTAGTATCCCAGTGCCAATGCCGTTTTGTGAGTTGATTCTTTCTCGATGCCCTGTAGTCTGTAAAGAGCACGCCAGTCTTCCTTCTCCTCATTGGCGTGGTGTGAGTGTTGTGAGTGGTGTCACCTGCTGGACATGTTGTGCGCTTCTTACTTCTGAGTGAGTGGTGAGCAGTCAATGCATGAGTAACCCCCCTGGGGCATCCCTCTTGCGATTGCCCACCTTAGTGGTTTATTTGTTTGCAATCACTGGTGCCACACCTTAAATGTTTGTAGTTCAATCCTAGATGGTTCAGTAATTATTATGCACACTGTATTAACCGGCTGTGATGCTGCAAGGCTTAGACCCTGCCCGCCTGGCATTCGTAGCCTGCCATAGAATGCTGTAGATCAGCATAATAGTGGGATACGTCGGTGGACGGATCTGATCCATTGAGCATGCTGACGTTGAGGCAGTACAAGAGTCACTAGCAGTGACCAGAGGACGTCGATTTCTTCAGCGCAAGCACAGCCTCCACGCTAGACTGCTGAGGATAGGAACGGGAGCTGATGTGCGAGTATCACTTTCCTCAGCCTGCTTCAGCAGGTCCGAGGTGCTGTAGTGTGCATGCAGCATCGTTCCGACGCGAAGTTCGCTGTCAACGGCTAAATGTTTTGACAGGGAAGATTGTCAACGATTAAGCCCTTAGGACGTTCTCCATAACGTATAACAGGGCTGTGTACGTACAATTGAACCAGCTGTGTCCAACTGCGTCCATACCAGCACTGCACCGGGATGTCGCTAGCCTTGCCCCGGTATCGTCCTTTGCATGCGACGCATGGTCACAAGCCTGCTTCCCGGTGTAAAGTCGTACTAGCTAGATCCATGAGCACTGCAAGCAGAAGCGGGGTCCAAGGGGAGAGCTACTTGCTCAGCCAAGAAGACCATGAGACTTTCCACAACAACGGGTAAGTTCCGCTAAGCATCCTCAACAGATCAAGCAGGCCAATATTCTGGGCTCTTTTCATTTACGATATAACTCATGCAGCTTCCTGGTCCTACACCAAGTCTTATCTGAGGAAGAGATGGCTTCTGTCATTGATCCGGTGAGCAGCTTGGCTTGAATACCATTTGTGTGTGATGGCTTTCTAGATTGCTTTCTAGACACAGAAGTACGATCAAGACCTCAATCTGCTCCCAAGATCGGCACCTTTACCTCATTACTGTTTACCTCATGGGACCTGCGTCTCCTATGCACACACTTCCCATGTCCCCACTCTATCTTATTGTCCGCATCTACCCCCTGTGACCATGGCCCTCTGTGATCTTCGAGACATACCTTGTATAATCCCTTGATTTGGGCTGGGATTTGACGAGCAACATATTGCCTAAGTTTCTCTTGTACTATACCATGGTCTCAGACTATACACCCTCACATAGTCTGTTGTGCAGCCAGGGTGCAGCATGCCGCTTGATTGCCCATGCTGTGTCAGAGCTCGCCTCCAATTCTTGCCCCAGATGCATTCCCTGTCCCACATGGGATATACCATCTTGGTACAGACGGTCTGCCAGTTTCTGGCTCAAACTTCAACACGTAAGCCTGCTAATGCTGCCCATGGAACTGCAGCTTGACTGCAGCACTGTACCGCCATCATGTACTGCCTTTCATCTGACACTGTAGTGCGTTTTGAGTGGTACCTCTTGCATTGTTCCGCCACTGAACTTCCTCTCTGTACTGCCTCCCTCCCCCTTTTCCCTCCCCCCAGGTGTACTTCAAGTACATGCGTCGTGAGATAGAGGTGCCAGGGAAGGACTTGTGTGACATGAGTGGAGCTGCCAACAGGAGCCCTGACCAGTTTACGGTGTATAATGTCATGCTGCCCAGGATGTACTACCCACCTTGGCAAGGAAACATCTTAGAGAAGAGGTGCAAGGTATGAGGCGCGGGGAGCGGGGGCTTGAGGAGGGAAGGGGTATGGGGGCGGGTGGTGGAGATTGCAACTCCGGGAACCATGCTGGAGAATATGTGGTGAGAAGGTGTGGTGGCAAGGTTTCTCTTAGAGACACGGTGCAAGCTATGACACAGGGGATGTATGTTTGCAAATCCAGGGATGCCGAGGTGGACAGGAGGGGAAGGATTGACTGGGGGATGTGAGGATTCTGCCTGGTGACCTCCTCTAGAGCTAGTCTCCCTAGCCCAGACGTAGCCCCATCTCAGAGTATACCTTACATTATGCACACGTACAGGTAGCCTGAACCCTAGGCCGCTAATGTCAGAACTCTTATGAAGGCGCGCAACACAGCCCCAAGAGCCTAAATGTCCAACATAAGGGACAGGGCAGGCAACGGCCGCATCACTCAGGTGTAACCCGAGAGGCACTCGGGTGGCACTAGAAATTTTAGGAACCTGAACCCCAACATCCAACCATACAGGCATGCATGCGGGGGGAGGGCAACTGGTAGGAAGGACTATCCACATCCTTACAGGGGAGGTGGGCAGGCAGCACAGTTTGTGGATCAGATGGAGTCAAGTACGATAGGTGGCAGCTAGGTTTAGGGTTTTAGGGACAACAGGGCCAGAGCAGGGGGAAGAGGGACAAGAGGGTGGTAAAAAGGAGAAAGAGAAGGAGGTGTAAACTAGGCAAGGGGGCGGAGCCGGGTGAAGAGGGAATGTGGAAAAGGCATCTTGGAGAAGAGCTGTAGTTAGAGGGGGGGTACAAGGAGGAGGTCGGGGAGGGGAAAGGTGAGCAAGTGGCCCAGATGGGGGGGGGGGGGATAAAAGGAGAAGGAGATGCGAGTGACTGGGCAGTGCATGAGATTGAGGTGGGGAGGAAGGGAACAAGGAAGTGCAACTGAACTGAGAGGACTGATAGAAGCAGCTGGAAGTGAAGAGCAAAGCAGAAGTGACAGCGGAAGGGCACTTGTGCATGGTGCTTCAGGCAGTAGCAGACTAGAGAGTGAGGAGGCAGTACATGCAGGGTTCATCATCTCATTGTGTATAACGTGTTGTTGCCCCGTTCCCTGGAGACGCTCTGGCAGGTAGACACGGTGGCAGCAGAGGAGGGGCCAGCTTGGTTAATTCAAAGTTAAAAATGGGAAGTTCTCTTGAGGCGAGGTGGCTAGAAGTCGGTTACTAGTCATTCCTATGTGGTCCTATATGACCATATAGAACCAAGTTATGTTACGTAATAGCGCAAGGGCCTGCACTTCAGGCTGTGCATACAGCAAGATGGAACAGGGGTGATACTGAGTGGAAATGCGCCAACAGCACAGGAGCGGGAGGGGAAGGGGTATGGAGCACAGGGGGTTGGGGAAGGGGAGGGGTCGCTGGGGTGGGTGGGGGGAGGGGGACGGAGCACAGGGGGTTGGGGGAGGGGAGGGGTCGCTGGGTGGAGCAGGAAGGTTCCAGGACGAATTGGCCACATTACCGAATCTAGGACATGAAATATCAGTGTAGGACATGATGACTTTGTTGCTTGCAGTTTACCACATATCACCTAATGGAGGTTAGCTTTTGACCAGCTTAAAATTAACGATTTGACCAGACTGTAACTATATGCTTGACCAGCCTATGACCAGTCTTTGACCAACCACTGCCCGAGCTCTTAATGCATGACCAATGTTTGACCAGATGCTGTTGCTGCTTATTCCTTTCAGTCTGTTGCAGATCAGCTCCGTGGTGGTGACATGGAGGTTGACTTTGACCAGATATTTGCGAAGAAGGCACATTCCCAGGACTCTGCTTTCCTGTGGCATCAAGATGCTGCTTATTGGCCCCCACTTAAGTCTGATACCTCCGCTCTAAACTGCTGGTTGGCGGTGAGCAATGTGACACAAGAGAATGGATGCCTGCAGTATATACCAGGGAGCCATAGGGAGGGGCAGCTGAGGAAACACCAGCCAGGTGGGTGGGGTAAAGGGGGGGGGCCGCTAGGGAGGAGGGGGGGGGGTTGATGGAGGGGCAGCTGAGGAAACACCAGCCAGGTGGGCGGGTATAGGGGGGGGGGGCGCCGCTAAGGAGGGGGGGGGGTGATGGAGGGGCAGCTGAGGAAACACCAGCCAGGTGGGTGGGGTAAAAGGGGGGAGGGGGGCGCCGCTAAGGAGGAGGAGGGGGGGGGCGGTGATGGAGGGGCAGCTGAGGAAACACCAGCCAGGTGGGTGGGGTAAAGGGGGGAGGGGGGCGAGGGAGGAGGGGGGGGTGATGGAGGGGCAGCTGAGGAAACACCAGCCAGGTGGGTGGGGTAAAGGGGGGGGGGGGGGCGCCGCTAAGGAGGAGGGGGGGGGCGGTGATGGAGGGGCAGCTGAGGAAACACCAGCCAGGTGGGCCGGGTATAAGGGGGGGGGGGGGCGCCGCTAAGGAGGGGGGGGGGTGATGGAGGGGCAGCTGAGGAAACACCAGCCAGGTGGGTGGGGTAAAAGGGGGGAGGGGGGTGCCGCTGAGGAGGAGGAGGGGGGGGGCGGTGATGGAGGGGCAGCTGAGGAAACACCAGCCAGGTGGGTGGGGTAAAGGGGGGAGGGGGGCGAGGGAGGAGGGGGGGTGATGGAGGGGCAGCTGAGGAAACACCAGCCAGGTGGGTGGGGTAAAGGGGGGGGGGGGCGCCGCTAAGGAGGAGGAGGGGGGGGGGTTGATGGAGGGGCAGCTGAGGAAACACCAGCCAGGTGGGTGGGGTAAAGGGGGGGGGGGGCGCCGCTAAGGAGGAGGAGGGGGGGGGTTGATGGAGGGGCAGCTGAGGAAACACCAGCCAGGTGGGTGGGGTAAACGGGGGGGGGGGGGGTGCCGCTAAGGAGGAGGAGGGGGGGGGGGGCGGTGATGGAGGGGCAGCTGAGGAAACACCAGCCAGGTGGGTGGGGTAAAAGGGGGGAGGGGGGCGAGGGAGGAGGGGGGGTGATGGAGGGGCAGCTGAGGAAACACCAGCCAGGTGGGCGGGGTATAAGGGGGAGGAGCTAGGGGGAAGGTATGGAGGGGAGCTTGTTTCTCCGACTCAGGCGATGGATTTTTGGGGGAAGGTTGGCAGAGGGGTCTGGGGTGGGAGGGTCAGGAGTGCTCAACGGTCTGCAGCAAGGGTTCTTGAGATGCGTGTCCGCGGGCATGACATGGGGGAGTGCGGGACAAGGGATGGTTGCATGGAGGTGGAAGTGAGAATGGTGGGATGGGATGGTTCAGATTTGCTGATTCCCGACTTTACTAATTTTGGGTATAGCTGTTGGCCCGCATTGCGTATGTGAGTAGAGAATACCCATGTTTGCCTGGGCTGATATGAGGTGATGTAATGAACAGGTGGGGTAGAAAGGAGACTGGCAAAAGGGACGCTGTGAAGGAAAAGGGGGGGGGGTGAGTTTGTGATCACTCTCAAGTGTATCGTTTATAGCCTGCTCTCTGCTGCTTCTGGCCCCACAAAGCAAGCTGCAAGGTGTTACATGAGGCGCATGCAGCTTGGCAGCCACATGGTGTTTGGTGCTTATCATGTCCACGGCCAGTACCGGTATTGGCAATAATGCCTTCATAACTGTGCGCCTCCTCTTATTCCATCCTCCTTCCCCATCTTGGTTTCAGGTTTGAATACTCAGCATAGAGAGGCTAGGTTTAGACGTAGGGTTCAGGGTTTAGGGGAGTTATCAGAGAGAGCTATCTGAAGAGATCACATGATCTCCAGCGTGTGATTGAGGAAGAGGCTTCTTACTTAGTATCACTACTCAACATCGATGATGACAAGGACCTGCCTTATCACTTGTTGCTTAGAGCAGCTGGAAACGTTCTGGATCGAAGCTTATGTCCACTCCCTTGTCCACCGCATTTCTCATATTCTGCCCCATGGGGTCGTGCTGGCATTGAGCTGTCATACTGCAGATGCTTTGCTGCAAAAGAGCTACCTTTTTGCCCTCCCAATCTGAAAATGTAAATTTGTTGTCAAACTGAGCTGGGTATGTTTTCTTTCTGTTGCGGTGTATGTATGCAGTTGGCAGTTCCCGTGAAGACTCCCATGTCATCCACACCATTCTATCAGAGGAAGACAAGCAGCATATTGTGGACGTGCCTGTGGCTCGTGGTGACGTGATTGTGCATCATGAACGTGTGCTGCATGCCTCCCGCCCCAACCTGTCATCTGACTGGCGCCATGCTTACATCTTAGGATACAGGAAGTCTGAATGTATCAAGGAGGAGAGGAGCTTGGGGTTCACACACTCGCACAATGCAGATGTGAATTGGGAGGTGTTTCTGAACCAGGATGAGATTGAGAGCAAGTAACCCAGAACACCATCCGGCGAGAGTGGTTTGGTAAGATAAGGGCAAAACTGTGGAGAGAGAGTTTGGATTATGGATGGCAAAATGAGGGTGCTGATGGCAATAGTCATCTCTCATGCCGATGCGGCTCCTTGTGGGGTAACAGGGGGTTTTCCCACTTAAGAACAGGGGTCAGGAACAGCAGGGGGATTTGTGGATAGTAATGGGAGTTGAGGGGGAAGGCAAGTGTGTATATTGTTAAACCAGCAGCCGGCATCCGTTTTGTAAATATTCTCTGGCATGGTTGTTTTGCATGTTGTGATCTGATGTTGATTGGAAGTGGAGTGACACTGCTGATATGCATTCTAGAACCGTGACTGTCCCTTGTGTCATTTAGCTTCCTCTAATGCATGTATCAGTCAGTTCAAAGGGGAAGAGAGGAGTGGAGAGGCAGAGAGCTGGGTGTGAGAAGCAATTTGGCCTGCCTGCTGGTTTTAGGGGTTAGTGGCCACTGGCCTGCTTTAGTGAGGCCTCAAGATTGGTGGGGCTCCTCTTGACAGCACAAAAGGGGATGGGGCAAGGTTTGATTGGAAGTGGAGTGACACTGCTGATGTGCATTCTATGTCGTCACCCTGCCCTTGTGTCATATAGCTTCCTCCAAATTATTGGCCAGTCACTCATTTATGTGGGAGCGAGCGGAGAAAGAGGCAGAGAGCTGGGTCTGAGGAACAATGTGGATTTGGCCTGCCAGGGGGCTTTAATCAGGCCCTAAGGCTGGTGGTGCTCCTATCAACGGCAAAAAAGGGGTATGGGGCAGGAATCCGGGCGCGTCCGTTAACCCTGTCTCTCTTTTGCCCACCCTGGGCAGGGATTACAGAGTGATGGGTTGGTCTCAAAACTCATTCTACCATGTTGATTTTGGTGTTGTAGATGGTCTTTGAAGCATTGACCAGGTCTGCCGAGACAGCATTGGAAAAGGACCCGTGGTCGGTTGTTGGCAAGCCGCAATGAGGGCAAAGTGATTGCAATGTTTCCCTACTCCCGGTCTACTGCAAACTGCTGGCTCTGGTACCCCAAACCCTGTCCGCTTTTTGCTATGGCACATCATGAAACTGTGATGCTAATGCGCCAGATCCTCTGTGCCAATGACCAGTACTATGGCAGGTATAATATTGGTATGAAGTTATGGCCAGTGTACCAGTCTTGGGAGGCCGTTTGCTTCACAGTGGCGAAGCAGTGATTCCATCCAGCTCGTGGGTTGTGCTTGATCATGATGGGAGTATCGCAGGACTCGCCATTGCTTGCTTGTGGAGGAATGCAGGGTTCTGTTGGGTTTCTGCACTGCATTGCTTCAGGATATTGAGTGGGGCAACACTAGCACCTGTGTGGCAAGCATGATCATCCTACACTATGTCATCTGCAGTGTGATTGTTCTGCATGGGGATATCAGGAAGGTGAGTGGGGTTTAGGTGTTGGTGTGGGGCTTTGGGGTTCAAAGTAACCAAACTGCAAGATTGCATGGCTCGTGTAAGAGATTCAATGAGGCAGCTCTTGCATTGGGACGGCAACGGAGGCCGTACAGCGAGCTACCAATGCAGGTTTAGCTGGAGTGTAGGGGTATGCAGTAATCAAAGGACAATTGTAGTGTTAACTGAGCACCAATGTTACATTTGAGGTTGCGACGCTACTCACCTTAGGAACTGTTAAGAAATCAAGGCCTAGTGCAGCCAAGGTGAGCAATCAGTCTGACTTTCAAGGCAAAGATTTCATCTGCACGTTGCTGATTTCATGGTTTCTGATGCCACATATGAACGTGGTTTGAACCTGTTCAATATCCCGTCAGCTGCATAACCAGCCTGCAGCGGTCTGGGATCTCCTATCACCTATGGTTCAGGGTAGAACCATAGGTGCCCATTATATAGTTTGTCATGGTTTGATTTTTGGCTGGAACAGTTTCAGTGGATATGAGAAAGATCACTATATCATGAGATATATTCGGATTTATGGTTATATGTTGGTGTTTTTGGCCCTATGAGCCTTCATTGGCTCCAATGGGATGCCCTTCTGGGCTAGTTGGTAATCTGGTAATCTACTAGTTGCCTCTTGATGCTGTACTATGTGTGCCATCGACGGCAAGTCGTGGAGCAAGGCAAGTAAAAGGCAAGTGAGCCACCATGAACCTAATCACATACAGCACTTGGTATCTAGCATGCTGTTAAGGATGGTACTGGGCACCAGAAGAGCGACCGGCCGCTTGATTCCGGGAATAGCCAACCCGCCGTCCGATGTGAGATGGACCTGGCCGCCTTTTCCTTGCGGTGACCGGGCTTCTGCATCTCGTAGCCTCAATAGCTACGATATCGCTGTGTACACTTCAGTTATGATGGAGAAGCAGATTGGTTTGACAAGCGGGCAGCTGAGCGGTCAGGGTGTTGCGAAATGAACGTGCCGGTGGCGGGGTGCCTCGGCTGACTCGACAAGTGAGAGGCCGGAGGTGTAACTTTTCGGGGTGACCCGCCCATTATGGCACAGCACCGTGCATACCCAATTTGCACGGCGGTTCTGGCTATGCATTTGTCTGATGATTTACTATGTTTTGCTCTCAAGGAGTGTATGGCCAATTCTGACTTGATGAAAAGTTGCACATGGGCTGCTCTGAAAATGCCCATTTTGAGGAGGCAAACGTGCGAATTTGGGCCTGAAAATTGCTGGAAATGTGTATAAGTCCCTGGACTTTTGATGTGTGCTGGGACCCTTGCCCACCAGCTGCAAGTGGTTTGAAGGCAATCAGACAAGTGAGCTAGGACTTATGCTCCATCAACCATCCCAAAAGGGGCCAACTCTGAAGGGCAGGTAGCAGCCACCCAGCAAAGCAATGCCCATAGGGACCAGTGGGTGTTAACAAGCATGCAAGGGCCTGCACCAAGGATGGGCCCTGCCCTGAAGGGAGTGCCCTCTTTACTAGGACAGGAGCTGAAAGATGGGGTCAAGCCATAGGCTGAAGGTGCAAAAAAAGCACTTGTGAGGATGCTTAAACACCAAGCACCCAACCTTGGCCCTGCAACAGCCGACCACACCAGTGCATTCATCACAGCCTGCACCACTGCACAGTGTGTTTCCAGCACCATACTCCACATTGTCAAGACAGGCTGGAAAAATTTGCTGTGACAAAGGGGTCACGCCGAAAGCATTTGGTACAAAAGAGCCCTAGAACTGAGCAGCCTATCAGCATGCCTCAACCCCTCAGCATGTAATGTAACAAGACTTGCCTCCGCTGCAGCCTTATCCCCTTGCCACTGCAATCCAGGGATTAGGCACCACAGTGGGATGTAGCAAAACACCCAGGGTTTGGTTGGCACAGCAACTAGGTGAAGTGCACAGGTGCCCATATTGCACTCCAAACAAACATGTGCAAACAACACCCAAGCAGCCAGGCCCCCACATGCTGCTGTACTAGAGAGGGAGCCTCACCAAAGCCACCTGACTGCCACTCATGAGAATAAAGACTGGAACCATGGGAGCTAAGGTTAGCTGGCACATTCATTATGCAACACCCTGTGACAGGAGGTTTTGAATGCTCCATACCTAGTACCCTGTCTTATCCCCTTGCTTCTTTACCACACAGGCAATCCTGCCCTTCATGCTATCGAACAGATGTGTTAGCATTGAGGAGGGGACTGCCTGGAACTGCTTGTACACAGCTTCCTTGAACTCCTCAAAGGACTGGCAACCCAATGCATCAAGTCTCGCTTGCACGTAACCCCAGACATTCTCAATAAGATTGAGATATGGTGAGTTGGGAGGCCAATTTGGCAGCAGTCTTGCATTGGACTTGTTCTTCTTGCTCCACTCTTCCACCACACCTGGAGCATCCACATGTGCTGGATCACCATCCTGCTGCAGAGTCCAGCAACTGATTCCTTGTCCACTAAACAACCGCTGACCCCCAGGCAATAGGGTCTCCCTTAGCACACTATTGTACTGTGCTGCACATATGTTCCTGGCTGGCTCACCCTTCTTATTCTTAAAGGAGGGCTTGCTCTTGCTGCTGCCAGCAACTTGATGCAAGGGAGTAACACCATGCTTGGTGATTCCACCATACACATTGAGGCACTCGGCTTGTTTGGCTGGTAGGCCCCATGTTTTTTGGCATGTTTGGGCCAACTTTCTGCCACCTGCAGGGCTGAACGCTGGAACCAGGATACCGAAAGTAGAACTTCTTCCTGTCTGTGAAGAGGACATGGCCCCAAGAGGTCTTGCTGTTTTCCTTAGCAAACTGCAGGCGCTTCTTCTTGGTATCCTTGGTTAGCTCCTTCGGAGGACGCCGCTTGGAGACCACCATCTTGCACCCCTCACTTTCGGCTGCTTTCCTTGCTGCACGAATTTCAGTGGACTTATGCACAAGCCGCGGCACAAGCCCCTCCGCCAACAGCTGCTTGGCCACCTGCTGAGCACCTCCTTGCTGGCCCTCATCTAAGAGATTCGAAGCATGAAGCGCAGCTGCCTCTGAAAGTATGGCTTTCCTGCTTGTCCCTGGCTTGTTTTCTAAACTCTGTTCGTTTCGCCACCGGTTGATGCACCGGCGTGCTGTCGCACGGCACACTCTACACTGTACAGCAGTCTCTGAGATGCTTTGACAAGCATCGTAGGTATTAACCAAATGTACTTTATCTTGCAGCGTCAACCTGGCCATTTCGGAAGTAGGCAGGTTTCACCTGCAAAGGCCAAGGGACATCAGTGTCGTAAGTGGCACAGCTGGTCAATGTGGCTTGCAAAGTTGTGTAGAATGAGAGCAAGTCTGTATCAAAAGCTGCCTTGAGCCGGCGCTGAATAGGCTTCTAAGTTGCTTCCACAGGGTGTTGCGAAATGAACGTGCCGGTGGCGGGGTGCCTCGGCTGACTCGACAAGTGAGAGGCCGGAGGTGTAACTTTTCGGGGTGACCCGCCCATTATGGCACAGCACCGTGCATACCCAATTTGCACGGTGGTTCTGGCTATGCATTTGTCTGATGATTTACTATGTTTTGCTCTCAAGGAGTGTATGGCCAATTCTGACTTGATGAAAAGTTGCACATGGGCTGCTCTGAAAATGCCCATTTTGAGGAGGCAAACGTGCGAATTTGGGCCTGAAAATTGCTGGAAAATGTGTGTAAGTCCCTGGACTTTTGATGTGTGCTCGGACCCTTGCCCACCAGCTGCAAGTGGTTTGAAGGCAATCAGACAAGTGAGCTAGGACTTATGCTCCATCAACCATCCCAAAAGGGGCCAACTCTGAAGGGCAGGTAGCAGCCACCCAGCAAAGCAATGCCCATAGGGACCAGTGGGTGTTAACAAGCATGCAAGGGCCTGCACCAAGGATGGGCCCTGCCCTGAAGGGAGTGCCCTCTTTACTAGGACAGGAGCTGAAAGATGGGGTCAAGCCATAGGCTGAAGGTGCAAAAAAAGCACTTGTGAGGATGCTTAAACACCAAGCACCCAACCTTGGCCCTGCAACAGCCGACCACACCAGTGCATTCATCACAGCCTGCACCACTGCACAGTGTGTTTCCAGCACCATACTCCACATTGTCAAGACAGGCTGGAAAAATTTGCTGTGACAAAGGGGTCACGCCGAAAGCATTTGGTACAAAAGAGCCCTAGAACTGAGCAGCCTATCAGCATGCCTCAACCCCTCAGCATGTAATGTAACAAGACTTGCCTCCGCTGCAGCCTTATCCCCTTGCCACTGCAATCCAGGGATTAGGCACCACAGTGGGATGTAGCAAAACACCCAGGGTTTGGTTGGCACAGCAACTAGGTGAAGTGCACAGGTGCCCATATTGCACTCCAAACAAACATGTGCAAACAACACCCAAGCAGCCAGGCCCCCACATGCTGCTGTACTAGAGAGGGAGCCTCACCAAAGCCACCTGACTGCCACTCATGAGAATAAAGACTGGAACCATGGGAGCTAAGGTTAGCTGGCACATTCATTATGCAACACCCTGGTCGCCCTCGGGTCTGCCAGCCGCGCGGGTCTCGGGGCATCTCATCGGGGCGTCAATGATGCAAAGCTACTATTGAGCGCATCCCAGCATCATACAATGGTTCGAAATGTATGTATCTGTATAACATGATAACAATGAGCACGACCCAGATGTGCTTAACGACTATTCCGAGCAACCCTCGAGAGTGGTCTTGAATCCTGACGTGTGATTCCTGTGTGTTTTGGCCTCGACAACTTGGCCTGTTTCCGTCTTTCTGCGACGCTAGTAAGATCAATACTAGTAATACCGTGCAACGCTACTGTGCCATGTATCCTCAAGAGTTATCCGCCTGGACTATTGAAGATTTTGAAAGGTTGTTCCATGGAGGGACCGTGCAGGTGAGTTGTACAACCAAGTCTCTGACGGAAAGCTGCCATATCCCATTCATTTGGGTAAACCAATCTCTGGCATCGCATTGGTGTGCACCATTATCAAATTACCGCAATGATAGTCATGGCACCTAACGCCACCGCACGGCTCTGTTAACGTCCTGAAGCCGGTTCCACAACATCCTTTGGAACCAGAACTGGACTTCAAAAGAGGCCTCTGGAACCGATATTTTCCAGGGGGCCATGCCATGTCGATGCGCAGCATCGACCCAGGCAGGAGGCGGGGGTCCAGGGGGGAGGAACAGCCCCCGGGGGCCCCTGGTGGGGTCTGGGGCGACGCCCCAGGAGCCAGCGATAATTTCCACTTATAACCATCAATTATACAATGGAATTTGCTATTCTTCCACTCAGAGGGTTATCATACATTTAGTAAGAAACTTGCTGGAACCAGCATGTGACATGTTGGCCAGAGGGTGGCCCAGGGCTGGAACCAGGAACTGACATGTTTGACATCGCTGGAACCGTGGAACTGGGCACAATTTGCCCTGGAACCGGAACCTGGAACCGGCTTCAGGACGGTACTCTGTCAGTGAGCATACCCGAATCATTTCCTTTCCCCCTTCCATGCTAATTTAGGCACCTTTGGCATGCATCATTACGTCCAAATGCCTTCTCATGAACAGATTCATGACATTTGACCAGCCAGGGGCCCATGGCAACCGAACACGACTGCTGACAGGACTGCCTCTTTCCGCCAATGTTTTGCAGGGTAATTGCTGTGGATTCGACATGTCTCAACTCATGAGAGACAATCGTGACACCAACATCAAAGTCGATGCAGACTCGAGCGCGTCTGATGTCAGCCGGCCTCCCACAGTCAGCCTGCAAGCAATTGCAGCAGCTCCTCACCCCTCAACCCCCCAACCCCAGCCACAAGTGCTACGCTGCCAAGACCTCGAGAAGCAACTTTTCCGGAAGGCTGTGGCAGCCTCGTCTCCACCAGCACCAGCTCATTCTGGGGCCATACGGTGCACAGACCTGGAGAGAATGATGTTTGCAGCTATTCCCGCCAACGCAGCAGCAGCGGCACCACGAACCCAACAAGCACCGAAAGCCACAGTGACAGCAGTGACGGTACCCAAGTCCGCAGCTTCCACTGCTTCACCCATGCAGCATGGCAGTGTGGGCAATGTGATCAGGACCCCCATTGGCCCTCCTCCCCCCGGCTTTGAGCCCCGCTGTGCCGGCACCTTCCCAACCCCTCGTGTCCAGTCCACCACCACCACCGGCACCACAAGCCCTTCCCCTAAGCCACAGCCTGGTTGCTGCAACCCTCCCCCTGGGTTCAGCCGTCCCCTGTACAAGGGAGCTGGCCCAACCGGCTTCAACAACTCGATTGTGTCTGCGATCAGTCCAAAGCCCACCCCGAAGGCAGACTCATTCAAACCCTGTGGCAACAGCAAGCTTGCTCTGCGTGCCGCTAGGCTGTCAAGCTCTTGCCATGGCTACCCAGTGGTGCAGTCACCCTGCAATGGCCCACTGTCATCCCCAAGTCCTTTCAGCACAACAGAAGTGCAGGAAGGAGGTGATACAGCAACGGACCAGTGCCGCGGGCAAGTTGATACAGCTGGCAACATCAAGGCCAAAATGACTGCAGTTCAGAGTTCCTCCATTACTGCTGCTGTCCCCGTGTATTATGAGGCACTGTGTTACGAGCCCGCCCTAAATGCCGATGAAAATGTTTGGGATGAAGTGCTGGATGCTCTGATGGATGTGGTGGGTGATCGGTTCTTGGCTTATAGGGCATCTCTGGAAGGACATGGCTTCGCCAGCAACCCCTTGCGGCCACTCTGTGGCTTTGATGGCCAGGCTATTAGTATCAGTTGTGCCGCCTAATGTTGTGTTGGAGAGAGCAATGCCGATGGTGGCGGTTGGCAGGGGTTGTCAGATGTGAGTGGTAGGGGGTTTGATGAAGAAGGCCGGAGATGCTTCAAGATGAAGTGCATAGTACAAGAGGGCCCGGGGTGGTACTGCTGCTGTTTTGAATATTACGAGGGCCCTGAAGAAGAACTTGGGGAGATGGTGTGCTTTGACATGTAGACATAGCCCTGTGTGATCCTACTTTGACACTTGCTTTGGCCCTGCTCGTTGCTCGCTGGTTCGCTATGATACGTTGCATGTTTTGCAGGATTGCTACGTTGAGGATTTAGCTATGAGAGTCACAAACAGTAGTGCTTCCGGGTGATTGTAACCCTATGGGCTATCTGTGGGCTTGTTGCAGGGCTGGCTAATGGATGGCTGACATGATAGCAGGATTTGCTGGCACTTGCTGTTTGAGATCCGGGTGAAATAGTGTGTTTGTCAGTATGGCGCTGCCCGCAAGACTTGATACTGTAGCTGCTGTTTGGAGAAGAGACGTATATGTGGGGAATGTGAGGGAAGGACATGTGCATTTGGTGCATCGGGAGGAAATACTGAGATCTTTGAGTGCTTATGTAAAACGCTACTTGGTTGTGCAATGCAATCTGAGAGGTGTTACGGAATTCAGCCGCCGGTCATACTGAGGATGTGTATCATTGCCTTTGACCAATGCCCTGCCAGTTCCCTGTGCTGGGTCACATAAGTTTAGCGTAAGTATAGTTACAGGCCTGCAAGATTTCAGTCGGACCTGATGCAGCTTATCATAGCACTAATTTAAGCCATGATAGCTAGCACCTGTTGGCCTAATCATGTACTGTTTTGCAACCAGATGTCGCGATAGCAGCATTATAGCCAGTGTTGAAGCATCTGCTCATGATTGGTAAGTCACCGCACTAGTTAGTATGTTTCGGTTCCCTGGTGAGATCGATGGTTATTGCATGGTGACTAGAAAGTAGACCGGAACCTCTAGCATCCTTGCAGGCATAGAGCATTGATGCCGAACGCTGAAGTGATCAAAGACTTACGATCAGCCTCTCAGTCAGAAGCGAGCCGGTACGAGCACTACACGGGTGGGCACTACAAAAAGGCAGTAAGCACGCACGATCGCCGTTGCCGTCAGCTTATGAGTGCAAGGTGTGATATGCGTGCCTTCCCTCAAACGTACAACGCCTGGCTTGAACCGCAGACCCACCTACGGAGTCACCATGAACAGCATGGTGCAAGGCAACCACCCGCAGAAAAATGTTTGTTCAAGCACGAGGAGACCTTTCTCAGCTCATCGTGCGACACCTTACACTTCCCAAAGGACTAGAGGCCGTCTGATAGCTGCTCAATCGTGGCAGACCGAGGTTAGGCAGCCAGAGCTCCCCAGTGTTATCTTTGAATATTGCTCGAGAAGGAACATCCTGTGGAAGTATGGCAGTATATTTGCAGGCTCCATTGTAGCGAGTAAGCCGCTTTTTCAGCTGAGGGTAGGGCGGCCCCATGCCCCCATGGGCAGGCCAAAGTCCCCAGACTGACTGGTAGAAGGTGTGCAGGTGGAATCAGATCACCTGCCTGTGCTGCTTCAGCAATAGAAGTAGTATCTGAAGAAAAAGGGTTTGGCAAGCATGCAGCACAACTGGGAGACCTGGTTCTCGTACATTACACAGGCAAGTGTCTTTGTGATACCCCTAGCAATATAGCGGCAGTGCGAGTGGCTGTTGTTAGCATGCCTCCTGATCTCTATTCATCCGGCTCAAGCTGCAACCACCTGCTTATCACTTATTGCATGCCAACGGTATTTTTCTTCTGCCCAATTTCTATGGGTCACTTGCATTGGTCCAAGCTGCATGCAGTTCATCCTGCTTTAGGCTTCCTAAGGACCAATCCCTGCTCAGGTACTACATGCACAATGCAAATTCTTGCTGATGGGAGGTGTCTGTATGTTAAGAAGTGTTGACTGTGCTGGTGTTTGTCTCAGGAACTATTGCGGGCACCAACACAGTTTTTGACAGCACTCAAGGAGGCCTGGTGAGTAGCATGGCTCTGGGGATGGAAGGTACCTAAAGCAGGCCGTAGGCAGCAAGAGTAGCAGCACTCCATCTTGACCATTGGTGCCCAAAGCTTTAGTGTCACCTCGAATCATGAGTAAGCATGTACCTCCCTGAGCTCTCTGGCATGCAGAATGGAGTTTGCCAAGCAGCTAGCAGCACATGAAGGTTGCCCTTTTGTTGGCCTTTTATTGGCATCTTGCTTGTCCAACCAGCTAGCGGACCTTTTGTATGCTGCAGGTCACCATAGCTGACCATATACATTGAACAAAAGCGGACACTGGACCTGTTGGACCACAGAATACTGAGTTGTCCGTCAACAACTGTCGTGACGCAAGATCGTAGGTTTTTTCCTTCTAGATTATGCCTACACCATAGCCAAGCAGATTTCACTGCCTGTGTGACCCCCTTTACCTACTCCTTCTGCTGCTTTCTGCTTCAGAGATATCGTGATGGTGGTCAGGGGATCTTCAGGCCAGCAGCCCTGCAACTGAATGGATACCCAGTACCAGGTAGGCGGGGGGAGGGAGTAAGATTTAGGCGGAATATAGAGGGGGTGATAGAGGGGGGGGGGATGCAGTTGGGCAGGCTTGGTGACAGTAAACGGGTAATTTGGACGAGCTCTAGGGCATTGGGGCATGTGGGGGTTGGAAGTTGAAAGGACCTGTGGCCAAGAAAATAGGTAACATTCGAATGAAGTTCTGTGGGACTTGCCGCTGGCTGGCTGCACACATGTAGCACCTCTGGTTGGGGCAAAGGGGTTAGCAAGTCAGCACGTAGAGTTTCAGTGCCTTGTCCCTGGTGCCCCTGCTGCAGGTATCTGTGCAGGGCTACAACAAGCAGTGCTGGGTATGAAGGTTGGTGGCAAGCGGAAGGTCATTGTCCCTCCTGAGATGGGTTTTGGCAGGCAAGGGGATGTACTGGCGCCTTATGCTGTATTGCCTGCTGGCAGTACATTGGAGTACGAGGTGCAGCTGCTGAGAGTGTCTAGCAAGGGACCTGATGCTCTGTGGAAGGTAAGGGGGAGGGAGGGAGGGAGGGAGGACATCAAAGATGGTGATTGAACGGGTGTCTTACAAAGGCTTGGTTTAACATGTAAGGGCTTAGGGTATAGGATACAAACTCCGGAAACGATTTTGACCTAGGAGAAGAGGCTATGGGAAGGGGCAGCTTTCAGTGCTGGGACTGCTGATAGGATTGCTGGGGTCCCTGTTCTTCAGTTATCTTATCCAATGCCAAAGGGCTCTCCGTAAGATTGCCATGTCAAGTAGTGGGCACATTGGAAATAGGTAGCAGTACATGCGTACGTCAGTTAAGGAGCTTGTATCTAGGGTTTAGGGCAGCAACAACAGCAAGTAGCAGAAGCAAACATCACCAAGTTGCTATGCACTTGTATCTAGTATGCATGCTTGGTGTATTACATGAATGGCGGTTGAAGTATGGCTAGTTTGCATGGATGGCCCCCAAGTTCTTTGGCATGTTCCTTTACGTTTATGCTGCCAGACCTATTAATCCATTTCTGAATTGGCTCTGTGGTGTAAATGAAGGATGGTGATGCCGGATGGTGATGACATGTTTGCCTCTGAAAGCAACTGGACTTTCCAATCCATGCTCTGCACAAGAGTGGTAATCTTCACAACTAAGTGACTGCCAGCTCTCTGTTGTCATGATGGTGCAAGCCTGTAGGTCAGTGTCTAGTGTGGGGGCTGAATACACACCTCGTGCGGCGAGGCAAGCTCAGATTTGAGCATAAAAAACTTCACAGTCCTCTGTTGACCTCTTCTGTTTGCTGCAGGGTATCAGCAAGTGTGGTGCTGGTGGTGCGGGAGCAGCAGAGGACAACTGCAGAAACATAACGGAGGAAGAGTTTGTGTGATTGTAAAGGTACATTGGACACCCAGGGTGTGAGGCCTGGGTTAGGTAGGTCAAGGTAACACAGTGGTCGTGCAAGTAAGTCTTATGCTTTCAGACGTGTAGAGAGAGAGAATTACGCGGAGAAGGGGAGAGTGGGTCCTTACCTAGTATAGATAGACCCACTACCACCCGCAGCCCAGAACCCGTTTCAGACGTAACCATGGTCTACGGGCTAGTTGAGGGAGCATTAGTAGCAGACCCTGCGGTGCTGCTTTGCCTGGGACTTGGCTGCATGCTCCTGACACTACTACAAGAGCAGCCTCAGCTGCTTAGGCTTTGACTGGGTTGACTGACAATCTCCTAAGACTTTCACTACACAAATCGTGGGTGAGGCATGATGGCTACATGTTGACTTTTAGATGTTCCTGGCCCTGAACCCTCATTGTGGAACATGCTGCGCTTGTGAGTACACATTGGGTTACATCACACCACACCAGCTCTGAGATAGTCTGACACGTCTTTGAAACCATATAGGATTAACGTCCAGCCCCGTCCACTGACTCACTGCAAGGCATCATAGAAGTGTAATGCAGTGGTCACAGCCTGCCAGCAAGGCAAGCCTAGCATGCAACAGTCTCTTGGACAGCGACACACGATCAAGTACCGTAGCGCTTACTGACCATCAGCTGCACAGCAGCTTCAGGCACGTGGTACATGACAGCAACCACCTCAAGAATTCCACTGTCAATGCCCACTGCCCTGCAGATGTATATCAATGGCATCACACACCCTCATGTACATAAGCAGGAGCTTCTTTGCTTCCATCCTAGCACCTACAGCTGCTTGAAGCCTGGCCTGAGACACATGAGCCGTCGTTGTCTCACCAACAGCAGCAGCACCGGCCATCAAAGCCCCTCCACCACACTGCTGCTGCTGCTGCCTAAGCTGTGCTAGCTTTTGGGTCAAGACATCTTGTCTGCTGATGCAAGCAACAGCATCTTGCACAGCACTAGTGACAATGAGATTATCAGAGGTCGCCAGTGAGGAGTGCTGAATAGCGACTGGAGCTGACTCAGCCAGAGCCAGGAAGCCGGCATGCAGCTGCTCCCTGAGATCCTTCAGCAGCAGCTGCTGCTTGTGTTGGCGTGCATCATGAACTCCTGCTGTGTCCTGCTGCTGCTCCCTTAATGCCTCCTGCAGCTGCTGCTGCTTTTCTTGGCATGCATCATGGTGTCCTGCTGTGTCCTGATGCTCCTGTTGTTGCTGCTCTCTTAAGCCCTCCTCCTGCAGTAGCTGCTGCTGCTGGTTATCCTGATGATGCTGTTGCTTCCGCCTCTGACGCTGATGCTGCAGTAGAGCTCCCTGCTCTTGTTCATTCTGCTGGAGCTCTTCACCCTGCTGTGCTAGTTCCTCGTGTTCCTGCTGCTGCTGTTGAAGATACCCCTGCTGCCCCCCCTGCAATTGCAGCGTCAGCAGCTGGTCTTCTGCCACACTACTCCCAGCACTCAGCAGCAGCTCACAACAATAGTTCCTCAACAACTTCACCACCAGCTGCAGCACCTCCACCTGCTGCTGCTGCTGTTCCTTCCCCTCAGCCCCAACTGATCCTGCTTGTAGACCCAGGCTACCCCCCGCACTGTAACCCTCCTCCCCTCCTTGTAAGTTATCCACTTGTAAGTCATCCACTAACCTCGACATGATCCCCTGTCTCGTCTGCACATTCCACATCGGGCGGAGCATAGAAGCTGCAAAATTCTCTTCTGACTCCATCCCATCCATCAAGCCCAAAACCCCAGCAGATTCTGCTTCTTGCTGCTGCTGCACCAGCCATGTGGCTTCAGCAGTAGCATGAGGGTCTAGCCCAGATAGCCCCCCTGGGAGTTGAAGAGGCAATGAGGCTACAGCTGCCAACAAGCGGATCACAGAGTACCTATCAGCACCAGACAATTGCTCCTCAAGGACATCATGGCGGGCGGCATGGTGAGCATCTGCACTGCTGCCAGGGCCTTTGCTGCTGCTGCTATTGCTTTGCCTGCTACTGCTACTGCTCCACCTGCTGCTGCTACCTCTGGTTGCCTCTTGCCCCATGCCCGGCTGGAGGTGTTGTCCTACACTCCTTGTGGCTCTCCCGGGACTTGTTCCCTCACTTCCCCCCTGCTGCTGCTGTTCCTGTCCCCCCTCCTGCTGCTGCTGCTTCTGCTGCACCCGGCCCCGCTCCTGTTGCTGCTGTTCTCGTCCCCGCTCCTCCTGCTGCTGCTGCTGCTGCTCCCATCCCCACTCCTGCTGCTCCTGTTGCAGCTGCTGCTGTTCTCGTCCCTGCTCCTCCTCCTGCTGCTGCTCCTCCTCTCTGTCCACCCCTCTCCCCTCATCCCCTTGTATCTGCTCCAGCACCCCCTCAGCTGCTGCTACTGCCACATCCCAAGGTATCCGTGGCAGTAGCAGCAGCTCACGGGTGGCAGCAAGGGGCCAGTCATTAGGGTTCCCAGGTTCAGCAAAACCCCACTCTGTCAGAAGCTCCAGATTGTCTGCTGCATCTGAGTAGGGGGTACATAGCTGGCTGCCTTGGGGGAGGTCCTCGTGGGCTACTAGGCCATGACTGAAACCAGAGCACACGGGTAATCTTTTACTAAAGGACAATTGGGTTGGTTTAGGGTTAGGATTGGATAGTAAACCACTTGCCACCAGTGCCATCCCCTCCCCTTACCCTCCGTTGCCACCCAACTGTGCACTTATCTATTAGCTGCAGTAGGTGCGCGGCCTTTGGCACTTTTTGCTATGGCATATCATGAAATGCAATAATAATAGCTGCAGTAGAGAAGCTGCTGTAGCTGCTGCAGCTGAAATAGCCCTTCAGCTGAGTGCTCCCAGCTCCTTACCTTGTGTCCCCTCCCTACAGATAGGGTCACCCGCCTCTTCAAACAGCCTCGCCGCTCCCCTGTCCTCCTCCATCCCCTACACACCCGGTGTTTTCTCTTCTCTCTATCAGTGTGATGATATAGCTGCTGTTGGCGGCTGGAAACTGACGGAGCTAGGAGGGTCCTGGCTCCTTACTGTGCACCCCTGTTTACAGTCCACTCTAATGCACTGTTTGCTGTGTGCCCCTCCATGCTCATTCATAACCCATCCACTGCTGTGTTTGGTCGATTTGACCTAGCAACGTTCTCACGGTTGCCACACCTTCCACGTTCCTTTGTTTGTTTGTCTCACCTTCCCCCTCCCCAACCCCAATCTCATACTCACACCCAGTCCTCCTTAGTACTCACCTATTACTTGTTTGTCTCGCCCCCGAACCCCCACTCCCCCTACCTCCCCCCCTTCCCCCATCCCTCACCCACACCCTCCCACCCACACAGACACCCATTTCCTTCTCACCTATTAGCTGCCGTGAAGAAGCTGCTATTTGCTGCTGCGGAGTGATTAGCCATATCTTCCAGAGGGACCATCACCAGATACTGTGAGGGGAGCTGATGACAACGTGTCCACGCCATGTGCAAGGCCCAAGTTACATCAGCAACTGCACCAGGGGCAGGGAGGGCGGGAAAAAGGCAGAAGAATGCATCTTAACATGGGAATAGGATGAATACAACTGGCTTCAGGCTATTCAGGAAAAAAGAAGAAGTCAGCAGCTAATTATTGAGCAAGCAGGAGCCAATCATGATTAGGTATAGGGCTATAAACAATTAGAGCCAGGGTTGATTAGGTGTTTTCTTCCACCTCACTGTCTCTGTAACAGCTTAATGTGCAAGGCTCCAGGCACTTTTGCTGTGGCATATCATGAATGGTAATGATAAGAGGAGTTAGGCCAGGGCTAAGCAGAGGAGGAGAGAAATGAATGGAAGGTGTATGTGAGAGGGAGAGGGAGCTCCACTAAAAGATCATCTCTTGGTCTTGGTGTGGAGCATTGAATCACAAGAAGGGTTCCTGGATGTGATAATCAGGGAGGGCCGGGAAGGAAGATCTTGCGCAGGGCTCGGAACATGTGTGGTGCCAGTACCAAAGTGTGGGAGCGTCAATGAAAGGGCACAGGTCAAGAAGTAAATGAGGGCACAGGGTGACTTGGCAGCAGCTAGAGGAGAGGAGATGGGCCCCCTGCTATGAAGCATGTCAAAAATACTCACCCACCAAAAACGGGCAAGAACCTTGAGAAACATTGTTGTTGGATATTAGCCACTTGCTGGCTTCTACCAAATGGTTGAAAAATTGTCAAGCTCCTAGCTCCTGACTCAATCAGGGACAACTTGCCCGCCCCCTGCTTACCCCCTCAAGGCACAAGCAAAAAGTGTTAAGAGAAGCTCTAAAACCTGCTGTCACCAATATGCCCTTACTCATTGATTCTGGTAACGTAAGATATTCGGTCCACTCTGACACTGTTATTGCATCTTGTGTGCATACGGCAATCTCTCATCCTGTGGGTCCCCCCCCCCCTTCTCCCTTCTCCATTCCCCCGGTCATCTCTGGCCCCTCTAGTAGCCCTCAAACCCTGTCACCTGACGGGCTGAGGTTCAGTGGTCCCAACATCCCTTCTGTGATGTGATATAGGAGCACCTCCACCACTTGCTGCCGTCTGTGGGCATGATGGCGGAATACAGCCTGCACATTGATCACAGGCACAGGTGTATGCACAAGGGTCAATGATCTCTGTCTGCGAACTAACTGATGTTTCAGTGCTTAGTACCCAGTTCTTATCCCCATAAGTGAATTATTATTATATTCATGATGTGCCATAGCAAAAAGCACCATAGGCCCCGCACCTCCACCCTTCACAAAAGAGCGAGGTGGAACAGAACACAAGTTGTTGTCTTCAGCATACTATTAGAGGTAATGGCAACATTTGCCTAGACATGCGGTCCGGCAGCTAGGTCAAATGCACCTAAAACCTCATTTCACTGCCTCAATGGGGGTGAGTGTAAACAGCATAGATCGCTAACATATGATGCACATCACAAAGTAAATCCCAACTTAGGCCTGCAAAGAAGTGAGTGGAACGCATCTGGATAACCATCTTGTATCACAAGCCGCCCGCAAATTCGGTTCAAGGGTTATACATGACTGCAGGATGCTGCCTGGAAACTAATGCGATCAAGTAATGCACAACACACTAAAACCCAACCCTGAAACGGCACAAGCCCAGGGAGAGGAGTGACACAGGAGTGACCAGCCGGTGACTGGGCCACACCTGGACAAAACCTCATATCACCTGCCTACAAGCAGATAGCACAGAACATATATAGCAATGCCGTGCATACAAACCTCCCACAGTACAACAGGCTCATGAGCAAAGACAGTGCGTCCTGCAAACTGCAAGTGGGTATGTGAGGCAATTGCATGGGATGACAAGACACACATACATCAATGATATCAATTAGCTGTGCTGAACCCAATTATACAATTCACCAAAGCCCTAGGAAAGCAACCTGTCCCAGAGCAAGGTCAAACCCGCCTGAGAACTAGGGAGCGATTACCATCAGCGGCTGTTTGGACGCACAGAGAAGGGTGTTGTGAATGCACCTCAGCCAGCCATGTGACTGGTGCCATACCTAGACCTACGAAGTCTGCTAGCATGTTCCAGAAGGTAGCTGCAGCCACACGACCCACAACTAACAGACGTGCCAGCCCAGGAAGGGAATCCAAGCCACGCTGCTGCTGCTGGCCTAGAGTGGCGGCTGCCATGAGCCTCCGGCCCTTGTCCATACCTAGCAAAGCTGCCTGGTACACAATAACCCACACACCCCTATGTAACTGTGGGCTAGGGCGGCGAGCCAACCAAACATGACCACACCTAAGTGGCTCACCCCCAGAGCTGCCGATTCGATCCGAGGATTTTACACGGGTGCAGGATGCTTACTGGCAATTCGATCAACAAGATGCACACCCACACAATAAACCCCCAACTCAGGCCTCCGAAAAGGCACAACCCGAGGAAAAAGGGAGAGGAAAGACACAGGAGTGACCAGCCAGTGACTGGAATACACCTGGATAATCACCTTATATCACCTGCCTTCCGGCAGATAGCACAACACATATTCAGCAATGACATGCAAACAAAACCTCCCACACTGCAACAGGCTCATGAGCAAGCATAGTGCGTCCTGTAAACTGCAATTGGGTATATGAGGCAAGTGCATGGAATGGCAAGACAGAGCTGCCGGCAAGGAGGTGCCAATTTGCAAAATCACCTGTTATACCAGTTGCAGACCCCTATCTGAGCATCAGCATTAGTCACGAACTCTCAACATCTCCGGTATGGTGTAGGCGGTTAGCATAGGCGGCTCTCACCCGCCTGACCTGGGTTCGAGTCCCAGTACCGGAAGAGGCCTGCCCCTTGATATTTGTCATGTGGGGGTGGGTGCATCCGTGAATATCACTCGCCTAGTGACTGGAATGTCACTTCCCATCAATGACCAGGCAGATTCCTGGAGTCTCCTTGGCGCAGTCGGTAGCGCGTAGGTCTCATAACACACTGGGAGTAATCCTAAGGTCGCCAGTTCAAGCCTGGCAGGGGACACATTTTTAATGGACCCTTGGTCCTTGCCTCCTTCCTACATTCCATTGCTCTTGAACTTTTCTACTGTCCAGCAAACCTGCCTTGCTCAATGGGCCAGTATAGGAAGTATTCCAACCTGACTTTAAAGGCGGCTCCACAAATTTCTCCCTCATGATTGCCAAAAAAGGTTCTGCTTTGAGTACCCCTCACAACCCTGAGTAACTATATGGTTCTAGAATCCCAAACAGAGAGAGTAAACCAACATGCCGTCAAAACAGTCAGAACAGTGATTATTCAAGTACAATTACATCTTAACCTTGCACCGCAAACCCTAAGCAAGAAAGCCAAATTAGCTACTCACCATCAAGTTATTAAACTGGAGCTCCTGCAGCTCCCCCTTTGACCAGAAGGCACCTGCATCTGTCATCTCATGTAGACTGGGTAACAGGCGGCAGTAGCTGGACCAAGGGCCACTCCCATGCTGGCGCTCATAGACAAGCCAAGCAGCCAGCCGCACGTGGGCGTCAACGGCAGAGGCACTCTCTAGGGCGTCCTTATCGGCCCTTGGAGCACCTACGCGGGCATGGACACAGAAAACCAATGGCATAAGGTACATACCCAGGGAGCAGGGGTTGGTTTGGACACTTAGTTGGGTCGATTGGATCATGCTGATCTTAGCCTCATCACTTAAGCAGTGTTTTGCAGCTGATTAGGTTAATCACATCTGAGACCCAGCGGTGTCCATTCAGAAACCCATGGTAATCAGAGGAGTTCATCAAGCAGCAGGCAGAGGTACACTGTGCCTACTAGTGCTGTGCTGATGGCAGTAAACTTACACTGCAGAAAGTCAATCAGAGGTTCTGGTAGATAGCCGTGGGCTTCTTCGTATTGATAGAGATAGTTGTTTGTCCAAGGTACCACTGAGTCTTGGGTCAAGGGGACAGACAAGGTATTCTGGAAGGGTATATTCAGGGCTATGTGGCCTTGGGGTATGGGTTCTGTAGTGGTCAGCCCTCGAAGCCCTGGCGCGACTTCCGTTACTTCCACGCGCGATAGGGTCGCTAGTGAGTCGTACAGCTGCTGCTGAGCACGTGGCGGGTCGGGAAACCGATATGTTTTCTTCCAAACAGCCGCAGAAGGAAACCCGCAGTGATGGAGGTAGCTGGGACAACTGCGGCCCTGCTTCGAACTCTCCCTCAATTTTGTCAGCCTTGAATCCATAGTTCACAAGTGAAAAAGGGGGTAAGCGAGTGAGCCTCTTCCGCAGTAGAATGACCTTGGCAGCTCGGGGTGACCCATCCAGCAGGGTAGTGGTGGAAACGATCTACAGCAGGAGGTGCTTGGCCATAGGTCATGTGACTCTGCTTCTCTGTGGATCTCAGACACGTCCTGCAATATTGGCGGGTGCCACCAGACGGATACGGACGTGCTACGGTTTGCATAATCTTCACCAGGTGGGTGCACCGAAACCGCTTTTTGAACTTTCGGCCTGGCCTGTCTGGTACGGAGGCCTCCGGCACACCAGGAGGCCTTGGAGATGGTTCCTAAGCACGCCCAGGCAGCCTAGCATAACATTTAAACCTACTGCCGCTGCATAGGTCGGTCTTATCCTGTTGCATGTCCCCATTTGGCGAGGACGCCGACGTGGCTTGAGGCCAGCTTCGAGCTGCTCCCCGTTACATGGCTCCAATGAATATTGGCACGGTGCTCTCTGGTGCATTGCAGAACCTATTCATCATCAATGTCGCTGTCAACGTGGCAGGCACCTGGCAAAGTTATAGATACTGGGTATGTGGACGTTTAGCAAACCTTTCTGCATGGAGTAATCAGTCATTGCGTCGTAAGACATATGTCATCGTGTGCAAATGCACATGTAGATGGACATCAGACCTGGGGGGACAGTTCTGAGTCTTGCTACCCAGACATTCGTTAGCTCGTTCTGCCCAGTGTCTGGCCTAGCAACGTGTCTGGGCTGCCAATGACTGCAATTGTCTCATGTGCTGAACAGAAACTTAAACGGGCAGCTAGAAGGCTGGAGGTCGCCGCCTCGCTCTCCGAAGGTGCAGACCCTCTGGAGGTTATCCACTGCCAGTCCCTGGTGATTGATGTGCTCAATTCAAGATGTGATCACCTTCAGCAGCTCAGCGAGCAGCAGCGGAAGCTCATGCTGGATGGGACTGTTGATGACGCATGTTCATGCCAGGTAAGCAAACAACAGTTAGAGAGCTAGGCTGGCCTGTCTCCGTCCATAGCCTGGCAATGGCCTGCCATGTGCTTAACCCTGGTATTGCTGCATACCCCTTCTGGGTGCTTGCTTAAGCATGTAGCCAAATATATGTGTGTGTTCCTCTGATTTGGCTTGAGAGGCTTGTAACAGTATGCGTATCATCACAGAATGTATTCAGCAGTTTGTGGTACAATGACATGCTGCCAAAACAAGTCCAGCACAGCGTTGGTGACTGTGCCTACGGTTTACTGCATGCTGCTTGCCTATTGGGCTGCCTGATTAAGCTGTTCCTAGGGAGCTTAAGGGGCCGGGTCATGGGAGCCCTTCACGCCCAGCAGCCTTCATGCCAGAACCCTTTAGCAGCAGCATGTGAGGGCGTAGACACCAAACCTTAGCTCTGCATAGGTTTAAGGAAGAGGCTGTACTAGCAAGCAGGGTGTGATTTCTCTTGCCTTGCCCTTTTGATCCATCCAAACATGGAAGTGCAATGTGCAGAGTTGCCCAATGCCTGCTTTCACCATTGTGGTGGATGTGCCCTGTTAGTTCAGCACCAGCAGCTGTCCCTCCAAATGTCTCACCTTTTGCAGCCAATTCACATCATGTGATGTAACAGACCAGCATAGTCTGGCGGTTATCAGGGTATGGACATACATCATCCACACACACATTCCAGAAGTTCTCTAACTGTTGTAGACCACTTGCTGCTGTCCATTTTTGCACAGGAGCGCTCAGACCAGAACCTCAGCACCAGCAGCAGTAGCAGCAGTGGACCTCCCACGTGTCCCATCTGCTGCAGCCGCTCCAAGGACTGTGCCTTTGACTGTGGCCATGTGGCTTGCTTCCACTGCGGAGTGCTGCTGGACCAGTGCCACATCTGCAGGAGGGACATCCACAGCAGGACTAAGCTCTACCTATAGGCACACCCACCTGGGAATACCTCCTACCAGTGGTAGCCACCCAGGGGTACCTGTACTGTAGCCCCCTGCAGCTCACAGGTACCTGATAAGGAGAGGAGAGAGCTGCATCCAGTGCCGTGGTGCGTACAAAGCAAGACCAGCTGGTGCCTATATATGGCTGGACTTACATATACTTATTGGGGGGGTCCATTCCGGGCATGTACTTGTACTCTAGCACCCACAGCAGGAGAGGCATATACGATACATCAATACGCAGCCCACGTGCCGTGCAGTACCGGCAACACGACTCCAACTAATTTGTTTAGTGTGTTGAGAGAGGGAGGGCGGGACCAAAAGCTGAGATTACGAGAGATGTAGACAGGCAGACGGGGGTACAGTGAACAGACAAACAAGACAAAGCAAGATGAAGTGGATAGCCCTGGCTGATATTGTGGATCAGGGCAAAGCCCTGTCATGTACCTTCATCAGAGGTTCCATGACTGCGGCTTGCTTCTGAGAATCATTACAGAACCACAATCAGGAAAAAAGCAACACACGGACTGTTGTGAAGCTCTAACTACCTGGGCATGGCTTGGGGTAACCAGTTTTGATGAAGTTCCCAGGGAAGATCGACCTCAGGCCCAGCATTTGTTCATGACTATATTGGACTAACACTGCATTTGATGGCTGCTAGGCTATTTGGCTGACCACACAGGAGCTTTGGACTTGGAGCAAACCTTGCTGAGCATACATGCCCTGCTGCTGTATCAGTATGAATGGGTTTGGCATTTTGGATTACGCATAAGTGAGCGACGTGCTGCGGAGTATGATGTGCAGATGACATTGCATGCTATGGTAACAGACATGAGAGGGCCTATTAGAGGGAGGTTACAGCAAGGGACTCATGCAATTACTTGTGACTAGGGCAATCTATTCAACCATACAACTAGATAGCATACCAGGTATGCTGTGTATCAAGAGCAGACAGGGTCATACTCTCTGGCAGGTCAGAGATTAAACTGTACCAATAATCTTTTCTTTTGGTCAGATAGATGCTGGGTCTGGCACAAGCGCTGGGTGATGGTTTTTGAGTACCTGAGTGTGGGATTAGGGGTTCATGGGGGCCAGGTGGGCTGGGCTTTTTTGCATTCCTACTGTACTCAATTACGGGCATGCATGCTTCTCATGGGCTAAAGGCAACTGCCCACTTAGTAGCAGGGTGCTTTTCTCACTTGAAGAAGTCTATAGCACAGGTTGCTTTACCCTTGCATTAGCTCAGCGTAGCCGGACCTGGTTTATGTCCAGTATATCGAAGTAGTTACCACGTTTGTGTTTTCATGCTGGGTTCCAAGGATGATGAGTCTGACTTCCACTGTGGCATCTTGGCCTGTGGGAAGTGTGTTTTAGATGCTACAACATGCCAGTGGGTAGGCGCTTCAGGCCACTGACAGAATTTACGTCAGTATCAGGCCATGACTGCTTATGAATTTTATAGTGTCCACTGATGTCCCCTGCATTACGGACGAGCTCTCATCGATCTCTGTGGTTCAGTACTGTCTCGTCAAGGGACGTGTTCATGTGTACGCATACTGTTGGTTGTTCTGACGACTTGAATGTTCATGCGTACGTTTATACCAAAAGACAATACTACCCAGAGAATTGTGTTATAGTATCTAAGTGATTGTGAGCGGTATGGTGAAGAGCTCATCAGGACTGTATGTATGGACTAAGAATGGGGCAGCATCAGATAGATGACTGGTTTGACCTCCATTGTCAGGTCAAGCCCTAATGTGAGCTGTATGCAGCAGAGCTTGGGCAGACTAAGCAGATGCTGCAAGGGTTGCGGGATGACGCTGTGAGTGGTGGTGGATGGATAAGCGGTGCGCTGGATTCACCAAGCCAAGGAAGCCATCCGGCCATGTGGTGACAGTGAATCTGAAGTGCAGCTGATCTTCATTGTTCACGAGTCCGCCGAGCAGCACAATCTAATATGTGCTGGAGTAATCTTGCTCTCTCAGGGAATACGCAGTGTGTCACGTCCCCGTTTGCCGGAGTCCCTACTTGTTGAGGGCACCCCCCGGGCAAGGCTTGCCAGCCGCGATCGTTGCGTTGTCGAACGGTGGGCCCATACAGACTTCGGCTCAATCAACACCAACAGAGTATCACTATGTTCAAGATCATACAGGCTGTATTAATGCCCTACGATCCGGTAGTATGAAGGTAAGTTGGAACTTCACTGACGCCACCATCACTGACATGCGGAGCAGTCGAAACAAAACATAACATAACAAACATTTAAGGTGTGGCAACCGCCAAGGGCTGCTAGGTCGAACCGACCAAACACACCATAAAGGTTCAGCAAATCCTCAAAGACGCGGTCAGCGCCCTGACTGCTCATGCAAAGATTCACCCATACCGTCGCACATAAGCAACAAAGGTCGCACTTCAACATGCAAGTGTGCAGGACCTGGGCAGCAACTGCTCATCAGTCACGCTGCTGACCCTTGCCTCCACGCTAGGCAGAGCAGCACACGGTACACTCAGACATCACCACTGCCACCACCATTCTGTTAACACACAGCACCTCCAAACCCCCAAGCGATCCTCAACCGTGGCACAGCCCACCATGTGCCCCAAAACGAACCCACACCACATTTTCCTTCCCCATTGCACCTAAGTCCACGTCGCCCTCGCTATAATCCCCCAACCCTATCATTCACACCCAAGCTCACGACCTAACCCCTCCGCTGGTATCAAGCATCCTATTCCTTCTCCTCCAGCCTGATGGTCAAGTGGAAGGTGGGCTTGGCAATGCGGAAGCCCCTGCCCTGAGCCCTGCACCTGAACCGCTTCAGGATGGGGCCCTCATCAGCGTAGGCCTCACCCACCACCAGCTTGCTCTTCATGGCACTGGTCCTGTTCTTGGCATTAGCAGCAGCCTGCACAGGATGCCAACGTGGGAAGCACAGCACCAAGTCAACACACCTACCAAAGAGATACTTGTAAAAGGAAATTCTATTGAGGCGAGGTGGCTAGAAGTGGCTACTAATCAGTCCTATCGTCCCATACTGCCAAAACTTGCCGGACACTCCATCCATGTAGCGCTGACACTAGACCTTACAATATACAACTTATGAGGTGGCACTAAGAGGTACTTGTGATCCCTTGTCTACCTGTTACCGTACAATGAAGCTGATGTGTTGTGCCACAGTGAAGATATGTCCTCCTGCACGTAACCCAGGATGCTACATGGAACTTGCTCTGTGCCTTCTTCACGGCCGTCCCAGCCGTAAACATTGTCTCATAAGCACATTCACAACAAACTACATTCTTTCACACCCACTGAGCCAACGCTGCAACTTCAAGTATTGCAATTCAGTAGCCTTACTCTGGTACCAAGCCAAAAAACATATCTATGCACAGCAGGTAGCATGTATCACCTGGCTATCCATCTCCATTTCCTCATTGCAACCCAAGCAACATCTCACTTTGCCATGTATCGCCGCTAATTGCAATGCTGTTAGATTATGGAGTCATCTCAGGATCACAGAGCTGCATGCCTAAAAAGAAGTCATGTGTGCTATTATTACATTTCATCATATGCTATAGCAAAAAGTGCCATAGTCATGTGTGCTATCTCACGACGCTGCTTTCAGGCTGCTTCCAGTTGCCTATTCACCAGCCACATACATCCCCTGACATCACTCAACTTGCTGGTGCAACGTCTCAATGTCTCAAGCCATTGCTTTAAGCTGCTTCCTGCAAAGGCTGCCTATTCACCAGATACAGGCATCCAGTGGTGTCGCTTGACCTCCAAATACCTGCTTCACAATCCCTCAAGCCCCTGAATTCGCACCCTCTCCTTGCCACCTCCATCTCCTGTTGCAAACCTGCTTTGCAGCTGCCTCTTGCTGTATCCCAACCCTCCCAACTGCTGCTGCTGCTCTGCCTCCTCTGCCTGCTGCAGTAGCAAATGCTGATTGTCCATTCTTGGTCTGCACCCTTTCAACACTCCAATAACCTCCTCAACAAGTATCTACCAACCCAATGCTACCGGATCCTTTCCAATCGTTCAACTAAACCCTAAGGCCCTTGCACAGCACGCCTCCACCAGCGCCTCAGCATGTACTCACCGACTTAAGTGTCTTAAGGATGGGCTCACATGCACGGTAAGGCATCAGCTCCATCATCTTCACACACTGCTCATAAGGCCTGCCACGCAGCACATCTAGGATGCGGCGCACCTGGGAGACAAACAGGAACACGCTTGCTTTACTCATATGCCAATTTGTTCCACCTTGTTGTTTATGTGACGGCTTCAGCTCCAGCGCCAATGGCATCGTCTTGCTAGGGCATATCATGATATGTAATAACATGCCATATACAGCATGTGCGTTACTCATACACAGCAGCACATGTTAACAGCAAGTGCCAGCAAGCAGGAGAAAGTCCTAGTCGACCAGTGCTACCATTAAGTCAGTCAATGTTCAGCCCTGTGGTCTGCTATAGTCCTGGCCTGCCCATGGCCAATTGAGCACCAGTATGGAAAGGGGCGTCTTAACTAGCCTACGCCAAAGCCAGGCAAAGCAACAGTAGCAGCAGCTGCCCTTAACTAGCAGTAGTGATTTGATACTGGAGCCAGAGGAATCTTATGCATATGTGCAGGATCCTGCTCCCCTGCTGCTATGTGCTGCTGTCAGCCCTGCTTTGAGCGGCCTAAATGGTGTTTCAAGCATTCATCCATGTGGCAGGGAAGCACTCCTTTGTCCTCAAGAAGCCAATGCCTACTCTCAACACCCACTATCTACTGACACATGATCAGTCTAACAGTCCAGATTAAGCTGGCTGTGACTGTACAGGCTGCTGCTTGCCAAGAAGCTGCTGCTGCAAGCTTGACTGGCCCACCACTGCAGGGGCACAAACTGCTGCGCTTGCTGCCAGGCTGCTGCTAATCTTCTGGCGAGGAGGCCAGTTCAAGTCCAAAGGAATAAAGCAACGAGCCCCCCCCCCCCTGGATTGCTTATTTCAGACAGCTGCTGTTCCATACTGTTGATGCTAGATGCTTGGCTGCTGCCGATGGGAACATGCATAATCTTGCCACATCATTGGCGTGCCAACTAGCTGTGTGTGGCCTGCTACCATCATGCTGCGAGATCGCCCTGCTGCTTGTATCTTCAGACATCAGCCTCATTGTGCTCAGCCTTCACCCAGCTCAAATAGCTTAACAGCTGCATTAAATGCAGGCTCCCACTACCGTTCTGGCATTGCATTCTGACAGGAGGCAATGATACGATGGACTGCTGCTCCTTGCTGCCCATACGCGTACAGCTGTAACTGCTCATTATGCCCTGTTCATGCTGCCTGCCGCTGAACTGGCATACGGAAGCCTCCAGCTATTGCTGCAGCAGCTGGATCGCGCTGGCTATGACAAAGTACGCCTCGGCAAGATGACCCTGTTGCTCCTACTCTGGTGCTTTTCGTGTCTCGGTGTTCACCTTGTGTGCTGATCCCCTTTGGAACCGGAAATGTGCCACGCCAAACTTCTGCTCTGCCTCAACCACCTCTGCCTCTGCTGCTGCTCTGCATACCAAAGGAGCACGCACGACAGGTGCCTGCGCAGACGGCCATGACTTCAGCAACCGCACAAGCCCTCTCCATCAATACCGAGCCAGCATTTACTCACAATTCTGGTGGGTCTAAAAGCTGCCACAGATGGTCTGCATACGGCAGATTGCCGAGACGCGAAGCTCTGTGAGGCCAACATTCTCAAGCGATTCTACTGAAAGACCGCTTCAGCCCCTCGCGCCTGGCAGCTCAATGCACCGACGCCGTAAATTTCACTTGAAGAAGAATTGGCAGGCATCCCTCGTGTGCAATGCCCTCCCAGGAGGCCCTTAGCTCGCCTGCGGCCGTGTAGTGGTCCAGGTGACATAGGGCCTAGGGTGACATTGGGAGGGTTCTGCAGTAGCTTTTGCGGTCACTCCGCTGTAGCGCCACTTGTTTTGGGGTTGGTTTGCAGGCTCATTGCCATTGGTTTGTATGTCCAGCCGCACAAAGCTTTCTTCCCGTGTCAGGTTGCCCTCTTCTATGTCGAAAGCCCCCGGCAAGGTTGTCCACCATGCACATGGCTTCGGGTGCATGCGAAACAACAATACCAGCGAAATCCAATCGCCTGTTCAATGACCTATTACAGGCTTTCAGACTCAGACCTAAAATACCGAGAGACCTCTCTTAACATGCCGGTACTGCAGATGTCGTTTAGTCTGGTCTGGATCATTGCGACCGCACAATAGCTTGGCGGCGTAGAAAACCCGTCGCATCATCACTTTCAAGCAATCTGCGAAGCAGTTTCTCTTCTCCCATTCTCAGCGAGACCAACGAAGTGGGAAGCCGCCAGACCTGCACAGGGAGCAGCAAGCACCAGTGTTTCAGCGCTGCTTTACCAGCCAGCTGCTTTAACAAGAAAACAACAACAACAACAAACATTTAAGGTGTGGCAACCGCAAAGGGCCGCTAGGTCGAACCAGCAGGCGCTGGGGCATTCATGACCACAGGAAGAGACCCGCATGAGAACGTTCAGCTGCAGAGGTTACCAAGGACTACATTCTCTGTACAGCAGCAGTGCCTTAAATTGTTAGGAACCATAGTTGCACCTGATCTATGGGCAGAAGATAGGTACTGAAGGTTTCAAGTAGACTAGAGTATGGGGAGAAAATAGGTATTGAAGGTTTCAAGTAGACTATGGGGAGAAGATAGGTACTGAAGGTTTCAAGTAGACCATGAGCAATAGGAGCAATTGAAAATGCGTAGGGCTAGTAGCTAAGCTCTCATGTGTTTGTCCAGTCCAAGCTTCCAATCCCGTCCCCTTGGCTCCTGCAAAGCTGCTGCATAAGTACATGCTGTCCATCTTTGTCTGAGCTGCAGTCGCCATCTGCATTGATTGCAGCAGCAGCAACACCACAAAACACTGGATGGCTGTCCATCATGCCTCTGTCATGTCCTTACATTCTTCTGTCCATTCTGCACCGCTGCGGTATGTCTCTACTGCTGCTGCTGCTATTGTTGCAACCATTGGTAGTTCTTCCGCTGATACCAAGTTCATCCTGCATGCGACGGCTGTTTAGAATTGAGTAGAAGTCCTTACAGCATCTTTAGATGCTCAATGTGACAACACATGCTATGGCCCACCATGCCAATTTGGTTGCTGGTCCTTGCTCCAACCTCCTGCCCCAAGCATGCATGGCTTTTCTCGCTCTATCTTTTTCACCCCTCGCAAATACAAACGCCAGCAGGCATGCTCACTGACACCCAAGTCTGACAGCCTACCTTAATTGCGTCTCCAGCAGCTGCTGCCAACACGTTTGGCATTCCTTGATTGAACGCCAAGCTGTGCACGCCACTGCTGCTGCTGCTGCCAGAGATCCCAAACCCATCAGCAACTCCCCTGCTGTTGCTGCTGCTATTGCTGCTGGTCACCTCTAAAGCAACGATCGGTGCAAGGAGCTCCTGGCCTGCTGCTAGATCATACAGGTAGACGCAGCCATTTCCTGTGCACAGGAAACAAACATAATCACTTATGGAAGCATGTTCACATGATATCTTGTAAGGTACTGGGACGGAAAAACCAAGGTCCCTTAGACATGATTCGACAGCAACTTTGGGTCAATATTGGACCTTGAAGCAAGGCTCATCTCTCTGTAACTGGTTGTAACTGTCATTGACTGCATGGACATGGTGAACACGGCACGACACATTATGCGCAAGATGTGGACAATCACCTGGGTTGGTGGCACTGCTGGTTTCCTATACAAAAGCTATGGCGGTAGTTATTGAATGCAAAAGGGCCACTGCAGTAATTACTCAATGCAACGGCCAATGCAGTAATTACTCAATGCAACGGCCAATGCAGTAACTACTCATGCAACGGCCAATGCAGTAATTACTCAATGCAACGGTCAATGCAGTGCGTACTCAATGCAAAAGGCCATTGCTGTAGCTAGACCGAAGAGTCCCCCTCACCTGCAGCTGTAGCAAACACTAAGGGTCTGCTGGGTGACCATGCTACAGCCAACAATGGAGCTGAGCATGGCTCCAGGATCAGCAGCGGTTGATGGCGGAGGTTATCATATAGCCGTACACAACCATCTGTGCCACATGACAGGAACACTTGGCGCTGCAAGGAAGGATCAGGCAATACATGTGGAATTTACTACTTAGTACTTTATCAAGACGTCCGTTGTATCAAAGGTGCTACGCTTGAAGCTGACACACAGCAGCAGCAGCAGCAGCAGATGACAGGGAAGATTCGACATGTTCGCTTGCTAAGTGCCATTCTGCTCGTATGCCCTGTTTTACTCGCTTGTTTTCCCTGTATTTTCGCGAGTATGCCTGCTTGTCACCTAGGTCCTTTTGCTTGTATTTATTAAGCAGCCTATGCAGCTTAGTATGCATTAGGACTCGTTTAGGTCAGGGGGAGGCAGGGAAGGGGAGATAACGGCCAGGCATACCGCATACGAGTGGAAGTGCTTTCAGAATTAGCAGTGTAAGAAAGGTCTCAGGTCTACTTGTATCCGCCTCGCTCGAATTCGCAGCCCTCTAGCTCTCTATTACTCGCTCTTACTCAACACACAACACTAACAAACCCGGTTGGAGTCATGCTTGGGTGCTGCACGGCCCAGAGGGCAGTGCAGTGGTCTCTCTTGACACCTAATTTAAGGGGGGCACTTTGAGAAAGGGGTCTAGCCTAGATCCATGCAACTGAGGTTCAAGCTTCAACATAACATTGCCATATGGTATTCAGCAACTTATTGAATTGTGTGCATGTAGACGTCCCATCCTGAAAACACTCCAAAACCCCATTACCAGTGATGAGGGGTGGGCCAGCAAAGGCAGATCTTCACCAAACCAAGCAGTCACAACAGCTGCACTATACCTCTTGAGGATGCCCAGGCAGATAAAGCACATATGCAATGTTAGAGGGCTGCATGGGGCCATTCAACACTAAAACAGCCGGCCTAAAATGACAGGGAGATGAAGACACATGGAAGTGTGCAGGGTCTGCTTGGCAGTAAACTTATAAATGGAAGGAAGGACACATATGTAGACCCATTAGATGAGCCTGGGGCCCACTGCAGAACAAAGAAAGAGGTGCAGAGGCAGACCAGAGCTTCACAACAGCTTGAGCAAAACATGTCCCCTGCCAGGCTTGAACTGGCGACCTTAGGATTGCTCCCAGTGTATTATGAGACCTACGCGCTACCGACTGCGCCAAGGAGACTCCAGGCATCTGCCTGGTCATTGATGGGTATTGAGATTTCAGTCACTAGGTGAGGTACTCACCTAGTCACCCACCCACTTGACCAATTTCAAGGGATGGGCCTCTTCCGGTACTGGGACTCGAACCCAGGTCGGGCGGGTGAGAGCCGCCTATGCTAACCGCCTACACCATACCGGAGATGCTCAGAATCACAGCACAATCCAGTGATCCTGGCTGTGTGCTGGTGCTCTGGCATGGTTGGCCTGCTCCATAAACCTGGAGCTTTGCAGATTGGCATTCCCCAGCCACCACGTCTGTTAGTCGTGGGTCGTAGGCGGCAGCTATAATTTGTGACATGCTAGCAGCAGACTTTGCAGGTTTAGGCTTGGCACCAGTCTCACTTGGTGGCTGAGCTGCTTTCACAACACGACACCCTTTTCTGGGTCAGCAAACAGCGGCAGGTGGTAAACGCTCCCTAGTTCTCAGACGGGTACGACCCATTTTCAGTCTACAGGAGGCCTTTAGGCAGGTGAAATATTGTGGCTGTCCAGGTGTATTTCCCCTGCCCTGCTCAGTATGTTGCTTTGCTCACCTACATGGCAATGCAGGTGGAGCCATTGTTTGCTATTCATGCCCTGGCTGTACATAAGCCTGTGGAGCCCATTACATGAGAGTCTGGGAGGCTTTTCCTGCCCACCAGATGAGACTAGGGCCCACTGCAGATGAAATAAAAAGGTGCAAAACCAGACCAGAACTTTACAACAGCTTGAGCAAAACATGTCCCCTGCCAGGCTTGAACTGGCGACCTTAGGATTGCTCCCAGTGTGTTATGAGACCTACGCGCTACCGACTGCGCCAAGGAGACTCCAGGCACGAGTCTCCAGGCATCTGCCTGGTCATTGATGGGTATTGAAATTTCAGTCACTGGGTGAGGGAGGTGCTCACCTAGTCACCCACCCACTTGACCAATTACAAGGGGTGGGCCTCTTCCGGTACTGGGACTCGAACCCAGGTCAAGCGGGTGAAAGCCGCCCATGCTAACCACCTACACCATACCGGAGATGTTGAGATCACAGCACCATCCAGTGATCCTGGCTGTGTGCTGGTGCTCTGGCCTGGTTGGCCTCCTGTATAAACCAGGAGCTTTGCAGATTGGCATTCCCCAGCCGCCACGTCCTAGGGTTGGCTACCCAGTCATGCAGCTCTAGCATTTTCTATGTTTGGGTTCAGCACAGCGATTGTATTATATGTATGTATGTCTTGTCATTCCATGCACTTTGCCTCGTATACCCATTTGCAGTTTACAGGACGCACTATGCTTGCTCATGACCCTGTTGCAGTGTGGGAGGTTTTGTTCGCATGTCATTGCTAACTATGTGCTGTGCTATCTGCCGGAAGGCAGGTGATATAAGGTGATTATCCAGGTGTGTTCCAGTCACTGGCTGGTCACTCCTGTGTCTTTCCTCTCCCTCCTTCCTTGGGTTGTGCCTTTTTGGAGGCCGGAATGGGGGGGTTTATTGTGTGGGTGTGCATCTTTTTGATCACATTGCCAGTAAGCATCCTGCACCCGTGTAAAATCCTCGAATCAAACCGCCACGTCTGTTAGTCGTGGGTCGTAGGCGGCAGCTACAATGTGTGACATGCTAGCAGCAGACTTTGTAGGTTTAGATTTGGCACCAGTCACTTGGTGGCTGAGATACATACACAACACAACACCCTTTTCTGGGTCAGCAAATAGCAGCAGGTGGACACCGCTCTCTAGTTCTCAGACGGGTACGACCCATTTTCAGTCTAAAGGAGGCCTTTAGGCAGGTGAAATAATGTGGCTGTCCAGGTGAATTTCCCCTGCCCTGCTCAGTATGTTGCTTCGCTGAACGCTTTGCTGGGGCCCACTGCAAAACAAAGAAAGAGATGCCAAAGCAGACCAGAACTTGAGAACAGCCTGAACAAAACATGTCCCCTGCCAGGCTGAACTGGCGACCTTAGGATTATTCCCAGTGTGTTATGAGACCTACGCGCTACCGACTGCGCCAAGGAGACTCCAGGCATCTGCCTGGTCATTGATGGGTATTGAAATTTCAGTCACTGGGTGAGGGAGGTACTCACCTAGTCACCCACCCACTTGACCAATACAAGGGGTGGGCCTCTTCCGGTACTGGGACTCGAACCCAGGTCAAGCGGGTGAAAGCCGCCCATGCTAACCACCTACACCATACCGGAGATGTTGAGATCACAGCACCATCCAGTGATCCTGGCTGTGTGCTGGTGCTCTGGCCTGGTTGGCCTCCTGTATAAACCAGGAGCTTTGCAGATTGGCATTCCCCAGCCGCCACGTCCTAGGGTTGGCTACCCAGTCATGCAGCTCTAGCATTTTCTATGTTTGGGTTCAGCACAGCGATTGTATTATATGTATGTATGTCTTGTCATTCCATGCACTTTGCCTCGTATACCCATTTGCAGTTTACAGGACGCACTATGCTTGCTCATGACCCTGTTGCAGTGTGGGAGGTTTTGTTCGCATGTCATTGCTAACTATGTGCTGTGCTATCTGCCGGAAGGCAGGTGATATAAGGTGATTATCCAGGTGTGTTCCAGTCACTGGCTGGTCACTCCTGTGTCTTTCCTCTCCCTCCTTCCTTGGGTTGTGCCTTTTTGGAGGCCGGAATGGGGGGGTTTATTGTGTGGGTGTGCATCTTTTTGATCACATTGCCAGTAAGCATCCTGCACCCGTGTAAAATCCTCGAATCAAACCGCCACGTCTGTTAGTCGTGGGTCGTAGGCGGCAGCTACAATGTGTGACATGCTAGCAGCAGACTTTGTAGGTTTAGATTTGGCACCAGTCACTTGGTGGCTGAGATACATACACAACACAACACCCTTTTCTGGGTCAGCAAATAGCAGCAGGTGGACACCGCTCTCTAGTTCTCAGACGGGTACGACCCATTTTCAGTCTAAAGGAGGCCTTTAGGCAGGTGAAATAATGTGGCTGTCCAGGTGAATTTCCCCTGCCCTGCTCAGTATGTTGCTTCGCTGAACGCTTTGCTGGGGCCCACTGCAAAACAAAGAAAGAGATGCCAAAGCAGACCAGAACTTGAGAACAGCCTGAACAAAACATGTCCCCTGCCAGGCTGAACTGGCGACCTTAGGATTATTCCCAGTGTGTTATGAGACCTACGCGCTACCGACTGCGCCAAGGAGACTCCAGGCATCTGCCTGGTCATTGATGGGTATTGAAATTTCAGTCACTGGGTGAGGGAGGTACTCACCTAGTCACCCACCCACTTGACCAATACAAGGGGTGGGCCTCTTCCGGTACTGGGACTCGAACCCAGGTCAAGCGGGTGAAAGCCGCCCATGCTAACCACCTACACCATACCGGAGATGTTGAGATCACAGCACCATCCAGTGATCCTGGCTGTGTGCTGGTGCTCTGGCCTGGTTGGCCTCCTGTATAAACCAGGAGCTTTGCAGATTGGCATTCCCCAGCCGCCACGTCCTAGGGTTGGCTACCCAGTCATGCAGCTCTAGCATTTTCTATGTTTGGGTTCAGCACAGCGATTGTATTATATGTATGTATGTCTTGTCATTCCATGCACTTTGCCTCGTATACCCATTTGCAGTTTACAGGACGCACTATGCTTGCTCATGACCCTGTTGCAGTGTGGGAGGTTTTGTTCGCATGTCATTGCTAACTATGTGCTGTGCTATCTGCCGGAAGGCAGGTGATATAAGGTGATTATCCAGGTGTGTTCCAGTCACTGGCTGGTCACTCCTGTGTCTTTCCTCTCCCTCCTTCCTTGGGTTGTGCCTTTTTGGAGGCCGGAATGGGGGGGGGGGTTTATTGTGTGGGTGTGCATCTTTTTGATCACATTGCCAGTAAGCATCCTGCACCCGTGTAAAATCCTCGAATCAAACCGCCACGTCTGTTAGTCGTGGGTCGTAGGCGGCAGCTACAATGTGTGACATGCTAGCAGCAGACTTTGTAGGTTTAGATTTGGCACCAGTCACTTGGTGGCTGAGCGACATACACAACACAACACCCTTTTTTGGGTCAGCAAATAGCAGCAGGTGGACACCGCTCCCTAGTTCTCAGACGGGTACGACCCATTTTCAGTCTAAAGGAGGCCTTTAGGCAGGTGAAATAATGTGGCTGTCCAGGTGAATTTCCCCTGCCCTGCTCAGTATGTTGCTTCGCTGAACGCTTTGCTGGGACCCACTGCAAAACAAAGAAAGAGATGCCAAAGCAGACCAGAACTTGAGAACAGCCTGAACAAAACATGTCCCCTGCCAGGCTGAACTGGCGACCTTAGGATTACTCCCAGTGTGTTATGAGACCTACGCGCTACCGACTGCGCCAAGGAGACTCCAGGCATCTGCCTGGTCATTGATGGGTATTGAGATTTCAGTCACTAGGTGAAGAAATATACTCACCTAGTCACCCACCCACTTGACCAATTTCAAGGGGTGGGCCTCTTCCGGTACTGGGACTCAAACCCAGGTCGGGCGGGTAAGAGCACCAGCACACAGCCAGGATCACTGGATTGTGCTGTGATTCTCAACATCTCCGGTGATCCTGGCTGTGTGCTGGTGCTCTGGCATGGTTGGCCTGCTCCATAAACCTGGAGCTTTGCAGATTGGCATTCCCCAGGGAGGCTTTGTTCGCATGCTATTGCTAAATATGTTCTGTGCTATCTGCCAGAAGGCAGGTGATAAAGGTGGCTATCCAGGTGTGTTCTAGTCACTGGCTGGTCACTCCTGTGTCTCTCCTCTTCCTCTTTCCTCGGGTTGTGCCTTTTCGTAGGCCTGAGGTTGGGGGTTTATTGTGTGGGTGTGCATCTTTTGATTCGCATTTTCAGTAAGCATCCTGCACCGAGGTAAAATCCTCGACTCGACCCCCGGCATGCCCCAGCTGCCACGTCTGTTAGTCGTGGGTCGTAGGCGGCAGCTACAATTTTTGACATGCTAGCAGCAGACTTGATAGGTTTATGTCTGGCATCAGCCACACTTCCAGTGTGGGAGGTTTTGTATGCGTGCCATTATTATTACGTCCCGTGCTTTCTGCCTGTAGGCAGGTGATCTAAGGTGGTTGTCCAGTTGTGGACCGGTCAACAGCGTGCTGCACTCTTCTAGCTGTCTGCACTACGACCTTGGTACGCCATGGGCCCATGCCAGCCGACGTAAACTTAATTTTGCATTGGGCAGCTATGGCGCAGTCCACGGTTATGTGTTAGGAAATGATTGCAGAGGAACAATAGAAAGCTAGCCAATGCTCCAGCCTGAGCAGTGCCAACATTTGAACCTGACACCTTGTAACCTCAACCACTAATAACTTGAAACTCTTAATGCGGTTCGCTAGTTCAGGCAGAAGCCTCAGCAATGGTGCCCACAAATTCACAGAGACTGCCCACAAATTCACCTCAAGGGCACAATCGCTTACCTGGAATGGAGACACTGCTACTGCTGTCACTTGTCCAGGATGAGGGGAGTACCCATGGTCACGGACAGCACTGCGTAGCTGAAGCTGTCCTGCATGTGGTAGCCCCAGCGCCGCTGGTGCTGGTGCTGCATTGCCAGCTGCCATGGGTTGAGAGGCAGCGGCAAAGTCCTTGAGAGCAGCCTCATTTACATCTCCTGCCTAGATCATGAACGAGAACACCAGAAAGTGGTTTGTAAGGCCTTACTACTTGATTGTGAACCCTTTTCAATTGATTAAAGCAATAGAGGCAGTGGTTTGGTTCCATCCCACATTGCTCAAACAGACAGGAGGGTCTCCATCATAATTCGGAGATGAACTGCAGATAACAAAGACTGCGCCCTGATTGCAACCTCACGCACCATGATTGTATCAGCCAAAGAGCTTGAATCTTCCTGATGAACGCCTTACCCGCACAACTGCTTCACATCATGCTGGCTGATTATGCAGGCCATCCAGATCTCACCAGCAGAGTGCCCTGACCTTAGGCACTGAGTTCCACACTTACCGAGTATCAATTCTAGGCATATCTTTCACAGTTGCTAGGTGGACCTCACCTGCAGCATATTTGGATGCAAGCGGCACCAGCATGCTTCAAGCGTATACATGCAGCTGCCCGCATTCTCTTTATCCCCTCTTCCTTCTTGCCTCTCGCTCCGGCCCCCTGCATCCCACGTTGTCCTTCCCCTCCACCTCATGTCTGCATCGGTCGCATTTCTTTCTCCTTACCCCATTCTTCCTCAGTCAGGCACCCTCCTCCCCCTGACCTCCCATTCGTCCCCCACCCCTGCTTGGGAAGGAGAAGCATCAATAGTGTTCTTTCTGTTTTTGCCTCAGTCTAGGCGCTGCTCCTGCTGTTCTTCTACTACCTCCACCCATCTAATTCCCTCTCGCCTCCTTTTCCACTGACCATGAGGTGGCCAGCAGTATCCCTACATCCGGTGATCCTACCAATAGAACAAACAGCCTAAATGGAGCACACATGCCTTTCTGATGGCTGACCTAAACACCTAGCCTGTTAACCCCCGTTGTCCTTTCAAGCCCACATGACACCACCAGTACCAGTACTCAGGCCTGTCCTTGCAAACACCACCTCCCTCCTGCCCCTCCTATTTTAACTGAGGTAACACCACTTTTGTAAGCCCCTCGCCGCAGTTAACAGCAGCAACCCCTTGCCTACCACTAGCCAAAAACTTGCACATCTTCCTCCTGTCAGGGCATCGCCACCCAACCCTCCCTCTTGCCTTTGATCAGCTTCTCTCCTAAGATCCATCTTACCCACCTGGCACTTGAGCAGATGCCCTCCATTAGCTCCGACCATCATGGTTAAACCCTCTTCTTGATTGTTGGCAGGAGGAAATGCCGCCAAAGAGGTCCCACCTACTCTCAACGGCTTTTGCAAGTTGGGTGTGGCCCATGACAGTTCCCACCTGAACAGCAAAAAAGACAGCAATGGGCGAGGTGCAAATCTGCATGTAACAGGCTCTTCAATCATCGGTGGCTCGTGAGACTGATGACTGCTAGCAGTCACAACCCTATTTACTATTTCTCAAAGAAGTATGAACCTGTCACGTCTCTCTTCCTGGCTGCCCTTTCTTTGAAATGGTGAACATGATACACTCATACTTAGCTGCTCCCCTTCTTTTGGTCATCTCACAAGTCTCGAGTCAACCATGCCACATAAGAACTCAGGATGACAAGTGGGGTTTGTAGGTTGGCTTCCCCTTGTGTCCCTCTGAGAGACTATGGGTCTATCAGCCCGCCCCCTTCCACAAACTCTCTCAACCTTAAGCAGGTTGTCTAAAGCCCCTTCCATGTGCCTCTGAGGGATATCTTACTAGCAGCTCAAACCCTCTGAGTCCAGGTTCCACTGCCTGTCAGGTTCCTGTCCCTGACATTTCACTCAATGGCCAGCTAAGCCCTCCGTGCAATGTACTTCTTTCCGCCCATTACAATGCCCAGTCTGCCTGTCGTGCCCTGCCTCCCTTCCCCCCTTTGTCATCCGTCCAACTTTCCGGGCCCCTACCCATGCAAATCTCTCTCCCCTCCAACCTTCCCCTACCCAAGGCCACCAGTTGCAGCTACTGATCTATTACTGTGAACAGTACCTATTATGATATATTTGCTTGGGACCACCTCCCACAGCTCACCCATACATAGGGCTGCTCAGCTCCATCCCCTTCCACATCAAAAGCTGCCCGTCCAGGCCAAGGGAAAACAGCCTGTAGCAGGCGGCGGCCTCTCTACCGGTGGCAGCTGGCTTCAGCCCCTTCTTCCGTGCCTCTGAGGGACTGTATGCCCAACACAGCGCAGTCACAGGCTCTTGATGGCGACAGTCTGACAAGAAGTCACTGCGGGCAAGCTGCAGATCCCCCTCTTGGGAGAGGTCCCAAAGATACACACTGCCTCGGAGGCCGCCCCCTGCTAGTAAACCCTGGCAGCACGGGATGACAGAGAAGCTCACTCAATTTTACTTGCTAAGCATTGGCGCCTACAGGTGCCGAATGCGAGTCGCAGGCTGTAACTGACGGCTTTGTCCAATGGAACACCCCATGGCAAGCTGCAGATCTCATATTTGTCAGCTGTCCCCTTTTGTGTAATCAGTCCGCATTAACCCCACTCTGGGCTCTGCGTCTTCTAGTGGAACAGCTTGGCAAGAGGACACCGTGAACTGGCAATAGCGTACTTCAAAATCAGCAATGCGATGTATATCTCCCCTGAGAAGATGGATACCCAGCACAGCACAGCCACAAACTCTTGATGTCCGCAGCACAGAAGAAGGCAACATAAGTCATGCCTGGCTGATCATCATGAGAGTGCAGGCTCACCCTGTAGCTTGCTAAGGAGAGTGCTAGGAAAAAGCTGCCATACGATGCTAACTTAGCTGGAGTTATACTGGTGTCTTACATTTTGCAAGTTAGATGACTAGTTGTCTGTTCTGCTGTATGCAGATGATATGGTGTTGCTAAGTCCCAGCAGGGAGGAGTTGGTGGTCATGCTGCAGGTGATGGACAAGGTTGCTGCTAGTCTTGGGTTGCGCATCAATGCAAGCAAGACTGAGATCCTGTCCATTGACAAGGATTGGAAGGAGGGGGATGTGCCAGTACAGCAAGGACCAGAGGTGGTTATCAGTGAGGGTGTGGTAAAAGAGGTGTCACAGTTCAAGTACTTGGGAAGTGTGCTTGTGACTGATGGCAGGTTGGATGTGGAGTTGAATATCAGGAGGGGTAAGGCTGTGGGGAGGTTTAAGCAGTTTGAAAAGATGTGGGGTACCAAGCATCTGTCATTGGCTACGAAGGTGAAGTGTTACAAGGCATATGTGTTGCCAATTCTGCTGTTCGGGAGTGAGTGTTGGTCCCTGACCAAAGTGCAATCGCAAAAGCTTGAGCGGGTGTACTCTAGCTGCCTTAGGAGCATCCTGGGGGTCAGGCTGTCAGATCGGCACACCAATGAGCATATCAGGAAATCATGTGGGGTAGCCACCTTGTCAGCATACATCACAGCAAATAGGCTGAGGTGGCTGGGGCATGTGGGCCGCATGGAGGAGGGCAGGTTGCCGCATATTGCGTTGTTCTCTTCATTACATGGTGACATGACGAGGCCAGTGGGTAGGCCTCGCCATACCTGGGAGAAATGCGTGTGTGCTGATCTGAAGGTGCTTGGTCAAGATGAGGGGAGCTGGGAGGCTTCATGTCAGATTAAGATTGCTTGGAGGAAGAGGTTGTGGGATCTTACGCACCCTTGGGAAAGCCAACGGTTAGTGAGGTGTAGAAGGCGCACTAAGCAAGCTATTGATAAGCATGTGGAGCGCTATGTGGTGCCTTTCAGTGGCTGGGAGGATGGTGGTTCACCAGTACCTAGGTGGTGGGAGCCACCTCCAGCCCCTACTAGGGTGGTGCTTGATCCTGCTGCCTCCCCGCCACCCATGTGTGATGGAAGTGGAGCAGGTTTTGGGTTTTAGTGGTGGTGTTTGTTTCCCCTTGGTGTGCACGCCGTTGCATCTAGCCTCAGCTTGTGTGTGGCAAATCCACCATCGGTTGTGTGGCTTCGTGATTGTGATCAGGAGCCTTGTGTTTGTGGCCTAGGTTTGTTTGGCCATTGGCATTGCTGGTCTTGCGTTTTGATTGATTGATTGATTGATGACTAGAAAAGTAAACTGGCAGATCTGTTTCCTGCAGCAGCACCTACCGGAGCTGTGGGGTGGAAGGCTAGAGCTGTCACTCCCTCCTCCAGCTCCAACCATGTGCTGGGACTGCTGTCACCGCCTTGCCGTGCCAAGTTCCATGTTGCTAAGGCCCCAGGACAGGTACTCCACCCGGCAATGTCAAACCTGTGCACAGCGTAGCAAGGAACACATGTAGGTGCCCCAACAATGAGCACTTGTAAAGGGTGATGCATGACCATTGGCCAACTAAGAGTTTTGAAAGAAACCTGCTGCTTTTCAGCAAGGGAGGCAAGGGTTCCGTTGAAATGGGTTTGCAGATGCATGCCATGTCCATGTATGTCATGTATGCCAAGTACAGGCTGCCACACGCATACCTCACAGGATGCTGGTTAGCAGCTGCAGCATGCTAGTGACGCAGTGGCCAATGAGGTTGGCTTTCTCCATCAATTCACACATCCAAGGGATGCGGACAAGTTTTGACCTGGAGCCAAGGTGAGGCCAACTGCATTGCCTATGACGGGGTAAGCTGGGATCGAGCCAAAGGCTAGTGTAACGGTATTGATTCAGGACCTAGAACCTTATGCTACCTTCCTGTCCTTGGAAGAGAACAACACATTCCCAGGCACAAATACAGCAAGGTGTTGCAAGCACAGCTTTTTCTACAGGCTCTTACCTGCCAAAGGCTGCAGCCAGAGTCTGACCTGTCCTTGTCCATGCCAAGGCTGTGACATGCAGGCCATGTGTGTTGCTCTTGAGCTGCAGATTCCCACTGGCACCATTGGAGTAGGCATTGAGGCTGAACAGGAGCTCTGCAGGTTCCTGAAAAAGGAAGCAGCGATTAGCAAGGCCTTCGTGCCATGGTAAGACTCCATCTGATCTTTTTAGACGCAGCCACAATGTGAGAAAAGCCTGATGCCAGTGATAAAGCTGGATTTCAAAAACAAGGAGGTACAGAGCGGGAGTCAGATGGGCTGTTGATGCGTAAAGGTACCAGCCAGCATACTGTATAGTGTACCAATAGGACAATGTAATGGTAAGACCATGTGCAGACGGTTGCACAGCCCTGCATTGCTCAAGGCTACAGAGCAATAAAGCCGACACACTTGCCAATGAAGGCCATTAGGTAGGGCAGCATGCCTATATGCTCCCTTTAAATGAAGAGTGTTACAGATGTGCCACCCATGAAGATCTGCAAACCCTGCTATGGTTGGATATGCAAGCAGCTGCCCTAGTTGTCCCCACTGAAGATCACCCTTGACCAGAACCTGCATTCTTTTCACTGCCTACCTGTGACCGGACAGCTGCTGTTGTCACTCCAGTTGTAATATGTGCATGTAAGTTGGCTTCAAGCTCCTTGGTCAACAGCTCTTCTGCTTTTGCTAGGGATGGTCCCAGCTTGCTTGACAGCTTGGCTTGAGGCGCTGGCAGGGCAGTCTGCTCTGTTGCATCTGCTTGCGTTGCTGCATCTAAGCGTTCCTGCACTTGGACTGCTGCGTTTGCTTTCGTGCATGCCTCTGTGGATGTTCCTACGTCCCTACTGGCTTCTTTTTGCTTGGGCTTTGAAGGTACGACTTCCTGTATGCACACCGTGGAACTGCGGTTATTGTAGGCTGCGTGATGTCTTCTCCATATTCACAGCGCTCACCCCGAGATCGATGCAGCAGTCGTTAAGATCCAAGGCGTCGTCAACTCGTGAAGGCATCCCTCGCAAGCATCGCTCTAACGTTTTGGATGCAACCGAGCAATGTTTATAGATACACCAGCCTCGAACTGATGTATGCGGATAGCACCTTTCCCACCGACAAAGCCACTAGCAGCGGTGCTGTGAAGGACCTAAGAGTCAAGTCGAGTGCCGTGGGGATGGAAAGACAAAAGCGGAGTCCCGAGTCAGCACTTCCAACCACACCGCTGTAAGAGTGTCCTGCTGCGAACGTAATAAATTATAAGCCGGGCCACACTGCCCAAATAGAGTGTGAGTGCTGAGGTGGCCACCGCCTGAGGTGACCCGTGGATTTGAATTTGACATCATGGCATCTCGCAGCTGTCGGCAAACTGATGCACTCTATTTTGACACTAGAAGACAATGACTACCCAAACCTACGCTTCAATGTGCCTCCCTTGCATCGTGATGATGAGGGCGACCAACGGACCAGATCAGAACCAGGGCAGCAGTGCACTAGCACCGCTCCACACACTGACAGGCACAGACAGGGAGACCAAGAAACATGTGGAACTGCTGGCAACATTGACACCCAATCAAATTCTCACACATTAACAAACAAACAAACATTTTATGTGTGGCAACCTCAAAGGGCTGCTAGGTCGAAACGACCAAACACACCACTTTAACGGAAGCCAACACCATGATACACATGCGAGCATGCCAAGCTCACTGCTTTACTCTGGTGACATACAAGAGCGTAGTGCCAGACAGATGTCAGGTAGCCAAACATGACTGAATCTAGGTGCATGACCGGCAAGCTGCTGCACGCACTGGTACAACATCTGCACCTAAGCGCCTAAGCTTGCTCTGGTATAACCAACACATTTTTGTCTCCATGCCACATAGTACAAGCGTGCCATGCATCCATATGGCTCCACTGGCAAACGTTTGTGCCACTCACAAACTGGGTCTGCCTACTCGCCAGCACACTTGGCTGTGCCATATGGAGGACAGCAGAACGCCTGCATGGACAGCTCCAACAAAACAACCAACAACTTCCCCGTGGACGGGGATGGCTCATCATCGATTGCAGTGTCCCCCCACCATGACATCGTGAGGCCCCCCGCAGAACCCATGCCTCACCAGAGGACTCCTAGACATCTGTAATACTCCCTCAAACACACATTTTCACTGCTTTCAGCCCACCTCACCAAGCCATATGTGTGCTGCTGCTACTCTTCACATAGTGCCTAAACACATGGCCGCTTGAAAAGGCACAGGTGCCCCCTCCTCTGGACATAATCGTATTGATGATCCACGTTTCACAGGGGCTACTTCAGACTGTAGGTGTTCTCCATTTGCTTGAATGGCACATCAACTATACATCAATTGATAGTAAAAGATGTAAAACTACCATCAGACTGGCGACCCATGTCACAAAACCTAATACGCAGCTACCCACACCGGGGGAAGCAAACACTGCCGTCCAATCAAAGCATAACCACATGCCCGTAATGCATGCAAGCAACCTGGTCCACCACTAACAAAATGGTTAATTAAAGATCACACATAACAGCATGCCTTAGATTGCTGCATGGACTGCTGCATGAGAGGAAACCTTGAAATGCAAAATCAAATGACGCTAGTATTACGCACAGAAGATACCTGACTAGCTTCTACTTCATTCTCAACACTTGAGTTGTAGTTGGCACAGGAAGAACTCCCAATGCCTGCAACTCTTGGACATTTCACCTTTTCAAACGTACTTGTCCAATGGTGTACAAGGAGCCAGATGGGCGACAGGAAATGCATTTTCAGCATAGGAAATGTGCATGCATCACCCATAGCCATGCATCACCCACAGCCAACACAATTGGCAAAACACTCTTGGTTTTGCACATCAATCTACAGTGCATACGCTGACACTCCGCTCACCTATACTAAGGCCCCACTCTAATCTGGTTGTATACCTAGACTACATGCAGGTAATGCTATACTCTCAACGCAAGCGTGACATGACAGGAAACAAAATGGAGCAGAAGGATCAAAATGACCCCAGATGAACCGGGCTATCCTTAGAGCCACCATCCAATTCATCTGTGTCTGCCCCACCTTGATGGCAGAAGCTGAGTCACCTAAGCTGTACCAACCAAAAGAATGTGTCGCGTAGGTATGGCCAATGAAAGCATTGACCCATTGGCATCTCACCGTTGAGGTGCAATGGGTCAATGTATCAAACACTTATCCTGACCCAACGGGGAGTTGGCTACTCTCCTGCGCCTCACTACACAATATCACAACTATCAGCCCATTGCCATGTCATAATACATGTTGCATTCCCATAAGGTATGATGATGCATGAGGCGCGGGTGTATCCTGTATCTTGCTCAGTAGGCGCAACATGCATCTCACTTTTGGCACGGAGGCAACACGCAACAATCCTGTCACCATACGCTGCTGCATCTACCATGTGAATGCAGAAGAGATGCCAGCAGGAGCAACAACCTCATAACAAGCCAGCCAGAAGCATCCTGCCAGATCAAAGAGTCACTGAAGGGCGCACCTCAACGTCCCCGCAAACTGAAACTCTCTAGAAGGCGCCAATGTGCCACTAAAAATCAAAGATGTCCATACTGTCACGACAGCCCTTACGCTTCTGCTAACCTTGCAATGCCCACAAATCCACAAGACCCACAGACCTCGCAGCAATCCTGAAGTGATCTGCAGACGTTCCACCACCCCTCAAGTGCCCCATGAGGTACGGTAGGTGAGTGACAGGAGGCCAGGCATCCAAAGCTTCAGTTGCCCCTGCCTTGACTTATGCGGGCTGGGATTGGATTGCAGCTGAGGCTTTGTCCCCTGCAGCCACCCACTCAAGCAGCTGACCGTACTCTCCTCATCATCGTCCGTGCCCCATAAGGTGTTCATAAGCTTGAACCTTAGCTAAGAAGTCCCCTCCTATCTCTGGGATCCAATATGCCGTACTCTCAAACTGTGCAAAGGCTGAATGCAGTCGACCTTGCAGAAGGTATGAGTATTGCCCTTCTTTCCAGCACTTGTCAGCTCTTTGGGCAACACAGTCATGTGGAATAGCTAGCAGTCAGCAGGATCAACCCCAGCTGCAACTGTAAAGTAGCAGGCAGCCCCCCGTGTTCACAAGAGATCTGCCTTTGTCATAAAATATCTCTCTGTCCCAGGAGGCTGCTTGATTGATAGGAACCGCTGTAGCCTGGAACAGCTGGCATGTATGTCTTGCAAAACCCTGCTGTAAAGCCAGTTAGCAGCCCATCCACCACAACTTGAATTATGTAACCAAGCGTTGACCCACATCGACACCAGCAATGCAGTATGTCATGTCATTTCTGATTAGTGCTTTCTTTGAGTCCACTTCTTCCCTTCCTCAAGCATCTGCCACTTTGGAACAATAGCCTTCAGCTGATGCTGCAGCAGCAAAGCCAAATCCTTTGACAGACATGCACTCCCAAGAGCCACTATCATCGTTGTCCTCGGCAAATCATGCCCCGTCCTGCTGCAGCACTTGCAATACTATGGGCCTCCAAGCACCCGTACCCCATCAATTGCCTACCCTGCTGACTAAAGGCCACTAGGACAAGCCCACAATCTAGGCATTGCTGAAAACAAGCTAACAGTTTTGCCGCCCCCCAGTCCCCATACCTTTACAGCAGATGGAAGTTTCTTGACAAACAAAGCAGCACAAGATTTAAGCATGGCCTCCCAGAGGCATCAGTGGCAACCAGCTAGCCAGCCCACACCAGGATTCTACAAGGCGCTCACGACCACCAGCAGAAGCTGGACCTCTAATGTACTCGCAGTTCCCTGTCATGCCAGCCGTACTGGTCCCGGTACTGGTGGTACAGCTTGATCAATGCATCTGAGAACTGCTGATGCACCTGGTCAACAACCTGGGGGAAGTCTGGGTGCTTGGGGGACAGCTTGGGTACTGAGATGGGCTCTCCTACTGCCATGAAGAGCGGGGCACTGCAGCACACAACAGAGGAAAAAAGCAGTGTTGTGATCAGGTGGGGTTAAAGGTGTGCTCATCTCTGGTGCACCTTTCAGATATGTTATGATGCACTGTTTGCTACAGGGCAGTTTAAGTTGCAGATGCACAAGAGGCAGCGCATCTTATTGTAATTGAGGCAGGACAGACAATGAGGTAAGCAAAAAATCTGCACAAGGTAGAGCTACATACATATCAGCTGACAAGGTAACACCGCTGACGGTCAACCCAGGGGAAGCATGCCATGTAACATCCAGCAGAAACGAACCAGGCTCTACAGCGCAAGGCAGCCATAAATAAGCATTTTTAACCGCTGATTGGGATATGCTATGTGCTTGCCAAGGACCTGTGGTCCTGTTGTACATTCAGCCAAACAATGCCAACCCATCCTTCTCTTATCTTTGGTGTATATGCTCCAACTCACTTTGTTGGCAGAGGTGTCCCAAACCGGCCAGCAGTGTATCCCACTGCCACCCGCAGTTTCCTCGCCCACCGCTCCAACCAGCTCGGTGCAATCCACCGGAACAGCAGCGAATTCCCAAAGTGATACACCGGTACGATTGGAGTGCCGGTCTCCACCGCAATGCGCACAAAACCCTTGCGGCCGCGCAGCTTGATCGCCTCATAGTCAGGGCTGGTGATAAACATCTCCGCAATACCTCCGGGGACCAGCGCGACGGATCCCATCTGCAGCAGCTGCTTGAACATCTTCGCCGTCGCAGGACGCGCGCCGGTCCATGTCATGATGTGGCGCCACACCGGGACCTTGAAGACGACGCTGGCGGCAATGGAATAGATCCGCAGGCCAGGCCAGATCTTGAGGCAAAGGCTGCGTGAGAGGAGCTGGGACACAGGGAAGACGCCATGAGGGTACTCTGCAAGCGTAGTATAAGACAACAGTGAGTGATTACGTTTGAATCTGCCATAGGAAACTGCTATAGGTCTGGCACAAACGCAGTCCCGGTGGAACAACAGATGGGATGCTTTTGGCATGCTTGCAGGGGTAGTCAGACACAATACTGCTGGTCTGCTATACAGTGACAAGCCCATGTGCACAATGCTACGTTAATGCACCGAAGACAACATATGTGCAGCTCCAGCATTTAGTCAGCTGAGTGAGTCCGGGTTAAGAACCAGGGGAAGGCAGCGGAGCTCCGACCCCAGGTCTGCAGCTGCAGCTCAACCTTCATTCCATAGAGATCACCACCTGAAGCTGGCCAGCTGCTTGACACCGGGGAACCAAAGTGTCCTCCAGAGAAGCTCTCTCCCCAGAAAAGAGAAAGGGCCGCATGGTCATGAGGATACCCGCGGCCAGGGGCCCCTTGCCGTAGTATACCACCTTCTGACCATGTCCATCGTAAAACTATTGTGTCCCCCCTTGGGGCCTAGTTTCGCATAATGCCGATCCCTCTATACAGGCAACAAGCACCCCTGCAAAGCAGCTAGCCTCCCCCACACCCCACCCCACCCCACACCCCTAACAAACTGGTGGGCGTCATGCTTGGGTCCTGCACGGCCCGGAGGGCTGTGCAGGTGGTCTCTCTTAACAGAGCAGCTAGCCTACCTGCAAAGATGTAGCGGCTCTTGGGGTCCAAATGGCAGTTGTATGCAATGGAAAAATTGAAGTACCTGCAGCAGCAATACAACAAAGTGCAGTACTTTGGCATCTATCTAGAATTGTATGAGAGCAAATTACTGAAGTTTAGGAGCTCCAAGGTGAAACTGTAGAGGATATGCACTTTAAGGGATTGAGATGCTGGCTACCACGATGCAAGCTCAATGCGAACACATGATTGATAATGGTACAAGTAGTACAAAACAGCAGTGAAGAGTAATAACCCATAAGAGGATGCTTGCTGTATATCAGCCTGCTCTGCAGTTTTTTGAAACCATTTGGCCCTCTTCTTCAGGTGTTCAAGAAAGACTTTGGGTGACATTTGAGACCCAATACAGAACAGGGATGTGCTGCATTGTCTCTTGTTCTTGTGTGCAGCCGTGTACTGCCGACCAGGGACTGCATTGCCTTTGTTGCTGCTGTTGTTGGTATGTTTTGGTTTATATACATATAAACCAAAACATACCAACAACAAATATTTTTATATTTTTATATGGCACTTATTGCTGTGGCATATCATGAAATGTAATAATGATATGTTTTGGTTTCATTTGGGGCATGCAAGGGGTCCGCAGTCCTGACAGCAAGGCTGGTCTGCAGCCTCTTAAGCCTCCCTCATCCATGGCTACACATCTGCTGGCCTTCTGCGCATCACTCTCAGTGTCAATGTTCTCTTGCTTTGCTGCGCTCACCTCCGCCAAGATGCCACCAGCACTGTTGCTTGGAACCATTCCCACAGTAGAGGCTCGGCTGGAAGGAAGACAGTCAGAGTGACACCTACACCAGCACAAACACAAGGAGGCTCTGAGGCGGGATCTCTTGCTTGTAAAATGCATGTTCAATTAGCCTGTGTGAGCTTCAGTCTGCGCAAGACCTGTTCGTGTCAGCTCTGCTGCCGGCTTCATTGCGCCTGCCTGGATCAGCAATGTCTTCATAAGCTGATATGCAAAGATCTGAGAGGCACGTGGTCACTGTATATCCAAACCACCAATCAATTAGTTGGTGAGTCACTGGCTCAAGGGAAGGTCTGTGTCCTTTGGGTCACCACAGCGTTAAAAAGAAACACCGATGCTCATGTTAAGCTTTTGTCCGAAGACATGCTCCCCTGCGTGCGGCATATCGCCGTCTACTACTGGTGAGCTGGACTGAGTTGGGGACACATGGCCCTTTTCACAAATGCAATGCACACAATAGACAGGCTCATGAATCTACCTTTGCGCTACAGTTCAATCAAGGGACTGCAGTAGATTCATACAATTCCCTGCCGTTAGAACTGATCAACATTGCCTTCTGTGACAGCTGCTGCTGGACAAGCGAAGGCATGCCATGTCATTAGTTCCGAAATTCACGCTGAGCAGAGAAGACAGCCCTCATCTGGGTCAACCCACCTGCTATTAGAGCTGCCAGTGGCCAGAAGTGTGTGTACCAGGCCACTATGGATAGAGCAAGAATGAGGTGCAGGGTGGCTGTGTATCCAAACATGCTGGACCAGGATAGGATGTTGTCCAGAAACCGCACTGCCAAGGACTTGCTGAAACTCTCTGTGAAGTAGCGGATCCCAGGTGGGCAAACGCCTGCTGCTATATGTGATGGCTGGGCATGCCCTTGAACGAGCAGGAGGCTGTCGCCTTGCATTGAGGAGCTGTCGCTGCTGTGTTCGCAATGGCTCTCTTGATCCCTGTAGGAGGGGCCTTGGGGAGCTGAGGTATCATGGCCTGAGCCTGTTTCGCTCATTTCTCTGTCGCTTTCCACTTGGCAGCTAGACTGAGGGGACATTGTGTAACACTCGACAGTGGCGAGGCTATGTATGCTCAGAGGTCCAGCCTTCGTGGTCACGCGATGCGTCGCGCAGCTCTGCTTTCCTCCCATGAAAACTGAGCCCAAGGCAGCACAATCATCCACACATCTGGCGTCACAGTCTTGGACTTACGTTGAAATTGAGTTGCGTCTATAGTAGCTAAGGTGCCCACAGTGGAACTTCAACGTATACGTCTCTGCATGCTGCGTGTTACGCTACCTGTCCAAGTTACACATTGCAGGCGGTAGATGGGGCATCAGGATATAGCTTGCAAGGTTGAGTATCGATGTTTGCAAACTTTTATACGCCAACTTGCGAAACGCTCACAGTAAACATAGGCTCCAGGTATGCCGATGTATGCTCGCGAGTCTGCTCGCAAGCTGCATAGCACTCAGAATAGAAGTCAACTAGGTGGCTAACATGAATTCTAAAGATGTTAACAGCCAACCATCGCATACATTGGACGGTCGCACACTTAAGAGCGGAGTCACTAGTATCACCCCGAGTATCACCCCTCACCAGGACTGGCCCGAATTTTGCCGGGAAAGTCACTTGGGCCTTTGCCTCCTGAGCTGAAGATTTTACACGCCTTGCCTGGCATGCAAGTGTGCTGTGCTATAAAGGAAGGCATACTCAAGTTGTCGCCCCATCGAACGCTCTGGGCCCTGGATTGCTAGAACCTGGGGTACCAGGCTTCCCCCCTCCCCATTCTGCATTTGTCTGAAATTTAGGAGACACCGGGTCCAAGCCAGTGGGCGTGAACTGAACTGTTCACGCCCACTGAAGGGTTCACGTGCTATTCTTTTCCTTTATATACTTCCTAGCCAATCTAAATGCATATGCGAACAGCCTTTATCTAATTATTCTTTGTGTTCAATCAGTAGCAATACCTGAGGATTCGTCTGTACTAGTAAGGTCGAGGCTATAACCTGCCCTTCCAAATACCCACTCGGGCATTTAATCCTGACAGAAAACGACCAGAACTAGCTGTATCAAAAGTTCACTAATGGCTAAGCCACTTGAAGTAGACCCCAGGCCTCGGGTGGTGCGTCTCACGTCTTACGTTGGCCCCGAGCAATCATAGTGCACTTACCATGGACATTGACGAGACTTACTGGTCTGCAGCTGAAAACAGCAGCAAAGCAAGCGCTCCTACGCCGGAACTTCAGTCGAGCACGCAGCCTGCTGGACGAGGCGGTCACCCTCCAGCCGAACTCCTATAAGGTACAGCAGCTGCATTGCACCATAATGGACGTCCATAGTCGGCCGTTGCAAATGCATGGGGGCACATGAAGCATAACAACTTAATGGAAGCTCATAAGCACATGAGCCTTGGCCCGACACACCTTGTCCACCTGTGCATTTCTGGTGCCTCCTAGTGCTACTGGGTGCCTGAGTAACATAACTAACACTCTTGCAGTTGCGAAGGCTGAGAGGTGTGGCAAATGCTTGCCTTGGGGAGTATGAAGCAGCATTAGGTGCGCAACCGGCAAGCCCCTGTCCTGAGAGTTTGGCATTTGCTTGGCAATGTTGCAGCAGCCGCTGAAATGAAGGCACATACACAGACTGGAAGTCCATGAACATATGATGCCTTCAAATGCAGCACGCACAGCTTTCACAGCAGTACCAAATGCACACCGTAATGGCTTTTGTTATGATGAAGGCTGGAGTGAGCATCCAAAAAGAGTGCAGGCATGGGCATGAAAGGTGTTCATCTTTGCCAGCTTGTGAAGTCTGCAATGTTTGCATCTATCCCACAGCTGCTTGGCCATGAATGCATGACATGCTCCCCCAAGGAGTCCTTTCCTTTGCCCCGTCGGCTTCGGTGGTTCCTGGCCAATCATGCTGGTCCCAGCTTCAAGTAAAGCATGAAACCAAACCCTTCACGCTGAATTCCATCTCCTGGACGTTGCATTTAACCTCCAAGTCGTAATTTGTATGTAGCCTATAAACATGCTCTTGCTGTGGTCGGTTGTTGCTGCGCCAGGCCCCACTTGGGAGGCGTGCGGGGTTGATGGCACTCCGTTCTATGCGTGAGATCTCTAATAATGTGTGCATGTTACTGCAGACGATGCAGAGGTGGGATATCGTACCTGTCAACATAGCAGGCTAGAGATGCGTGCAAGGTCGACGGCCTTTCTCCCTTTCTGCCACAAAATACCTTTAAGAATTTTTGCATGTTACTGCAGACGATGCCGAGGTGGTGATTTCCCTCATGCCTACCTTGACAGATGGCTATTACCATAAGGGCTTTGCCCTTTACCACCTCAAAGACTATGCCAATGCGGTAAGCAGTCAGCAGTATGCATCTCTGGGCTTACCCCCCTGCACCATATAGGACTGCCAGGCACACCATTAACAAGCAGCTCCACTAATGATGCATGGTATGTCAAATTGGATGGTCAGGTCAGACGTGAATTTGTATATGTACCACCCTTTTCCTACAGGCGCTCAATCCTGATGTTGCTGCATTACATTTGCAGGCCCATGCGTTTTCTGAGGGTCTGGCATTGTGCCCAACAGACAAAATACTGAAACAAGGTGAGAAGGTGGAGTACTGGAATAGGTTGTACTCACAGAGCCACAGGGCACACTACTGGCCAGAGTATGGGGTAATTGTTGACCCTTGGATTGTCCATTGCTTTTATGACCATGCCGCAAGCAGTTCTGTGTGTTTGCCTGGAAAGGCGTCTATTGATCCCGGTACGTTTGATCATGCTTGGCAGTGCAGTGCAGAAATGTCTGCACGTTTAAGAGTTGTTTGGCATTCAGGCGTTGGCATTGAGTACTAAGGGACAGAGGCTGCATTCAGTAACTAGGACAGAATCTTGAAGGACGGCTTTAGTCGCTCATTACTGATGACTTTCGGCATGGGAGGATGGCAGTATGTTTGCCCTGTTGAAAGAGGAATTTTGTATGCAAGCTCTCATTGTCCATTGCTTCTGATTGCAGGTTTCTGGGATGCTGTTTCACTTCTTAGTCAGGATGCCAGGGCCAATGTTATGGTACAGGACCCCCATGCAGCAACATGGACGCAGTAGCACAGCCTGAGGTCAGCAGTACAAGGGCAGCGTGCCAGAAGCAGCGGTACAAGGGCAGCAGTACATGGGCAGCACTACAAGTTCAGGCAGTACAACGGGCAGCGGCACAGAAGCAGCAGTACAGGCAGCACCTCCTCCTGCCACTTTCAGAGCCTCCAGGTTCAACGTGTAACGGTTGTCTCGTGCTGCTGATGGCAGATCGCCCTGACTTTATACTCTCAGGAGGAACAGCAATCGTCAGCCTATTCATAGCTTCCTGCCTCATAATCTTGAAAATATATTAAGACATTTCAAGATTGGGGTGCCTGAATGCACTTGCCAATAAATGGGCGCCTGAATAAGCTGGGTCCAAGTACTTGAGTGAGGGGCGTAGAATAGTGAGAGCCAGAGTGGCAACAGTCAGCTGCTTGCACCATCCTACAAGCAGCTGACTATCTGTATATGTGAATAGATCAATGCACAGCTTTGCAGCTACACTGCGCCTGGCATGGCTCCTACCAGTTTGCGGTGTCTGGGTACCAACCTCACCGAAAGGAAGGTGGGTGTTTGTGTTGCAGATGTTTGGATACATGTCAGTCATTCAAGTTTTGTATATAATCTACGCTGTTGTTTGAGTGACCAGCTGCAGGGAAGGGACTGAGGGGATCTTGTGCGGGAATGACAAGGGCAACAGCATTTGGAGCAGGAGCAGGTCATCAGTTGTTATGCCTGTGCATATGGTTCAATTGTAACGTGTTTTGGGGTAAGTTTGGTGATAGCCAGCGACAGAGGAGTTATGGGGTTTGGGTTCAACAGCGAATGCAGGGGAACGGGGGCAGCTGCAACAGCAAGGGGTTGCACATTCCCAGTGCTGGCTCCAGTCGGCAGGTGACAGCAGCATGCAACGGAGGAGGGATGACTGCAGTGCTGATTGCTTGTGCTGAGGCAGGGGTGTGACGGCCAGCAGCAGCGGATGGATGCAGCAGACAAGGACAAAAACTGCAGCAGCGGGGGCGGAAGCAGGGCAATGTGAAACAGGGGCAGTACCAGCAGCAGCAGGAGGTGGAGCGAGAGGGAGAGTGACAATTGGAATGGGGGGCAGTAGCAGGTAGCAGCGGTGTTAGGAAGATCAAGGGGGGACATCAGCAACAGTGCAGTAGAAGCGGATCAGGAGCAGGTGCTATGATCTGAGCATTTCCAGGGCTGCTGCCTGTACAGAAGGAGCGAGCTCTACACCTTTACAGCACATGCCACATTGACTTGATGGCCAGCTGCAGTTTGAAAGGCCTTGGCAAGTATAGCTTTTAGCAAAGTAGCAGTAGGCGGGGCTTTCTTCAAGTAGGGTCCCAGAGGGCTGCTGCTGTGTGATGGCTTGTAGACAATGGATGGACTTGCCGCACTTTGAGCGTGACTATGGCGTTGACGGTGGGATCACCTTGCTTTGGCTGAAGGCCTGTAAATATGTACGACTGTGTGCCTAAAATTAATAAGGCTGGATTAGGCTATGTTTTTTGTTTGTTTGTTATGTGAGTTGAGACTGGCATTGACTTGCTTGCAAAGCTGGTGACTACCCGCCAGATCCAACAGGCCTGGAACGCCGGCCCTCACGGGTCGTGGGCGATACCGCTGTCATTCTGGTGGTGGTGCCGTCTCCTTACCTCCAAAAAAAGGGCTGGACTAGGAGTGGCAATCTGTATATCTTCCATGGGGTTGTTGCAACTTGTGCACTGTATCCACATTTGGAATGTAGTGTACATGGACCGAAGCTGCGATCATGGAAAGTGCAGACGAGCACCATGCTGTACAGGCCACATACACGGATGTGTGGTAGAAGGTCGTGCTAGATTTGTCGTGCTGAATGCAGTAGTCCACGTAGGGCTCAGATCTATGGATGAGCAACACCAAACAACTCGAGCTTGAGCGCCTGCGCATCAAGCCATAGCACATAAGCATAACTTAGGTTTTTTGTGCAGCTTTCCAAGAAGCCGAAAACTCGCCAGCAGGACCGCTGTCGGCTTAGTGGGCACTCAGTACCGGTCCCCATCCATCAATAGTGTGTGGAGAATGAATTGTGCAGGCTGCAGCGCAAGGCTGTGCCTGCCACTGAAGCTGCTTGGATAAAATAAATATGACCTGGTCCGCCTCCAAGCAAGGGAACGCCGAAAGATCAGAAACCCTTCCGGGCCCCACTCCGGTGCCGACTCACACTCCGGGCGGTGATGAGTGCATTGACGCAGATTGTGGCACCAGCGGTTATGTAGTGAGCGCAAGGAGGTATTCTGCTGCGATCTTAGGCGTTTTCGCTGACAAGCGCCAGCATGGGTCACTATAACACACAGCTTGCATTGCAGACAGATGTGGACGTAGAAAATAGTGTCCCTGCGATTTGCTGGCGCAGCGCTCGTTCACGCCCCTGCCAAGGTAGTCGTAAGAACCTAATTGGTCACTAATGTCAGCCGAGTAGGCAGGTGGCCCTTCACTGCTTGTCCGGAGATGCCTTGGCTGGCCTTATCGAGCAAACCAAAACAAGCTCCAATTCAGACCTGTTACGTTCTCGAGACACTTAGACGAACTTATCACGGAAGTGCAAACGCGTAGGCGTAACATTTAGGCTGAATCTGGAGCTTGGCCATCAGAGGCTGCATCCTTGCCCACTACTCCTTCCCCGCTGTACTCTCCTGCCGTGCGGTTTCTAGAGCCTTCCGCACAGCAAGCGGCCACACTGTAAGTATACGCACTAGCCACCGAGGCGTGTCAGCGCTTCAAGCACTGCACGCGCAAAAACCTAAGGCAGCAGTCCCCAGTGAGGGCCTTGGGACCTGAACCACTTCAATGCTGCTTTAACCGAGTACCTAACTGGGCAGCAGCAGTAGCAGCGGTATAAGCAGCACTACAGCAGCCCAGCAACCGACCACAGGGCAATATGCAGCAGCAACAGCAAGATGGCTATGCCCCCGCTTGCGGCCCAGGGCAAAACAACACCCCTGTACATAACATAACATAACAAACATTTAAGGTGTGGCAACCGCCAAGGGCTGCTAGGTCGAACCGACCAAACACACCATCGGATGGATCCAAAACACAATGGGTTCCATACCACCAAGCAAATGGATACCAGGCAGCCTGCCAGCCCTCCTTGGGGACTCCCCTGCAACCCCCCACCACCGGCCCCATACTTTGCCCCTTATCCAAACCCCCATACAAGTTGGGGTTCAACTCCAGGACCCCCAGACCCAGTGTGGTCTCACCCGAGTTACACCCCCACACCCCAAGCCCCTCCTCACACACCATATCACCACCCTGCACCTCCATTTACCACTGGACCCTACTACAGCAGCAGCCCTGGAACCCCAGTAGGGCTTTGCAATCAGTCCTACTCAGCACATGATTTAGGGCAGAATGGGTGGATTCAGGGCTCTGCAGCAGCAGCTGTACCGACAGCGCCGGCAGCAGCAACAGCAGTGGCGGGAGCACCAGGAGCAATGCCTCCACTTATCGGCCCGCCCCCTCCTCCGCCTGCCGTGTTACTCCCGCTTTTGAACTCCCCACCTGCACCAAGACTCGTGCAGCTAGTCCCCTTACCTACTACTACTACTGCTGCCCAACCCCCTCCTCAGCCTCCACCTCTTCTATCACCTCCTGCTCCACCTCCTGCTCCTCCTCCTCCTCCTCCTCCTCTTCCCCCTGCCGCTGTTGCCGCCCTGGCTCCTCCTCCTGCTGCTGGTGCTGCTGCTGCTGCTGCCCTGGCCCTGGCTCCTGGGGCTGCTGCTTCTGGCCTAGGGAGCAGCAGCCTGAGGCGCAAGGCACAAGCCATGGCAGCATACCCACAGCTAGAGGTGGTGCTGTTTGAAGGGAGCTTGCAGCAGCGACTCAAGGTGTTGGAAGATAGAAAGACGGCTGCTGCTGCTTCTGCTGCTGCTGTTAGCACTTGGCATGACTCTACTAAGGAGGATACTGGAATGCAGTTAGGACTTGCACAGCCAGTGGGACAGCAGCAGGCGCAGATGCAGCAGAAGATGGAGCGTTTGAGGAAGGAGCAGCAGCAGAAGCAGAAGCAGGTGGTGAAAGCGGACCGGCAGCAGAAGCAATTGAAAGGGGAGCAGCAGCAGCAGAAGGAGCGGAAGCAGAAATATCAGCAGCAGCAGCATCAGGCGAAGGAAGAGCAGCAGCAGCAGCAGCACCGGCAGGAGCAGAAGCAGAAGCAGAATAACCAGCAGCAGCAACAGCGACTGAAAGAGGATTGGCAGCAGCCGCAGGAGGAGGATCACCAACAGAAGCAGCAGCGGCAGGACAAGCAGCAGGACAGGAAAAATAGCAGAAACGATGGGGAGAATCAGGAAAGAGCCTATTGTAAGGGAGGCAGGGAGGGCAGGGAGGATAGGTGTCACATCGATAACAGAGACAAGTGGGAGGACAGGGACGAGAGGTGCCATTTTGATAACAGAGACAGGAGGGACAGCCCGGACAGCAGGGCGAGGCGTGATAGCAGGCACAGAAGCATCAGCAGGAGCAGGGAAGACCACAGAGCTAGTCGGGGTGAGCGGAATGGCCTGGACAGTAGGGACAGCAGGGGCAGGTGTGAGGGCAGAGACAGCAGGGAGGGTTGGGACAAGAGGGACGGTAGGGACAGCAGAGGTGACATAGACAGGAGGGGCAGGGACAGGAGTAACAGCAGGGACAGATATGAGAGCAGAGGTAGTAGGGATGGAAGGGGCAGTGGGCATAGCAGGGATCATGATGAAGGCAGAGATAAGAGGGATGGTCGCACCGGTGGGAGCAGCAGGGATAAGGACCGCAGCCGAGAAAGGGATCATAGCCGGGGTAGGAAGTGCACCCGGGATAGGGACCACAGTTGGGATACAGACAGCAGTTTTGATAGGGACAGCACTTGTGAGAGAGACCGCAGCCGAGGCAGTGACACCAACCGGGGTAGGAGCACCAGCCGGGGTACGGGCCGCAATTGTGATAGGGACAGCACCCGTGATAGAATTTGCAGCCAGGGCAGGGGCGCCAACCGGGCTAAGGACTGCGCCCGGAATGAGAAAGACAGCAGGGGTGGTATGGACAGCAGGTTGCTGTTGTTTGGCCAAGCATTGGCTAAGGTCAAAGGCCAAGCTCTGAAGCGAGTGCCTGGGACGTTGCCACCCTCTATTGCCGCTGTGATGGCAGCAGTGGCAACAGCAGCTGCGGCTACTAATGGGACTATTAGCTGCAGTCAGATTGTAGCACCAGGGGGGGCAGCAGGAGGAACAGCAGCAGCAGGGAGAGCAGGAGGAACAGCAGTATCCGCAGCAGCAGAAGGGGCGGGAGGAGGGACAGCAGTAACAGCAGCAGGGGGAGCAGGAGGGACAGCAGCAGCAGCAGGGGCAGCAGGAGAAACAGCAGCAGCAGCAGCAGCGGGAGCAGTGGGAACAGCAGGTCCAACAGCTGCTGCTGCTGCTGTTCCTGCTGCTGATGGAAAGCAAGCAATTGCAAATGGAGATGCCAGCAGCAGTGATGGTGCAAGTCTAGAAGCGGTGGCAGTGGCGACCCATCAGCTAGAAGATGCTAAAGAGACAGCTCTAAAGCTCCTGCAGCAGCAGCAGCAGCAGGAGGGGCAGGGGGAGGAGGGAGGAGCAAGGGGGGTACAGTTCATGCAGCAGCTGCAGGTGATAAAGGAGGAGCTAGAATTTGCGCAAGGACAGTTGCATCAAGCACAAGGGGAGGGTCAGGTAGGTTGCTATCGGTCTGCTGTGTATGCTGCTGGCTTACTTGTGGTCTTAAGGTAACCTGCTGCTTGCGTTGTGGTCCTGACACTACTGCCAGTGTACTTTGCAAAGCTGAGTCCTTCTTTCTGTCTGTTAGGAAGTAGTGTTGTTTCTGCTGCTATGTTGCTGTTTTGCTCTTGGGTTTGTAGCAAACCCCCAGTACGCATGGTATGGGTGCACACTGGTAAAGCTCCTAACTCATCGCAGCAATCGCAGAGTTCTTTTGACCACAAGGCAATAGTAAGGTGTTTATGTCGGTCTCACTTGAGCATATGAACATAACATTTTTGGGAGACACAGCGCTGCAGATTTTGGATCTTGAGGCTGTTTTGACTCTTGATTGATGTTCTGTGTTACAGGCAGCGTTGGATAAGCAACTCAAGAAGGCCACGGCTGTCTGTCAAGCAGCAGTGGTGGCTTTGACATGTATGAAGCAGCACCTGAAGCCTGCACATGTGAGCAAGGAGCAAGGAGATGCCTTTGGACAGCAGCAGCAGCAGCAGAAGGAGAAGCAGCAGCAGCAGCAGCAGCAGGAGAAGCAGCAGCAGCAGCAGCAGGAGCAAGTTGAACAGCAGCAAATGCGTAACAAAAGACATAAGTTCTCGAGGTGGGGTCCAGATCTGCAGAGCTCTGTTCCTGCAGAGCAATACCGGCAGGGGCAGCAGCTGCATGGGATGGTGCCCGAACAGCAACAGCAGCAGGGAGGGGAAAGAAGCCGCAAGGAGGAGGGAAAGGAGCAGCAGCAGCGGAAGCGGCAGCGGATAGCATTAGATGAGTTCGGGGGGCATGTGGGGGCAACAACAGCAGAGGTGGAGATGGAAGTGCAGGTGGATAGACAACACCAGCCCGTGCCACAGCAGCAGCAGCAGCCATCACTTACTAAGCAGCAGCAGCAGCAGCCGCCACCGATCAGGCAGCAGGAGGAGCTGGAGCAGACACAGCAGCAGGAGCAGCAGCGTGAAGGGAAGCAGCAGCAGAAAAAGCAGGAGAGGGAAAAAGTACGGGAGGAGCAGCAGTGTGAAGGAGAAACGCAGCGGGAGCAAATGCAGGAGGAGCAGCAGCAGCTGCCTCAGCATGAGTGGGAGCAGAAGACCCTGCCGGCACAGCAAGAGCAGGAGCAGGAGGGGCAGTTGGAGACAGAAGGCCGTGAGCTCAGCCTCTGGGAGCTTAGAAAGGTGCAGGAGAGGTTGGCACGATTGGACAGGTTGTGGGGTGGTAATCTTACGCTGGTTAAGTCATCAGAAGATGAGGATGAGTGCTGGGTGTCAGCTGATGGGGGCAGTGATGGTGGGGGGGTGGAGGGAGGAGAAGGGGAGGCTGTGGAGGTTCAGAGTGGGTGGATGGGGGGTAAGGGATCACCACAGCAGCAGCAGGAGCAGCAGGAGGTGCAGAAGGAGGAGCAAGGTGCTGTTAAGCATGAAAAGGAGCACAGAGAGCAGCAGCAGCAGCGGCAAGAAGAGGAGGGTCAGCAGCAGCAGTGGCAGCAGGAGCGGCAGCAGCAGCAGCAGCAGGAAGTGGAGGGTCAGCACCAGCACCAGCAGCAGTGGCAACAGGAGCAGCAGCAGCAGGAAGTGGAGCAAGAGCAAAGAGAGCAGCAGCGGCGGCAAAAAGTGCAGAGTCAGCAGCAGCAGGAGCAGGGGATAATCAAGCAGGAGGGCAGAGGCTTGAGGGGGACATTGCTAGGGCTATTCAGCAGTGTCAGCCGGGGCTTGTTTCCAAACCAGCAACACCAGCAGCAGCAGCGAAGCATTAGGCATTGGCGGGTAAGGAGGCAGCACAGTGCAGTCGAAGGACTGGTGAGCGAGCAACATATTGAAGCAGAGATTGATGGGAGCTCACAAGAACAGCCTTCGCCACCATCCCAGCAACAGGAGCAGGAGCAAGAAGATCAGCAAGAGAAAATGCTGCCGCTGCCGCTGCCATCGCCGCAGTTGGAGTTGCTGTTAGCTGCACAGGCTGCAAAAGCCGCAGGAGAACATGAGCAGCAACCAGGTGATGGGCTAGTCCAACATGCAACGGGTCAGGTGGTGGGCTTGGCTCCCACACAGCTAGTGGGTGGAACAGACGGGCCAGCAGCAACAGCAGCAGCAGTCACAGAAGGGGCGGCAGCAGCATCAACAGGAGTTGCGGCAGCGGCAGCAGCCGCCACGGAAGGGACAGCAGCAACGGGTATGGGAAGTCCCCCCGTTAGCCCCCTGGCACCACCTATGGTAAGCCCGTGGTTGACTGCTAAGCCATGGCAGCAGTCAAAAGCACCTCCTGAGCTGTTGCTGGAGCCACCAGCTGAATCAGAACCCTACAAGGAGCAGCAGCAGGAACAACAGAGGAAGCAGCAGCAGCAGAACCACCAGCAGGCATTGCAGCGGGAAAACCAGCAAAAGCAGCAGCATGAGCAGCATAAGCAGCAGATACAACAGCAGCAGTCGGAGCAGCAGCAGATACAGCAGCAGCAGCAGCAGTTGGAGCAGCAGCAGATACAACAACAGCAGCAGCAGCAGGTGCAACCGCAGCAGCAGGAGCAGCTCCGTGCTACCATCTACCTCCTCCCTCAAGCACATCAGCCCGTGGTTGTACCTTATGTACTGCCACCACCATTGCAACCCGTACCGCTGCCACCGCTGCTGTCGCACTTACATCCAGGGCAGCACCAGCAGCAACATGTGCTGACAGTAACACCCCTTGTACCCTTGGAGCTGACTTTGGTCTCCGCTGGGGTGCAGGGAGGGGTTCCTTATTCTGGGGTGCAGCAATTGCAACAGCAACAGCAGCACTTCCCACCCCAGCAGCAGATTGAGGTCCAGCAGCAGGAGAAACACGAGCAGCAGCAGGAGCAGCACGGAAACCTGGTCACAAAGCAAGTTTGTGTGACTTCCTCTGAGCTGATGGATAATAATTCAACAGCAGCAGCAGCAGCTGGAGCAGCACCAGAAGCAGCAGGAGCGCCAGCGGCAACGGCAGGAGGAGCACCAGCTGCACCAGCATCAGCACCAACAGGAGCAGCAGCAGCACGAGTGGGTGAAAAAGATCCATCAGGACAATGTTTATCTCCAGTAGCATCTGCAGTAGATAGCCCTTGGTCAGGACCACCATCACCAGCAGCAACACCGCCATGGTCAACATCCTCTGAGCATGGTGATGGGTCTGAGCTGCCCAAGCTGACGTGTCCGCCCTCCACACTGCCTGAGTGGGACAGCAAAGTAGTAGCTGCAGACCCAGGGACAGCTGCAAAAGCAGCAGCAACAACACCAGCGGGAGCAGCAGCAGGGCCACTTGCAGGAGCAGCAGTGGCAGTACCAGCAACACCAGCAGCAGCAACACCAACAGCAGCAGCAGAGGCAGCAAGACCCCCAGCACCAGCTGCCTTAATGGCAGCAGTATCGACACAGTCAGCATCACCAGTCAAAGCAGCAGCAGCAGCAGCAGCACAATCTGTGGCCATAGTCGCAGCGCCGGTACGTTCCGCGCAACTGCCAGGATGGGAGCACAGAAGCACATCGCTTGGAGCAGTACAACAAGCAGCAGCAGGAGCAGCAGCAGCAGGACAAGGACTAAGAGGACCTGATGGTGGTGGTATTGCTTCTTCGCATTCCAAGCGGAAAGGGATAGATGAAGCTGTTACGGATGGGGAGGTGCATGGCGTTGAGGAGTGTGGTGAGGACATGAAGGGTGAGGGAGGGGGTACCAAGCCCTGCAAGAAGGCGAGGTTGGGAGAACACCAGGGGCCAAACTTTGGGGAAAGTCAAGCAGCAGCAGCAGCAGCAGCAGCAGCAGCAGCAGGGGCGGGGGCAGGGGAATTGGATGATGTAACACCTCTACGATTGCCAGCAGCAACGGGGCTGGTGCCTGCATTGATACCACCACCACTGCCACCGGCGGCCGCAACAGCCGCAGCTGCAGCAGCAGGAGGGGCAGGTGCATTGGGTGCTGTAGCGCCACCAGCAGCAGCAGAACCAGCAACAGGAACGGGGCCGCCGCCTGCACTGTTACCAACGCTACTGCCATCAGCCAGAGCAGGAGCAGGAGCAGCTGGAAAGGGAGTGGTGGGCGATCTTGCACCACTACCAGCAGTAGGAGCAATTGGGTCTGCTCCTGCACAGGTACTACGGCCGCTGCCACCAGCAACAGCGCCAGCAGCAGCAGCAGCAGCAGCTGGAGGAGGAGGTGGTGTGGGGGCATCCAGTGAGGGCACTTATCCAAAGATCATGACGCAGCAGGAGGTAAGCCCACACTGGTGGTTTCACTCGATATAGCAAGTGTTATGGGCGTCTTATCATGAGCTACCCATAACACATTAAACAGCAGTAACCAGCAGTAAGATTCTACACATTACACATGTTTCCTTGGAAGGAAAAGTAGAATTTTACTGCTGGTTAGCCGATGACATTGCATGTGGGATCAACCTAGGGGCGAATAAGGTTGTGATTGGAGCCGCATATGCTCACTATTGCCAGCATTGCCCCAGCAAGCAAGCCTGGAAAAGACGCAAGTATAGAACTGTCAGTAAGCTGCATGCCTGAGTTGCAAAGCAAGGGACAGCAGTGTGCTGTTTTGGTATCTTGCGAAGCAACTCTTTGTTGTATGGTTGGGCTTGCGGGGCCCCACGTCCACTGCATTATGCTTTGCAACACATGCTACGGCCAGCATTGACTATATGTTTCCAGCTGTGAGATTGTGGGTGACTTTTCTTGCGAAACAATGCCTGGAGGTTGATACAGGTGATCAAAGCAGGGTAGAGTGATGCGACAAAGAGAGGCGAGGTTCTGGGAGCGATATGACAGGGTTTGTGCGCAATGTCAGAACATTACCCCGCACAACATGGCACACATCACCTCCTTGCAATAACCCTCTTAGCTCAACATAGGTCCAGCTGAAGGGCCGTAGCCAGAGCCACTCTTTTTTGATAGTGACTTCTTCTTCAAGTGAAAGAATGCTGTTGCATAGGTTGCTGATACTGGTCACTTAGGGTCACATGCACCACCCCTTTTGTTTTGCCCGGGAGGCTTTTCGCGGAGCAGCTTCATTAATCAATGCAATGGATTGAGCATAAGGTTCTCCCTCGCTCAGAAGGTCCCCTTTTGTCTCTCATTTGCTCCTCCAGGCCTACCGGCAGCAATGGTTGTGGGACCCGCTCGTGGGCAAGATCAACACCACCACCACCCCGAATCAATTACATCAGCTCATCCTATACCACTGGCACGATTTCAACTGGGTGACGATCCCCATGGCTATGACTCGCCTCGCCAAGCTACTACCCCAAACCACCAGCACCACCAGCAGCAGCAGCAGCAGTAGCAACGGCCCTGCCACTACTGCTACAGCTGCTGGACATGGCTACAGCCAGTACTGGGCAGCAGGGGTATTCAACCAGCTATGGATGCTACTGCAATCGCAGCTAAACTCTGCAGCATATGTTACCTACAATGACGACACATATGTCGGCTACAGCCTCGGAGGCAGCAGTAGCAGCAACTGGTGTGCCAGCAGTTACGCGGCGCTACTGCCGTGGCAGGCAGCTAACATAATGCACGCTGCGGATAAGTTAGAGCACTACGGTGATATTGGGATCTTCAGCTACTGCTTGACAACGATTGTGGCACGGAGGGCGGAAGCAGATGCGTCTGTGATTGCAAAGGGGATTAGCAGCATGTGCCGAGAGCCCCGGTTACAGAAGCTGTTGCTGAATGACCACAGGATGCAGCTGCAGCAGCTGATGGTGCAATTTCTGACTATCTGTTTCTCCTCAGCTTCCCCACAACCAGCTGCTGCTCCTGCTGCTGGTCCCTCTACTGCTAGTGCCGCTACTGCCGTCCCTCCTGCTGGTACCGCTACTGCCGTCTCTGCTGCTGATGCCGCTACTGCTGCGACAGCGACTGCTGTAACTGCTGGTGGCACTACAGTAACTCCGGTGACACCAGCTGCAGTGACGAAGCTGCTTTGGGGGCTATGCATGCTGCCCAGCAAGGAACGGGAGCAGGCATTTGCCGTCCACAACCATCTAGTGCCGGGGACAAAGCTGCTTCCAAAATTTGTTAGCATCGTGGTCTCGACTGTTTGTTTCCGGAACCAAGATGTTAAGCCGTGGCACATACCCACCGTGCTGCTGTCGTGCGCAAAGTTGGGATACTACCCCCACGGCTTGTTAACCTCCCTAGGTTCACGGCAGTGGGATGGTTTAGTGTCTTCTATGCCTGCTGCTGGGGTTCAGTCCCTGGCTCTATGCCTAGGGAAGCTAGGATTCACTGACACCCACCTCATGACGGCTGTCGTAACTCGAGTGGCAGATTTGGTGACTAGCACAGGTGACTCTGGTGACAACGATTCTGCTGTAGCACTAGCAGCAAGTGCAGTAGCATGGGCAGTAGCAGTGTTGGATTCAAAGGAGCTGGCAGGCAAGCTAAAGCCTCTGGCGGCATTCTGCTTCGCTGGTCCCGGGGTCACCCCGACAGCAGCAGCAAAGGCAGCAGCAGCAGCAGTGCCGATGACCACAACCGCCTTTTTCACTCCTAGGACGCTTTTGGTTCGAGACAAAGTCTCCTGCGCAGCTTACACTTCATCCTCCTCACAGCAAGCTCCGGATGTCCCTCTAAGAGGTCTTGAGGGCCTAGAAGCTGGTAATGGGGGTGGCAGTCACACAGCAGCTGCTCCTCTGTCAGCAAGAGTAGCAGTGGCAGCTGAGGGTGAGAAGGACAGCATAAGCGACGGATTTACGGTGCAGGGTGCATGTTCCCTAGCTTCCCCTGCCCTTCCTTGTACTAGTGGTGCTCATGATAGCACTGGTGGTGCTCCTGCTGCTGCTGCGGCGGCTGGTAATGGTGGTAGTGGTGGTGGTGGTGGTGGTGGCCATCGTCTATTGATTGTTCCCAGCCAGGTTGAGTATGAGCTAGTTGGGAGTAATCCACCACCTGCCGCTGCTGCTGCTGCTGCTGCGTCTGCTGCTGCTGCTGCAGCTGCAGTTACTGCCGCTCTCGCAGATGTTGCTGCTGCTGCAGTAGCGGCTGCTCATGCATCAGTGGCGGCTACAACCTTCGCAGCTAATGCCACCAAAGCAGCAGCAGCGGCAGTAGCAGCACTCCGTCCGGCAGCAGCAGCAGCAGCAGCAGGAGATGCGACACCATTCCCCGCTGCTTTGAGGGCTGCTAAGAACACATCTGAGCCAGCAGGAGCAGCAGTGCGAGCAGCGGCACAATCAGCATCACCACATGGAGGAAATGCAGCAGCAGCAGGAGCAGAAGCAAAGTGCTTAGTAAGTGCTGTAGCCGCTGCAGCTGAGATGGCTGTGGCACTAGCAGAGGCAGCAGCAGTAGCAGCTTCTCAAGCAGCAGCAGCTGCAGCAGCAGGAGGAGGAGCAGTAGAACCGGTGCCACGAGCTGAGCATGCATTGCTGGAGGCAGGGGGGAGGGTGGTTTTGGAACAGGTTGAAGAACTGCCCGGTACAGCAAAAGGTGGGATTTCTCCTGACAGGAATGCACCAGCAGCAGCAAATGTGGTCAGTGGGGTGCATATTCTGGCGAATGGTCAGAACGATGGCAGCAGCGAAGCTTGTGAACAGCCAGGAGCAGCAGCAGCAGCAGCAGCAGCAATACCAGTGCCGGAGTCAGCTGCTCAGAACACCATGTGCAGCAAGGGCGACAGCAGCTGCAGCAGCAGCAGGGGTGCTGGCTATAGTTGGTCTCAGGGTGTAGCTGCTTCTGTTAGTCAGCGCTGGTTCACTGTGCACACATGGCTCAAAGATGCACCTGAGCTGCTTGGGAAGGGTGGGCTTGCTGCGCCTGGCTTCCTCACTGGGAGAGAAGTACAGATGTGTACTGCCGCATGGCAGAAGCAGAGGCAAGACCCTAACAAGCTTCCCACTTCGCAGTTCCAGAGGGAAGTTCAAGGGGCGGCACGGGCGTTACCAGGGTTGGAGGTTTTGGGGGCCGAGGTTTTAGACTGCAGGGATGGAGCGTTTTCCATTGACGTGGTGGCGGTGACTAAGGAGGGGCAGCTGTTAGCGATTGAAGCAGATGGACCGCATCATTTTATGAGTCCGAGTAACCGGGTGACGAGTTACACGAGGTTTCGGGATAGGGGTTTGGAGAAGAGGGGTTATGTTGTGGTGAACGTGCCGTGGTACTATTGGGAGAAGTTGGAGAAGGAGATGGAGTTTAAGCAGCAGTTTTTGGAGAGTTGTATTAAGGCGGCGGTGGCTGGGAGGGGTGATGGTGGGATGGTAGGGACAACAGCGTGGAACTGGTTTCGCAATGGGAGGTTGGGGGCAGGGGTGGCACCGGGGACAAAGAAGGGCGCAAAGAAGGAGAAGAGGAAGCAGCTGCTGCAAGGCACTAAGTCTGCAGGAACAGCAGCAGCAGCATCTGGGTCTGCAGCAGCGGTAGCAGTAGCAGCGGTTAGAGCAGGAGGACCGGAGCCAGCAGCAGCAGCAGGGGGAGGTGGATGTTTATTACCACCAGCAGCAGTTGGAGCAGGGGAATAATTGGAGGCAGCAACAAGGGCAGGTTGATGTCTATCCACACCAGCAAAAGGAGCAGCAGGAAGGTCAGAGGGGCAGGGTGCTGGGGACACTGAAGTGAAGAGGGGGGATATTGGGGGGGAGCAGGGGGTAGTGGCAGAGGGAAGGGTAGCGACAGGAGCAGCTGCAGCTGCAGAGGGGATGAATGCAAGTGATGATGAACTCATGGTGGGAAGTGAAGAGGGGGAGGAGGAAGAACCCGATTGGGAGGAGCTGGTCGAAATTGTGGAAACAGGAGGCAGCAGGGTTACCTAGTATTGTCCTTAGAGTCCATCCACAGAATCTCCCAAGAACTCACTCGAGTCACCTCGGGTTCGGAGTAACTACCACGGGTTCTGGAGGCCGTTCTGGAGGCACACTTCTGACTCTCACCAGCTTCACCAGGCACTCAACTGGCATGGTCTCCTAGGTGGCTTACTCTACACAGGCTCAGTGGTGGGCCGGGTTGCCTCCGGATCCAGCTGCTAGGGTTGTGCGCTGCCAGTGCCCTAGTAGACACCACCATCATCCTCACCTCATGCCTCTACGACATGGCATGGAATCACGAGTACTTCTCATGCCTACCTCTTGGAGCCGCTGGGCTCGCCATGGTAGCTGTGGCCTTCGCCAGCGTGTATGTTCTCCAAGCACAGGTGCATGTGAGGCAAACTCTGCTGAAGGAGCTGCAGCGCCTCAAAGGAGGAGAGGCTACTTATGAGAGCCAGGTATCGAGACAAGGCGCTGCAGGGGCAGTGGTTTCTGATGGGGCTGATGCGGGTGGTGTGCGGGAGCCGCTGTTAGAGGCGGCAGAGCTTGGAAGGGGATAGCAGCAGCATGAAGAGGCAGAGCTTGGCACGGGGCAGCAGCAGGCAGCAGCAGCAGGCCATGGGGGTGAGAGCTATGCAGCAGCAGCACCACTGGCTTGTCCCTTAGCTGGAAGCAAGGGGAATGGAGCAAGCAACTTCTTAGGGGGTGGGCACCTTGAGGTAGCACTCGCAGGTGCGGCATATGCAGTGATGTCTGGCATGTGTGGGGGTAAGTATGGGGTTTAATTTGTAGGTTTTAGGTTTTAGGGTTTAGTTTCGGTAAGTGAGCATCAATCCATGCTGAGGACTTTGGTGGGGCTGTTTGATTGGGAGCCAAAAACTAGGTTATTAAATGTGTGTCATGATTTATCGATTAAGTTTAAGACCTGCAAGCCAACCTTCCAACGGCAGGCTCAAAGGCTCTGATGTGGTCTACTCGCTAGTACATTTGGCTGTGCCATATGGAGGTCGGCAGAACGCCTGCGTACTTTGCTCCAACATAATTACCTCATTGCTGATGCTAAAGAAATCATTTCATTTCATGAATGCTAGAGCAAAATGTGCCATAGGGCCCGCACCTCAAGCTCTTACCAAAACAGCAAAGTGAAGCAATGTACAAGTGATCTTCATTATGCAACGACATGGCAAGTTGACTCCACAAAACGATGTGCTGGTCAAAGAGGAGGTTCACTTCCCCTCACGTGGACCTTTTGTTCACCCCAGATTGCACTTGCTATTACATTTCATAACATGTCATAGCAACAAGTGCCATAGGCCCTAGGCCATGTACCTGATGAGCCGCTCTGTCTCTCCTTATGATTCCCGGGTTTGACCTCGTTGTGTTTGGTCGTTTATTGCTTTGGTGCAGTCAAACCTTAGAAATTTGTTGTTGTTGTTGTTGATTCTGCAGGGTTGAGCCAGCTGCCATACAAGCTTGTGCCCCAGGAGCAAGGAGGGTTGCACCTGGTCATGTCATGTTCAGCAGGTGTGAAACCAGGGTTATATTTAGGGTTTAGAGTAGGGTTTAGGGGTCCTGATACATAGCTCTCTGATCAGGTGGCTTGCGTGACTTTGCTGAGTGACTTTGAGTGACTTTGCTGAGTACATGAGGGACGTTCATCCTCAAATAAAAGCAGCCAAGCAGGTAAGGCCTCTATGAGACACGCCAGCTTTAAGGGGAGAAGCTAGTGAATCCATGGGTATCTTGGACTGGTTTGGCATGTCCCAAGAAAGCCATCAGAAAGCCACTTTGGTGGCAAAACAGACCCTTTCAACGAGCGGTAGGTGTTTTGCAACTTTAACTCATGATGAAAGAATCCTCTCTAGATAAGCGAAGTCTTGCAGTATACCATGAACAGAAAATGTTACAGTACTAGATAAGCAAAGTCTTAGAGTATACCATGAACAGAAAATGTTGGCATCGAGGCTGACCATATGCAATGGGTGATGTTTGGCCATGTGCAACAACACAAAAAACCCAGAAACCGTCTTTTGGTAGAAAAGACGAGTTTGTTTGTGCTGAATTACGGATTTCGCTGACCCACAGCAGGTTGGGCTGGCAGATGTGATGCTGCCTCAGCCCTGAGAGCATCATCTGAACAAGAACGCTTTTAAAAGAATAGCTCCCACGTATACTAAATATACTTCTACTTTTATAGATAATGGCCAACAGTAGCAGGCTGTGTTGGGCTTTGTGTGGGTTGGCTTGTGTTTCTGTTTGTGTTCGGGCCTTTGACGCTTTCAATTTGGCTTGAATTGGCTTGTTACACAACATGCATTATCAGTCATTCTTGCAGCTCATGCAGGCCTGACTGCTGGGGGAGCTTTTCCACTTATTCTTTCGCTCTTTGGAAAAAGGCAGGCTCATGAGTTGCCTTCTTTCATTCACCCAAAGGCTGGCTGACAACCAGAGGTTGCCAACCCTTCTCAACTTCCTGCTCTTTCCTGATATCTCTAACATACATGGTTAATGCACCCTACAGTGTGCTTGTCTCAGGGGCTCTTCGGGTGATTTCAGCAACTCTCCGTGTCATTCGATTTTCACCATCACTCACCCCACTAAGAAACTGGTTGGACTCATGCTTGGGTGCTGCACGGCCTGGAGGGCTGTGCTGTGGTCTCTCTATCTTGACATAAATGGTGATGAAAGGATGCAAGTTGAACCTAAGCTAGGTAGTGATGGTGTTCTGCTAATGCATGTAGTATCGAGGTCAGGCCTCATCTAGCTCACCAGAGGTTTCTAGTTCCCACAAGAAACGTAGCTCCTCAGGTCACATACCACCGGCCTGTTCTCACCATCAGAGCAAATCCGAGGAGCACAAAGGTTTCTACTTTCTATTGTTCTCCCGCGCGGGATTGTGGGGGGGGGGGGTCCTAGGTGTAAAGATTATTATTATTATTACATTTCATGATATGCCATAGCAATAAGTGCCATAGGCCCCGCACCTCAAGCTGTGACAAAGAACAACGAGGTGGAACAGAATACGTGTAAAGATTACACGGAGCCCTTACCTTAAGGCCTCATCTACCTAACCAATAGCTCCTGATGCCAGGCTTATCTTTGGTGAGTAGTGTAGGGCCATAGGCTCCTGGTATCATTTATATCCACTGCATCTAGTAAGCCTCGTGGTTGGCAGTTGCTATGCGTAGCGTGTAATCCATCTAGCTCTCATTGCTGCCCACTGGCCTCATCTGCAGGCATGGTACTCACTTCCCTGGCAAGTGTGCTGCTGCACCGCCTCTACTGGCACCGCTCGTTATCTCCCCGGGAGCTGCACTCCAAAATAATGTGCCTGCCAGGGGTGCTCGCAGGGATGCTCTTCCAAGTATCCATTATCACAGGCATCATGGCCGGGGGCAAGGCTCTGGGCCTAGGCTTCTCAGTGGCAAAAACTATCAGCAAGCCGTCTGTGTTTGTGTCGGGGGCTTCGGGAGTGCTGTTCTACGGGGAGATTAGGAATTTGCTGCAGGTGCTGTTTTGGATGATTGGGTTGCAGATGATTTTGGCATATGTGGTGCTGGTTGAGGCCAAGATGATCGTGTGTTGAGGTATTATGCAGTGCGGGGATTGCATGGGAGATCTCCCATTGTCAGCACAATGTCAAATGGGTTAGGTAGTTAAAGTTTAGGGTTTAGGGTTAGGGTTAGGGACTACAGAAAGACATGGGCTGGTCAGCATTTTACGAATTTAGTTTATTTGTTAGCTTGTTAACTCAATCAGGTGGATGGGGGGTGTTTGTTCACTGCTGCGGCTGGGATCATGAAACTGGAGACCTCAGTGCGGTTTGTCTGAAGCAGTACGGGATGCATGGGTTTTGTGCTGAAAGAACCATGGGCGTCTGTTGATGGTATCAATCCAAGAGGAAGTGGAAGACTTGGTGCATTTTGTGCTGCATTGCGGGTCCTATGCCACAATACGTGCAGAATACAGCACTTTGTTTCAGTCGCGACACTGGCATGGTGAAGGTGATGCGCAGGTGCTAGCTACAGTATTTGTTTAAGCAGGACAGCCAGTTGGAGTTTGCATATTGCCTGAGGGAGATGATGGAGCACAGGAGGAAGCAAGTGGCTGCAGGCATGGGTGCGGACATTGAGCGGCGTGAGGTTATTAGCCCAAGTTTGGGATGAGGAGGTTTTAGACAATTTGGACAATGAGTTTGAAGAGGTCTCTGTGGGACGGGCATGTGAAACGCGTCCGATAACCCTGCCAGAGAATTCAGCTCCATGAGGTTTTGGCAGCTGTGGTGTAGAGTTTTAGGCTTAGACTAAGGTTTTTGAAAGGATCCACGAGGGTAACTGGGGAGGGAGACAAGGGGTGTTTTTGGGTCACTTTGTTTTTGGGAAGGGGGAAGGTGCTTTTGAGTCACTTTGTTTTTCGGATGTTTTGTGGTTATGGATATTAGGTTCGGTCATTGATGGGTACGGTGTGGTGATGTCAGCAAAGCTATTTTGGAGGTTGCCTGGGCTGAAAACTGTCACAGCAGTTTTGTGTGGGTGGCTTGGAGAAACATATGGTGGTCAGAATTGGCCGAGCCCCTTTTTGCTGTAATTTCACTTCACTATTTGTAGTACCCTGCTTACTAACAGATGCTAGTAAGGGGTACATCTATCTGTTGGGTATCTTCTTTCCTTTTTTCTGTTTTCGTTTTTTCAGATCTAAATGAACTATACATGGCGTGGTACCCCTTGGTTATACGGCTAGTCACTGACGAGTAGTCGCGTATCGTAAGTCCGTCCTTGGAGATGGTACAGGCAAAGCCGCAGGGGTGCAAGCTAGGGGCGAAAGACAGCGGTTCTTGACAGACTGGCATGGCGTTTGAAAAGCAAAGAGCATTTACCTGAAGTTGTGGCCACCACCCCAATCCTATCAGATGTGTCGTAGATGATCGGTGCTTGTTAAAGCTGGCAGGTGCGCGGCTGATCCAAGAAGCTGCTGATTATGAGTCCATCCAAGAACTCACTCGAATCACTCGAGTCACCTGGTAGTGTCACTCATCCCGGCGTGCCCTCGGAGCAGTTCTGTGTAGAACTGTAGAGCATCTGCGTACAACTGTAGAGCATCTGCGTACAACTGTAGAGCATTGCACACATCTAGGGATGCTTAACTGATTTCCCGGTCAGCTCGAGAAAGAAACCATACCGGTGGGACTGTGTTCGTAACGGTTCTCAACGCCTGCAGTAGACTGCCTATACAAAGGCAAATATATTTACATACTTCCTGATAGCTGGTTGATGGCACATTTCTCAGCAAGATCTCAGCTCTGCTAATGGTGGCCAGGACCTGATGGGGCAATGGCCCGCCCTGGGAAGACACCGTCAGTCCTAAGTGTTAAGAGCGCAAGAGCAGCGAAGCAGAGAGGTTTGGCACCAAAGCTTCAAGAGCTGTCCCTTTTGGCAGAGACCCTCCAGTCGGAGGTCATTAAGGCAGAGTCTGAGTTGAAACAGCTCACGCAGCACGAACAGGTTCTGCAGCACATAGTTTACAACAAGGATCAGGTGGTGGGTCTGCTTTCCGGAGAAGCCGACAGCAGAACCGGTTCCTCCTCATCGCGGACTTCTCCCAGCAAATGCGACATCGCTTTGGAGCGTACAGCAAGCAGCTCGACTCCCAAGGTCCCACCCTTCCCCGAACACCTCATCCTGCAAGCTAAGAGACGGACATGGCAGTGCTGGAATGAGCTGCACAGGGGCGCATGTCAGCAGATGGCGTTGCTGCTCGCGCGCTTGGAGTCACCTGCTCTGGAAGCAGCCTCAGCTGCAGAAGAACTTCACCAGGCAGTGAAGCAGTACAATATGCAGCTGGCTTTGATGTACATACACTGCCAGGGTGTCTTTCCCCAGTGCATCTCTCGCAACTGCGACACTGGTGAGGTTAGCCATGCTTCAGCAGAGCATTGGCAGCATGTGGCTCAGAAGGCCCAGTACAATGAGGAACAGAAGCAGGCTCTGGCAACAGGCTTCAGCATATACTCCAAAGCGCAGCAGCAGCTCTTGCAGCAGCGGGCACCCATCGCAGAGCAGTTGCAGAAAGCCTGCACCAAGCCCTTACTTGGGGCGTATGGGTATGTAGAGGTGGAGGAGTTGCTAGATCAGCTGATGGCCAACACCAAGCGCATGTCCCAGGCACAATACACCCTCGGGTCGCTGCTCTGGACTACTGTGTCGTCTCCAAAACAGAAGGCCCAGCTCGTAGTAGCCAGCTACCCGTATTGGGTTTGTGCAGCTGCAGGTCAGTGTCAGCTAAGCTCTGTTTGCACATCTGCCCGGTTGACTTTCTAGTGTGGTAGTATGGACCATCATACTACCACACTAGAATCTCACAAGTGGCTGTACCTGCACTTCTTGCACCTGCATGCGCCATATCTGCCAAAATCTTCTGGTTAGAACTGCTGTAAGCATGTTAATGCTGCCATGCACCTATACGAATGCATTCACCCTCAGGCTGCCTTGCATAGACCTCATCACTTGGGCTGAAATGTGGGTAAACTTTTTTGCATTTGTTCACCTCCCAACATTGGGTACCTATTGTTGCTGCAGCAAGATGCATGGTGACTACGGTCCCACTGCTGCTTGTCCATGGCTTTCCTTTGCTCTGGATTCTTAGTCATGATGCACTTGCCTGCTTCAGCCAGCCTGCCTCTCCTTGTGACATGCTTTTGGTAATCATCTTCTGCCTCTTTTGTGACATGCTTTTGGTAATCATCTTGTTGGACATATGCCAGCAGGTGAGCTTGTGCATGACCCCTTCAACTTCTTGTCTGTGCAGTTGCCGGGTGGGTTTGCGACCAGGGGACAGCAGCAGGAAAGCTGGGCAATGAGAATCCGGGGACACAGAGGAACCAGCAACCACAACAGCAGCAGCAGCAGAGGTGCTCTGGTAATGGTCACTATCACCACGAGCGGAACGGAAGCCCCCCAACATCAATCCAGCAGCCGCAGGATGCTGCCCAGACACACCATGACCATCTCTCCCATGGTGATGGCCTTGCCGCTGCTGTTCCAGTTGCTGCAGCTGCTCCCTCCAATAGGGTTGTAGCAGCTGCTAGCCTGCCCCAGCACAGCCAGCAGCAGCCGGGGATTGTACTGCCGGCGCCGTTGCTGGCAGGCAGTACAGCAGGCAGGGCATCACCAGCAGATGCTGCATCAGTGCTTAAGGCTGAGTGGGAGATCAATGACTGGCCCCTGGGTGACTTGCTGTGGGACAGCGAGCTTATGGGAGGATTGATGGAATCATCTCCAGTGATCTGTTTGGGCCAAGATGACCATGCATGTACAGGTAGCTTGTAGGATGAGTCAGGGCCTAGGGTATGTGCTTTGGCTGGCCTGGTATCACCGCATTGGCGATGATGGGGTAAAGGCACGGGGTTCAAATGTGTGGGGGGTAAATGCACGGGGTTCAAATGGGTGGGGGGAAGGTTTTGCAATCCGTTGCTTGGGGGGTGTAATACTTGTGAAGCTGCTGCTAGCGCTGTGTGGTTGTCACTCTTTGACACCCCCAGAGATGGCCTAATTGCCCATCGGTTGGTTGGTTGATTTGATCTGTGCTATGGTTAGACCATTGCAGTATCGCAATGCAAGAGGACTCTGGTGTGTGCTGCTTAGATAGACCATGTTGTGCATGGGTGGGTTGATTGCACTATGATTATGCTTGTTTTGAAGTATCTGCAGAATCACCCATTTATTGGCCCAGAATGGAGAGTCGAGTGCCTGACTATATTGCCAGAAGCAGATTGGGGACAGCTTTGGAGCGGATTGCAACTTCCTTGAATATGTGTAGGCTTATATTGGTACCTTGGTTTCTATGCACATTGGGATGGGTGTTTGAAGGAGCGTTCACAAGCTATGGTCCTGGCGGGTTGAGGACAAGGTCTGGTCACAACTGAATGTCACAGGGACAAATGAATGTGTGTGTGGCGTGTGATAGCGTGCACATATGATTTTTCTGGAGTCAGCCAATCCAAATGGCAGAGTGTTTGCTGGAGAACTGCAGCATGAGTCTGATTAAAAGCTTACAGAGACATGGGGGCGATACTTGCTTAAGCATTGCTGTGCTGTTCTGCTTATGCCCCTCTACTGCAAATGTGGTTGCTGAAAGAAACTGATGGCCAAGATCCCAGCATGTTCATTTCTTCAACTAGCGCTGGGATTGCTTGGAATTACCTTGTTGGGTGGGGGACATGCAGTTCATTCATGGGGATCCTTACTCCTTACTGAGGAAATTGTTTTGTGGTGTAGGCTTTTGCTGCCTTTCATACATTGCTCTTTTGCCCGTGGGTTTTCTGCGCATACAATGAATGGATCGAAGGAAAGGTGTCCTAGCCAGGGGTGTTCCAGATGATACCCCGTTTCTGATCTGGTTGATTTTGGGTCCCTCCCAGCAAGCATTGATTGATCCTGTCAGCCCGATACCTATGAATAGGCATGGCTCAAGTGGTGAGCAATGGGGTTATTGTCTGATACGCACAACATACCTGCATGGGGCCATACTTAACACAGGGGGATGACCTTCATGTCTACAGCAGTGTCAGAGGTGCATGCTGGTCACATGGGGGCACACCTTCACACCCGCACGGTTCACATTGCATGACGTGCTTGACCTAAAATGCATCAGAAAGAGGGGAAATGAGATAAAGAGAGGCATTGCTTGTACCTATTACCATGCCCTAACCCTCATGTTGAGGTGACTGTTGCATTTGAGCTTTCAGTGCAACTTGCATTGTGTTCTGGGGCATAGTCTACCCCTAAAGGAAGGTGCTAATATGGTTGGTTGGCTGGCAGGTGCTTGTGGAGCTGCTTGTTCAAGACAGCATGTCCTACCAGCAGGGGTGGTCTTGCCTTTTGAATGTCTGTCTGCTTGTTTCTGAATGGTTGGTTGATCACTTTGTCTGCCATGAAAGCGCAGGGTCTGTGCATGCTGGGAACTAGTGAGTGTGCCGCCTTTTCCTCCTGAAGGGATGCCTCGTGTGATAACATCTGCAGCGACATATATCAAAGCCGTTTCAGGTACTTTGCTGGTACGCTGCGATATATGCCGCCTAGCAACCATTGCTTACAAGTGCAGCACAAATATGTTCAACAGCTTGCGAGGTTGCTTTTGTATCTGGAGCAAGGGTTGTGCATCTTACCCCAAGCCCGAGCCTGAATGTGCGTGGCAATATTGCAACCATTTGGCATGTCGGCTTCATGCAGAGCATAGCATGGGAGTCTGTTTTAGTTTTGGGTGAATTCAGTTGCATGTACTGTGTCTATGACTCCTGTTTTCCAAGAATATTGGTTAAGGAACGTCCATGGTGATGGAGAAGATGAGCTCACTTAACCTCAAGTCAGGCTGTGCCTGTCATTGAGGCACGGTAGTTATGACATGACATAACATAACAAACATTTAAGGTGTCGCAACCGCAAAGGGCTTATGAGACCTATGTTGCTGCACATTGTCTTCCCAAAGTAGTGGGGTGAAATGATCGGCTTTGTTGCAGCATGTTGGCTTCATAGCGCAAGGCCCTTGAGATGAGAGGTGTTTTAGGATAGGTCATCATGGCCTTCATGCTCATGCTTTGCAAGTAAGTTGTTTAATTGTGTGATCAGAGTGGGTGTGGTTGTCATCACCTTGTACTGCTGGAATGTATAAGAATGGAAAAGGTTTGACCGCAGATCAGGGGCCTGCTAAGGAGGGTGGGTAAGACAGGCCTGGGGATGTGGGTCATATGTTGCGCACCTGATCGATGGGGGTTTCTGAGCACACATGTTGGGCATCTACATCTGCGGGGCTTCAAGAGCTTTGGGAGGAGAGGTTTGTCTGTAACTTGTTGGGTCTGCCATGAACTGTGGTGAAAGTGAGGGGGCTGGTGTACATGTGAGGCTGCAAGAAGTGTGACTGTTTTGCACGTTGCAGTCCAGGTTGTTTATTGCAAATAAACGCAGCTAAGGTGGCCAGGTGCATTTTGCACCATGAGTGCAGTGGCTTTTAGCATATATATTAGCAGGATTAAGGATGTAAGATATGCAGTTTTTGAGGGGGCTCATACACGCTTGTGTCATGCTCAGGTCTTTGTATGTAGAAAGAATGTGTTGCTGGGAGCTTACAGGGCATTTGACCGAGTCAGTCATGTGGCTGCAATCTCTTCCGGGGTTGTCTGCTGCTTGGGCTGCTTGGCCATGTTTGATATATCTTGGCCATGATGGCTGACATAGCGCTGGCAGCATAGCTCACTCACGCATTCAATGGTGCGAGCTATCATTGGTTGGTTGGACGAGAGCTGGCTGCTTCATGGGTAAAATATTTTACAAGACAAAACAAACAAACAAATGGGTGAAATATTACATACATGAGAGAGAGAGAGAGTACTACGCAGAGAAGGGGGGAAATCCCTTCTTACCGTACATGAGATAGAAGAAAACACACACATGCACATGATGTTGGGGGCCCGCAGCACATATGAAGCACAAGTAGGGTGGGGGTGGGTGGGAGGATGCGGAACATAAGACGGGGAGGTGGACATGTGGGTGCTACAGCATGGCACCAAATCACAATGCCACGAAGGCATTCAGTCTCAGAAATACCTGCCTCCTAGCAGTGCAGTGATCTATCTCATATGCATGTGCAGTTTCTCAGACCACCCCACTAAGGAACTCCTGGAGTCATGCTTGGGCGCTCGGCCCGGAGGGCTGTGCAGTATCTCTCTTTACAGATAAATACCTGCCTCCTTGGTAACTGGAGATGGACTGGACTGCCTGAGCAGCTGTTTTGGGGAGCTGACCATCTCCTGCTAGGCCGCCAGAGCAAGGTATGTTCTTGTAGAGGGCATGTCCAGCGTCAATATAGGTCCAGTCCTCGACTTGCTCCAGGTCCCAGCCTCAATAGAACTTCCTTTTACTGTGCAGCATTCGGTTGGCGTACGAGTAAGGCGGTTGCACCCAAAGCTACTACAGAGTAAGCTACCAGCAGCCGAAACCTTCCAAAGCTATACATTTGCAAATTTCGGTATGCCGGAAGGGCATACTAAGATCTTCAAGTCAGGCCCGAGGCTGTCGCAGATCACACCAAAACAGACCGACAGCTCAATACACTCGCCCTGCCATAAGGATGAGCCAACTGGACATATCATTTGTCCCTTGAAAGGGAAATAAACTCCCCCTCGGCATCCATAACGTGTAGGCAAACGACAGTACAGAGAGGGAAATGCAGGGGGAATATTGACGAAGGGGTGGATATTCGAAAGGGGGGAATACCGCGATCTGCAAGTGCTGCACATGCGCCCAGCGGAGGTCTTTTCATGGGCTCATGGCCACCCTTGACAAGGCGGTAGCTGCACATACATATGCAAAGTTCCACAACATCATGTGGGTATTTCGTTGGCTCCTAAGCTAGCTGTGACCTGAATCCCCACTTGCCCGCCTGTTGTTGCGGTGCACGCTCAACTGGGCCACAAGTCAAGTCCAAGTATTGGTTCTAAGTAAGCAGGTACTATTTTGGGAAGGCATCCCTACTAGAGATACACTGTTTATGTGCCAGGATCCTACATTGGTGTACAGCAGATGATCTCCTCGCCCATCGTCAGCCTTGCTGCCTCCCCTGTAGAAGGCTTTGTCGCGAGCCATTACGGCCTGGCAGCAGTATACGAACGTAGAGGGTTGGAACTCATGCTAGGCTGCATGGGCATCTGGTAAAGGCAGGCGGTACCAGTATCATTGGCCCACATTATCAGCTGCAGTGTCGGCCCTTGCAACGGACTCAGCGTCCTTCAGCATAGCGCTTTCCCCAACTGCTTGTTCACGTTCCAAAGACACTTTGTGTGGCTAGGATAGGGTAACGTAGCCTGATGCGCGGCAGATTTACAAGCATGCAAACCTTGCAAAGGTTGGACCAACGCATGCCGAGTCCAGCTCTTGCTCCGGTTGCCTGATGAGCAGCCTTGTTTGCTTGCAGCGCGCTTTGAAGGACCTGATATGGAAGCATTTAGAGCTCTGGGCTGGGCCGCTGGGGAGCCCGCGGTGATTCAGGTAAGGGTGGCAAGCTAAACGCTTTCTAGGAGCTGGAGAAGGCAGCGGTAGTGCATGGCCAGCTCGATAGGGCCTCGGAACATCCTTCCTTGTGAGTGGACCCATAGTTAAGCATCTCTATCTACTAGAGGTTCCAGACTAATCCAGAAAAAGCTTCCGTGAGACATGGGCTGCTGGCTGCTGTTTCAGGTTGCCCAAGACCTCCCTGAAGGGGAAGAGAGAAGCAGACCTAGATCTGTGTCTTCAGCCACAGAGGGAGAATGGCACCTGGTGTCACCCAGCAATTCAGAGAGGGGTAGCCCAAGGTAAGCTCCTCTGACTGCTTTCCCCTGCTGCTCCTCAAGCCCCTTCCCCAGCCATGCGCCCGACTCTCTCCCTGTTGTTACTCTCCCAGTCTGTACCTTGGCAGGATTTGTTCTGTAACGACTCATGACCTTATATTTTTTGACGACATTGACTGATGGCATGTTCGGATCAGGCTGTCTTGCGCAGCATGTTGAACGTGGGGGGATGATCAGCTACAATTGCTTGGGCGTGTTCATCGCAAAGTGTTCGGATGTCCAGGCACCTTGAAGCTCAGGTTTATCCTTGAGTTCCTGTTGCCGACATCATGTGCCAAGATGTGACAAGATGTTCCTGTGTTGCTTTTCCTTCATGTGCCTGCAGGTCTGCCAGGAGCAGCTTTGATGCCACAGGTGCAGCAGACCAGCGCTCAGTGGTCTCAACTGATAGCACCACACAGGTAAGGTGGTAGGAGGGGGGGTGGAAATGGAGGCGAGCGGAGTGCTCGGGGCACAAAGGCTGATTAATTCGTGGGAGGTGGAAGCCACAGGAGCAGCAGCGCAGTGATCAGTGGTTTCAACTGACAACACCACACAGGTAGGGGGAGAAAAAGCAGTAGGCAGGGGAAAGGATGTTTGAGAAGCAGGCGTGGTTTGGAGCGGTTTGGGTGAAGTTGGATGACACATGAGCAGGAAGTAGATGCTTTGCAATCTCATTAGGGAGCACCTGACAGATAGCTGGATAGAAAGTGGGAAAAGTACAGGAGCAGGGGGGGGGGGGTCTAGGATGCGGGGACTCTTGAGGCGGTAGGTCAGAGCCAAAGGTGTTGGGGCTGTGGGAACAGGGTATGTGGGGCTGCCCTGCTGTGTACCTTTTTGCCCCCAGGAGGGAGGCTTTGTTCCAAGTGCATGCTTGGCTGTGTGCACGGGCCTCATCAACACTCTGTAGTGGCCCTGTAAGAGCTGTGTTTTCTGACCATATTGCACTGCTGCAGCATGTAGTGCCTAAAGTTACCTGTGGTTTCTGCAAACTGTAACTGTAGTGAGCCTGTAGTGCTGTGCATTTACTTGTACTAGCCTGCCTGCTGATGCATGCAAGCAGGCGTAACATGAACACCTTACTGCACATGTGACCCCCTGGCGTGTCTGGAGTGCCCTTGTCACTGCGTTGGAACTGTAGCGCCAGGCAATGGCTGTGTTGACCAGCTTCCAGACCAGATGCATCTGAGCAGGCATTACTTTGGGCTCCTAGGCATGCATCTGACAACCATGTGCTGTCTGCAGTGCCCCTCTACTATGCCAGCTTGTCATCAAATTCGGTCACCAACCCCTAGCTTGCAGCCCTGCATGTCTGCCTGTATGGACTCCCAAGCGCCCTTGTAGTCCTGTACTGACCATGTTGCTGTGCTGCTTTGTGCTGTGCTTCATGCAGAACGAGGGTCTTGCTGAGAGCATCCTGCAGCAGCCTGTGCTAGCTGTTCCTGCAGATGACACCGTGGCTGGATCGCCTTCTGATGTGTCCATGCAGGACTTGGCACAGGTGAGGGCTGGGGACCAAGTCCAGGTAGGGCTTAGGTTATAGGGTTTTGGGAAGGGGTCTAAGGTAACTACAACTGTGGGTAAACCCCAAGGGTTAGAGTTTCATGCATGACTTGGCACAGGTGAGGGGTGGGGACCAAGTCCAGGTAGGGCTTAGGTTATAGGGTTTTGAAAAGGGATCAAAGATAAGCCCATTCATAGATAGATAAATCCCAAGGATTATGATTTCATGCGTGACTTGGCACAGGTGAGGGGTGGGGACCAGTCCAGTTAGGGCCTGGGTTCTAGAGTTTTGGGAACCGTTTGGGGTGGGTTAGGGTAAACGCCAAGGGCTTAGATCTTATATGACTTGGCACAGGTGGGAGGGCAGACAGTCAAGGAGTTCGGCCTTCTCAAGTGTTTTGTGTCCTGATACATTTTTTAAAGCAACTGATCAACTCTTTTGAACGCTGCTGTTCGTCCCTGCTGTCTGCAGCGCATCGTGGCTGTGGGTGCGGAGATGTCTGCTGCTGCTGCCGCAGCAGCTGCAGTCGCAGAGGCAGAAGAAGCAGAGCACGAAACAGCCTCAGCAGCAGCAGCAGCAGCAGGTGACTTTGATCTGGGCATGATGGGTTCTCCTGCTGGTTTGGGTGCTGTTGGTTCTGAGGATGAAATGGAGGACAGCATTGAGGCGCTGCGGGCCGCAAGCTTGGGGAGTCAGGAGGGAGTGTTGGATGGATGTGAGGAGGGACTGCTCGGGGGAGACACTGAGGTGAGCATGGGGTACGCTAGTTACTGTCAAGCATACAGACAATGGAGGCATGCTTCAGGTGACGCCGCCCCTCCATCCCTTCATGATGACCGGCTAGTTGAGAGCTTCTGAAGATGTCGTAGAAAAGGTTGACAAAGCAACTTCTGAGGCTCCCCGTCGCTTGTCTCCTAACATCGCGTTGCATGCGCACACTTTAGTAATTGAGAGTAACACAATCGAAGGCAAAAAGTGTGACCACATCATGATCAAAGGCCACGAGATAAAATCGCAGATAGTTGCAGACCTCTGCAATCAGGTAAAACTCCGCGGTCAGGTCACTCTTTTGGAGTCCTCGCCTAAGAGGGGCGGCTAGTTAGGGGGTGGGTGGGGGGAACATTACTCCTGGGACGTTTGCCTGTGGTCAATGCCCCTGGATTCAATTACCGCCATAGTTGAGGAAGGGGTTGCTGTGAGCTAAGGGGATCAGGAGGGGATTCTGGATGGATTACTGGGGGGGACACTGAGGTGAGCATGGGGTATGGCAAGCATATGGGCACTGGGGTGATGGGAAGATCATTTTGGGATGTTTGCATGTGGTCAATGAGTGTGGTGACCATATTGCTAGAGTCGGGGAAGGGCTCGACATGAGCTAAGGGAGTCAGGAGAGTGTTCTGTATGGATGTGAGGAGACACCACTGGGGGGAGGGAGGGTTGGGAAGGGGGGGTGGGGGGGTTGGGTGTTGTGTGTGTGTGTGGGGGGGGGTGGCGAGGGGGGTTTGTGGGGGGGGTGGTGGTGGGGGTGGTGGGATTTTAGGGGTGGGGTGGTTGTGGGTGGGGGGGGGGGGGGGGGTTGGTGGGTGGATTTTTGTGTGGAACAACACTGAGGTGGGCACCCGGCAGTATGGCAATGCATACCCCACATCTTTGTTAGAGTTGGGGAAGAGGTTGTTGTGAGCGAAGGACGTCAGGAGGGAGTTGTGGACGGGTGTGAGGATGGAATGCTGGGATGTGATATTGAGGCGAGCATGGGGTACGGTATGGGTGTGTCAAGTTCCTAAAAAGAATGGGTCCGGGGTTCGGGGGCGGGTTATTTCTGGGATGTTTTCTTGTGGTCTTTGGGTGTGGGTTTCTATAACCAGAGTCTGCGAAGGGCGTGCTGTGAGCAAAGGGAGTTGGAAGGGGATTTTGTAGGGATGTGAAGGGGGTCCCCCTTACTATCTAAATCCCTCCCAAACCTCTTCTGGCATGTACATTTTGAACCGAAAATGTAGAACCTGACCCGACGTTTTGTTCTTGCTTCTGCAGCCCCTGTCTGGCAGCAGCCGTGGTGCTGTTGGTGGCTGGGAGCTTCAGCTGCTGGATTTGCACTTGACTGCCCCTTAGTCTCTAGAACTCTAGAAAAACTTAGTGATCTCTAGAACTCTAGAAAAACTTAGTGATTATAGGTTTTAAAAACTGAACCTGACCCCAACTTCTTATGCCTGTTGTGCAGCCTCTGTCTGACAGCAGCCGTGGTGGTGGTTTGGGCGGCTGGGAGGGTCAGCTGCTGGACCTGCTGGAACGCTTTGCCAAGCTCCCTGCTGCTGCCCTGGGAGGGATGCAGGGGGCAGGGGCGGCACTGGCAGGAGGAGTGGATGGACTCATGGGGTGGATCAGGGAGTCGCTGGTCATGCTGCTGGAGGTGAGAGGGAGGGGGCGGGAATTGCGCTACAAAGGGGGTGGGGGCGGGGTTTGCATTTGAAGGTGGTGGGGGCAGGGGTGTTGAGAGCTGTGCATGGCAGGGGGCTGCTGGGACTTCTGGGAACAGAAGGGAAGGCCAAGGGAGAGCTTAAAGGGAGGTTTGTGGTAAGGGCATGTTGCTGGCAGGGCGGCACTGGCAGGGGGAGTGGATGGACTCATGGGGTGGAATAGGGAGTCGCTGGTCATGCTGCTGGAGGTGAGGGGGAGGAGGGTGGGGCAGGCGGGCTAGGGCAAGAAGGCGATTTTGGAGACAGGGGGAGGGGCCAGTATAAGGGGAGAGCTGAGGAGGAGTTCCTGGGAGGTCTCTTTGTGTGGCAGTTGTGTGGATGGATTGATAGGGTGGATCCAGGGGTCACTCGTTATGCTGCTGGAGGTGAGAGGCGGGTGCCGTCGGTGCATAGGCGGGCAGGGAGAGGGGGAGGGATTGGAAAAGGGAGCTTGATGGCAAGAGGTGGTTGGGTTTAGGGGGCAAGGGGTAAGCTTGGGGAGGGGTATTGGGCAGGGGCCTGTGTTGCAGAGTCGGCATCGGGGTTGTAGTAGATGGACTCATGGGATGGATCAGGGAGTCACTAGTGATGCGGCTGGAGGTGGGAGGGAGGGGGCTGATGGGGGCGGGGCGTTGCGTCCATGGGAGGAAGGGGGAAGGGATGTTGGAGCCATTACTGGCAGGGACCGCTGGGATTTCTGGGAACAGAAGGGAAGGCCAAGAGAGCTTTTAGGAGAGGTTTGTGGTCAGGGCATGTGGCTGGCAGGGGGCATGGGCAGCACTGGCAGGGGACTGGATAGGCTTATTAGATGGATTGGGGAGTCACTGGTCATGCTGCTGGAGGTGAGAGGGAGGGGTCATTGGTGCACGGGCAGGGCAGGGGAGGGGCGGGGGCCTTGATGGGAAGGGGTTACTGGTATATAGGGGGCAAGGGGTGAGCTTGAGGAGGGGGGTTAAAAAATGGTTTTTAATTATTTATAATGTTATTTGTATTTTTGTATTTTTTTAAATTTTTTTTTTGGGTGCAAAAGGGGCCTGTGGTGCAGGGTCAGCATTGGGGGATGAAGGGAGGGGATGGATTAACTAGGATGGATCAGGGGAGTTGCTGGTCATGCTGGTGGAGGTTTAGAGGAGGAGGGAGGGGGTCCGAGGGGGTCCGAGGACTGGGGGAGTGGGGGAAGGGAGGAGATGGGTGGTCTGTCGTGGTATGCAGCGAGGGTGCTCTCTGTGCGAGATGGGGACTGTAGGTCATTAGGAGCTGCTTTACCATTTCATCTTGATTGGATCCTGAGTAGTAGATGAACTACCCCGTATGTACACTAATATGTGGCTGTTGTTTGCTCGAATGTGCAGGGTGTGCGTTGTGGCAGTCAGAATGCGCTGCTGGCCATCCAGGGCAGCTTGGGTAAGGTGATGTCAGGCCTTGTGCTGCAGAAGGGTGGCGGCCTGGACTGGACACAGATCATCACTTCTGCTGCTTGTGCTGTGATGCTGGTGGGACTGGTGTACTCATACAAAGAGTAAGCAGGGGCTAGAGGGGGTTGAGAGAAAGGGAAGAGGGTGGGAGGGGGGGAGTTGAGCCTCCTTATGGTTGGGGGCGCGTGGTGGAACCCTTGCAAAGAGCCTAGTTTTCTTATTGATACGGTTGTTGGAGGTGGGGGGAGTTGGGTGGAGGAAGGGCGGACGTGGGTTAGGTGATATTGGTGTGGTGGTTTGAAGGATATGGGGTTTGAGGAGGGGCCGTCTCTTTTGTGGGCTAGCCAGGCAGCTGGAGGCAGCAGTAGAAGCAGCTGACAGGACAGGGAAAAGGCAGGCGCAGCTGTGCAGAGGACAGCAGATGGTTGTACGGCTGTTCTTAGGGACGTGTCGGAGGGCTCATCAAAGTGGGCTCGTCAAAACGGGTGAGGGCTTATCATGCACAACTGCTTAGAGATGCATTTCAGTTGTGATTTGCCTTCTAATCGTGCACCATCTCTATTCTATTGATCTCTTGTCCCAGCTCTCACTGCTGGAGGAGCAGTAGGCTGAGAACTATGTTGTTCCCACATGAACATGTGCATAGCAACACTAAAACTACTTCCACGCCAGTTCTTTCTGCACGATAGAGTATCAAACCATGTGGTGCCCTCTGCAGACCCCAATTCCACTCCAAACCGCCCCATTTTGTTGATAACTGCTTAATAGCCTGGTGCTTTATGGTCACAATTGTTAGCGAGTCAATCTGACAACTAATGGCACAAGTCGGTGGTGCTTCAGGAGCAGGCATACCTTTGTTCCAGAGGATGGGTTGCCCCATGTCCTCCACCCTGACCATTTGCTTGATCCATTATGGGCATTTTGCTGATTCTGTGCTTCTTCCTGCAGGAATGGCAAGCTGCGCACCATGTTGCGTCGTCGTGACCATGAGCTGAGTAAGCTGGTGATGAGGGTGGTGTCCCTCCAGGAGCTGCTGCACCAACAGAGGAGCCTGGCCATGACAAGGTACTCAAGCAGCATTGCAACAGCACACTCCTTCCTGTGAGCAGCAACGAGCACCTTCTTGAAGCTTCTGAAGCTTGTGGTGAAGCCTGGATAGTCGTGTTGAAGTAAACTTTGGAGGGGGATGAGGAGCACGCAGTGCGGGAGAGGTGCAATGTGGCTGTGAGATGTGGGGGAAGAAATCGTCCGGCTGCAGGGGTTACGTTTTTGTGAAATGCAAGGCTGCAGGTGGCTGAATGGGTCTATGGAAGTGTATGGAGAGGATTTGTGGAAGGGCAGCAGATGATTGGAGGTGTTGCTTTATCGCTGGAGTTGCTACTTGTAAGGGACTCGCAATCGGGGCTGTGCTGAAGCACGTGTTGGTGTAGGCTTTAGCTGCGGATCAGTGCAGGGCAGGGGCCAAGGTGTGGTTGATTGCTAGGGACGTGAGCCCAGGCGAGAAGGGAGGGGGCCGAGGAATACTTGCAGGGTCCCAAAGCAGGTGGTGCAACTTGCCTGAGTTTCAAGGCAGGTGGTTGCTGTGGGCATGCAGTGCTGTACTTATATGTTTTTTGAGTTGGACGGCTGGATGGGCATGGTGATGGGGCTAGGTACATGTTTGTTTGGGATTGAGCGGCAGGAACGTTATTACTCGTGAATTGGGCAAGAGTTGCTCATGTGGGGATGAGTCTTTCCAGCTGATGTCGTAATGCTCTGTAAGACGCAGGGGCAGGATGTGTGCAGGGATAGGGGGGGAGACTGCAGGGATCACCCCTTTTGGGTTGTGCATGTATGTATGTAGCACTTCCCCAAGCATTGTTGGTAGTTGTAAGCGAGTGTGGAGTTTTTGTCTCTTGCCACTGTACCTTTACCATGCCATTTACTGTCAGTACTGTCAGTAACATATGAAGCTCTGGATTGCTGGCTGTACATTGAAGGTTGGAGAGGCTTCTGGCCTGAGGTACCAGCAGGAGCACAGGCACTGCTTTTAACTGTCACGTCTTGCTGTTTTCAATGCTCATGAGATCTCACTTTCAAGATATTCAGAAGCTATAGTACAAGGGAGTGGTGCTGTCAGCGAATTGTTTGTACTTTCTGTTTCTTGGTTTGGCTCATCGTTGATCGCATTGCCGTTGTTTCTGCCAATAGTGTGATTGGCTTACGCTGATTAAAGTTTGGAGGGTGGTTCAGTGAAGGCGTACCTGTATTGATAGCCTCGCAAAAGGGTGGAATGCAGGCCCGTATGTCCGAAAGCACAGTGCATGGGCAGGAGGGCTTGGGGGCTCTGGCGGTGCTGTGGCATTTCTGCATGTTTGTTTTAAGGATGTATGGAGGTGTCCGTTATAAGGAGCAAGCCGTGCTGGGGCAGCTTCATGCCATTGTTCTGGCCGCCTTTGTGAGCATGTAGAGTCTAACTACACGATCGGTTTGTTCTCAGGCCGAGGTATGCGTCTTCCAGTTGTATCATTATTCAGCTCAAGTGGTGAGATGGGTGTATTTGCTTATGGGCTTACCGGGTTTGTACTTTCAATGGTTTCCCTGTTGCTTAATGAACCAGGGTGTGTATAACATGATGAGTGGGGGTTGAGCCGGATTGCTTTGAAGAGAGAAGGGGAAACCAGGCTGTGCTGTGAGTCATACAAAAGGGCCACTGCGAATGATTTCGTGCTCTGCTGGGGTCCTCAATTGGGTTGTACGTAAGTGCTGATGTGGCGACATGGAGCAAGCGGAGGGCATTGCTATGTCTGGAGGGGGAAGGAGAGGGTGGGTCAGAAAGGGCGACATTGCTCAAGGGGGAATTGTACAAGTATGCATTACTCAGGGATGGATGATGGATGGCTGCTGTTGGAAGGTGCAAGGACCTTTCACGCCAGGGCAGGAAGGGTGCCTCCTAGTTTTGTGGCTTTTTTGAGAGTGGCTAAACCTTTACTAGAGGATGACAATCTTGGAAGGAGGAAGGCTGAAGGGGACATACATGCGCAGTGGTGGAGCTAGGCAGCAGTCAGGAACTTTGTGGCACTTTGGTCCTTTTCACAGCGCATGCATGTGTACATTACAAACACAACAAGGGATTTAGTCTTGGGCTCGTTCTATGCATGTTGACTAGTTGTCTCAGGGTATTGAAAAGCACGGGGGGGGGGGGGGGCCAAGCAACGTATTGTTGGCCATGCATGCTGTGGGCCTGAACTTCTGGTTTTGAGAAGCTTTTGGGCTGTGGACAGGTTACAAGAAAGGAATTTGACTAGGATGCATATCCATGCAGAGTTGTGCTGTGCGGGGTCGTTGGGCATGACTACGCGCCCGGTAAACAGACTGAGCATTTTCTGCGTGGTGAGTTGGACCGTGAGGTTGTGTATGTTTACAACAGCTGGTGCGGATCATTGTTGTAACTCAACCAAGTTTGGGACCAACAGGTGTCTTTAGAGATCCTGCTTTATTGGGTTGGGCCACAGCTACGCATGCTTAGCTGTGTGCATGTTGAATATCGAGGCAAGGGGTGTTCCCATTGCTGCTTTGCACTGGTACCATTTGATGCTGGCATGCAGAGATTGTACCAATAAACAGCGTGTAATCATTGATACGAAGATGCTCGATTTGTCTGGGAGGTGTGGGGGCCTGCAACTCAACTCTGATGCTGTTGCCATCAGGGATTGATTGCAGAAGTGAAATTTGCATCGGTTGAGTTGTCAAGGCCCTTGCCTTGTGTACTTTTCATATGAGATAGATCACTGCACAGCTTTCGGACCGTGCAGCGCCGGCGGCATAACTCCATCCCCATGCCCATTCCCATGCCTTGTGTACTTTCTTGCTTTGGCTGATGTTCAGACAAAGCGGAGATCTTGGGACTGTTTGGGACTGTATTCCACTGCCTATGTGGGTATGATGTTGCTTCTGCGCAGTGTGCGTTGGGTTGGACATTCACGCAGGACATCTATGCAGTGTGGGGTGGGATGGACATTCATGATGCAGCATACAGCTTGTGTGGTAAAGGTTGAGCTGGAAGGGATGGCGTTCTTCCTGCTGAGTGGAAGTTGGTGCCAGTGATCCAGCCACTAGACTGGTATGGGGATGTTATTTCAGAAGGTGAAATAAGGGGACATCGAGCTCCAGTTGCCACCTTTTGGTTGGAAATTGAGACACATGGCGTGGCCGCAGCAAGAGGGTTCGGTCTAGGAGGCGCCTTAATGTCGTGTTAGGAATGTATTGCGGGGACAACCCTCGCATAGACTTGTCAACTTGCGGTCGCACCCAGTTGAAAGCTCGCAGCGAACAAGATGCCAGTGTCATCAATGTGTGCAGGGGCTTTACACACCTGATGACACCGGAGTGGGTCACCAGACTAGGCCCTAAGCCGCAGACCTGATCTGAGTCCCTCACTGGTCCGAACGTCCCCACGATGCATTGGCTCGCACCAACTGTGTGCAACCTAATCCCCCTTCCTCGAATCCTGACTATAGTTGAGATAGCAGGTAGAAGCGCTCTTTCATATCTTGTCAGGGCAGCATCTTTCTGCCGTCTATACAGAGGATTTACATTAGAGACGATGTTGGCAATATCAAAATGCACGAGTCTAAGCTCAAAGGGCGCACAAAGGGCCCCCTATAGGTACTGGCTGGTCCGTTCGTCGTTTTACATTCAGCAAAGGTCCAAGAATGATTACAGGACATGTCCTTCTCAGGGCTGCTCGGCCAGCATTCACCAGGCACCCAGTGCGGGTACAAGCTCTATTTGGAGGAGGAAATAAGGATGTAAGGATGTTGGATCACGCCATTGGCTTTGTATACGCGTTCTTCCCCTACCGCATGCATGCATGGTACCGCGGTGCCAAGGATAGGGTTCAGAAGCCTGGTGCATTTGCGTCGCCTTATGATGATATATGGCCATACATTGTAAGTGAATATGCTCTCTTACTTTCACAGGGCGGTGGCGGCGGCAATCCCTTCGGGGGACTGGGCAATATGGGCAACTTGATGGAGAGCGTCAAGAAGGCACAGCAGCTGGTGCAGGTTGAAACCCAGAGGGTGCAGCAAGAGCTGGACGCGTGAGTGGCTGGGATAATACCACACTCATGCCCTGGGGAACATCATTGGCCTGCAGTGGCTGTCTAGCAATCATTCGTAATGGCATGTTAGCACCAGCAGATGTTCCCGCCAGGAGCGTGCGTTTAAACCCCTGGTAGAGGAAAATCTTCCCCCTGCCCTGCAGTGCCTGTTGTTTTTTCTGACTGCACAGGTGTTGCATGGCTGCCGATCAGCTACCTGAATATTGATCCTGTTTCGCTGCTGTTGCTGCAGCACCGAGTTTGAGGGCTACGATGAGGAAGAGACGGTCAAGGTAAAGGGGGCATGTATATGAGGGGGTTATGCAATCACACAGCATGGCCAGTACCGGTATCATGAGATTTGACTCGCTACAGTTTAATAGTAGGCAGCCTCATAGCAGGTGGCTCTTGTTCTACCCAGACACTGGATGAAACTCTATGGCAGTGGAGAGCTGTTGTCGTGTGCAGTACATGGATACACTGGGTAATCATTTGAGAAGGACATCTAGCGGTATGTTAGAGTGTGCTCTCCAGCTGGTGATGTAGGGAGGCACTCATGGCTCATGCCGCAACTGCAGTGCCTGGGCTCTCGGCAGCAGAAAGCATGCGATGAGCAATGCATAATGCCCCAAGGACCCGCCCGACCGTAGCAGAGTCTCGCAGCTCATCTCCTGTGCTTTTCGACGCTAACCGCTAGACACCAGCAGAAAGCTTGCTGCAACTGGATTGGCAGCAGTGGGCACAGTGGCAGCACCACCACCGTTACGGCGGTGGCGATGCATGCAGCAGCAGCAACGGGAAAATAGAGCAAGCTGAAAGAGTCGGCAGCAGGAGCAGCAACTGGATTGAAAGGTGCAGCTGTCAGCTGGAGGACATGCCATGACCAGCAGCGATTCAATGCGATCCTGTGGTAGCACACGACCTAGCTAGGCAGCTAGATAGAGATGATAGTTCTGGACTGGTGTGGTCACAGATATGTAGTGTATATCAACTCTACATGCCCACCCCACTAGGAACTTGGTTGGAGCTAATGCTTGGGTGCTGCACGGCCCAGAGGGCAGTGCAGCAGTGGTATCTCATGTTGTTATTACATTTCATGATATGCCATAGCAAAAGGTGCCATAGGCCCCGCACATAAAGCCCTTCTGAAAGTATAGCGAGGTCTTCTCTTAACAACTAGACATGCCCAGTTTGTGCTGCGTGCGTATGGTGGCCCAGGCTCTATGGCATTTGTAACATATGCCTCCACAGGTTTCCAGCTTAGGCGCAAAAGCAGTACACGTGGTGTCTGTGCATCCGATCAGTCCGCAATCCCCTTGTAGTGTTGCCTCTGTGGGGCCCATCTCCAACAAACGCTGTTGGTGTACTTGTCCTGCTTGATTTTCATGTCTGATGCATCTCGACCCTAAACTGTTTAAACCCTAAACCCTGGAGACGTCTGCTGCTGGTGTTGCAGGTAGTGTTGACTGGTAATCAGGTGCCGAAGACAGTTGAGCTCAGCGATGATGCAATGACCCAAAATGCAGAGGTGAGCCTGGGGTGGTGGTTGTTTTGCATCTAGGCGGAACAATGGTGGTGGTTTCTGTGCATGGGAGCGCACGGATGGTGGTGGTTTTGCATCTGCATCTTGCAAGGAAATACAACAGGATAGACAAGATAATAATTGCTTTGAACAGAAATTGTCATCATTGAGGTGTAAGAAGCTTTCAGTGGCAGACGAAATTGGGAAGACACATTTAGTCACGTTCAGCCGTAGGTTGCTGTCGTGGAGGCGTCAATACAGTTCATATAAGGTGTGGCCTCTTCTGCCAGGCTCTATCAAACAAGTTGTCTTGAATAAGTATGAAACGGAGTGCATCTGGGCTGTGAGGTGATCCCCCCTCTTGCCTGGAAGATAGACTTGCGGGTTTGTCACTTGCAGAACAGCAGCAAGAGGGGGAGAGTCACTTTTGTAGAAGCCAGGCAACCATGGCTTTGGCATGCAGTCTGGAGGATCAATCAGGTGCACATGTGGCTGTTTCACGTTGTATTTGCTGGCTATAAGAGACCATAGCAGGACTTTGCAACTCCAGCCCCCAGTTGGCTCTGTTCTAGGATATAGTTACCAACTACCAGTTACCAAATGGCCCCGTCAAAGCGGGCCACCACCACAAGGAGCCAGTTAGCCTCCAACGGCATACTCAAAGTTCCTGTCCAGGACTCACACAAGGGCTGCCACCAGCCCACGCTAGATCCCTTGCTAGCCAATGTATGTCAGGCCAGCCCAATTCGACTTGCGATGTGCTGACCAGTTGACCCAGTCAACAGCAAGCCAAGCAGTTAACTGCCTTGCTAAGGACCAGCAGATAGACGGATACTGAGTTTAGACCATAGCACATGTGAGGCTTACATGTCTCTTAGAGTCAGGGTTGAATCTGCAAGCGTTACAGCTCGATCCATATAAACTGGGATGTGTTTGATTGTCCTGACTGCAAAGTCCAATAAGCATTATCGCAAGCAGTTCTACTGCTGCTGCTTTCCATTTCATGCTGCTGGTAGTGGTAGCACTATTGCTAGAGCTGTTGCTCAGGGTGTGTTTTTGGCTGTTGCAGGAGCTTTCGCGGCGCATCACTATGGCGATGAAGGAAGCTCACGGCAAGAGCGTGGCAGGAATGAAGGAGAAGATGAAGCAGTTGGCTCAGAACTTGGGGCTGCCACAGGGAATGGGCGGGGGAATGTAATCGTACCTGGTTAGATGTAAGGAGTACGAGTCCAGCTCCTGGGAGGGGTGTTGCTGCGTGTTGCTGTTGTTATGTCGGAACTTAAATCCTGTTGAACGCGCTTAAGACTGGCAGCAGAATAGGGCATACATGGTGTGCAAGGAGGTTGTTCAGGCTGAGGTCGTGCTGGGTTGCGATGCACCATGGTTTGCTATGAAAGTGTCACTAGAGCGGAGTGAAGTGCAACGCATGCCACGCTGCTGCCGGGCCACTCGATAACTGAAAGTCTCAGTTCGTACGGTGTTGTGCTTCGCTTCGGTACTGCAGACACACTCAGTACGCGCCATAGTCGCAAGACATGACCTCCGCGCACCCAAGCACAAACGCCCTACAATGCTAATCCACAGGTACAGATACAGGGTGCGCTCACTGGGAGAAGTTAGCAGAGACCCTCACAAGGGCCGCATGTCCCTCAGGTGACCTTCGCACCGTGTGATGAGAGTCAACGGATGTGGTTTGAGAGAAGCTGGTGGGGTTTTCTTGATGGCAGGTCAAGGCCCTGCTGCTGCTTCTCCGCTAGTTACCGCTGCTTCTCTGTCAGACAAGGTCACCGCCCGCAGTTCCCGCCTGCTTCAAGCTTCCTCGCCAACTTCCTCACGGGTTACTCTCCCTTTTGGCGCCACCGCAGCCACGGCACCTGACCTCTGGGACAAACATGGGTATTTAAGGGCTCCTGGAAGGGGTAACAGGTATCATACCCTCTCGAGTTCTCCTTGAGCTATTTAAGTGATAAGTCAAGAGCACATCAATCCTTTTGCTAGTGAAGTATAGACCGCTGTCGCTCTATACCCAACAGATCTATTTGAAGCCCCTAAGACATGGTGAGCATAGGCTAATCTACGGCAGCAGGAGCTAACAGCATGCGCACGTATGGTCATCTATCTCTGAAGGCATGCCATCGGTTGCGCTTAGAATCTTGGACTGCAAGATTGCCGCATTCAGCCTCTAGCAATACACAACTTGTACATAAACTGGAGTTGGTTTCAGTCGCAACATGCTGACTAGCAATCGATTGGCTTTCTGCAGGCAAAGATGATCAAAGCCCTCAGCGCGGCATTCCTGGTACTCTTCGCACTGCAAGCAGGTGCGCCAGCAGCGGTTACAAAAAACTTTTATTTGGGGACCACTATTAACGTGCTCGAGATCATCACAGCAATGGCACTTGGTTATGGCTAGTAACACTATTTGCCTCAGTGTCTTCCCTGGGTAGTCTCTGTGCGTCCTCCTGACGCCACGAAGTAGAATACAGCAGCTGTCCACCTTTGCTGACACAATAAACATTTCACTGTGGATGCGGGTGCCACGCACAGCACTGTACCACCCGTCTATATTCACATTGAGCTTACAATCCGCAGACATTTTACATTATCATATCTCGGATTGGGCCGGCAAGACTCAGCAGTACATCTCTGCCTCATTAAAAGACGTTTACTGACCTCCTCTCATGTTGTTCTGCTATGCAGTATCTGCGGAATCCAGCAACCGCAAGCTGCTTGCGGCAAACTTTGGTGGTGCCCTTGCCGTGGCTGATGTGAATGCTTTTGCTTTCCCACACCTGGGCTTCATCGGTGGGACCTGCACCATCAGAAACAACCGCGGCAAGCCACACTCCCTCAAGGGTGGTGCCTTTGGTCTGGCTGGTCCCACCCGTGTGAGAGGTGCACTCCGCTGCCCCCAACCCATTGTTCCTGCTGGTGGATCCCTGCGCTGTGGTTTCGTGGCACCTCTGGAGAATGCTGGGGCCTACACCTCCTTCACACCACTGTTCGACGGCGCCAGGCAGCGAGTGTTCCCCGTGGTGCCTGTAGCTGGCCCTGTTCCTGCTGCTACTGCTGTGGCCCAGGCTACTGCTACTGCTGTTGGCAAGGCCTTCGGTCCTGCTGCTTCCTCCAATGCTCTGGCTGTAGCAAACGCACAGGCCCTGGCTCCTGCTGCTATTGCCGATAAGGTGTGTGGTGCTCTATTTGGTGCTGCTTTCGCAAACAGTGAAGCTATTGCCCGCCAGTCAGGTTGGGGTGATGCTATCGCTGCTTCCTCCAGCCTGGCTACTGCGACTGGCTGGTCCGGGGCGGGCGCTCAGTCTCGCGGCAGTGCTACTGCTCAGTGGGGTGCAGCTCTTGGTCAGTCCAATGCTGCTGCTCTAGGGGGCCGTGGTGGTGCTGCTGCTGGCTCGTCCGCATTCGGCCGTTCCGATAATGGTCCTGCCGGTGCTATCTCCTCTGCCACCGCCAACCCTACTGCTGGCCCTGCTGTGGCTGACAGCGGTGCTGTTGCTATTGCTCCCCGTGGCCCTGCTGATGCCAAGTCTGTTGGTGTTGCCATCACTGGTGCTGGTCATGCTGATGCCAAGTCTGGTGCCAAGACCATCAGCGGTGGGCCCGGGTCTGCAGACTCCAAGGCTGTTGCAGTGGGTACTACTGCTGATGCTGACAGCGCTTCCAAGGCTCTGTGTGGCTTTGGCCCCTGCAAGGCAGACAGCAAGGCTGTAGCACAGGGTGTCCTGGGTGCCTCTGCATCTTCAAGGTCTGTAGCTCAGGGCAATGGTGGTGGACCTGTGGTGGCAACTGCAAGCTCAGTGGCAACCAGCGGGAAGTAGAGGTGTGAAGCAAGGTAATGCCTCCTGGGGAGCAATTCAGATGCCAGTAGTATGCTTCTTGACACTTGAGAGCTTGCAGTCAGTGCAAGCCTAGGCCACCATGTGACTGATGCAAGGCTAGTCAGGCATGGTGATCAGTTCATAAGTGACTCTTGTATACAGTGGCTCACTGCATCCTATTATGCAGTGCCTGAGACGTCTCTGTATACGTGAGCATGGATCAGGATTATGTTTGTGTTGTTAGGAGTGTGGTTGTGGCCCGTGTGCTATTCAGATAGAGATTGATTATGGCCTTGGTTCTGTCCACGCTGGTATTGGATAAGTACCGCTGGCAGTCAGTTTTGCCTTGCTGCTGCACTACTCGTTGCTGAAACATTGCTCCGCAAAGTGCAAGCAGCAGGCTCGTACTTGCAGTTAGCAGTTAGGTGTGACTTGGGCACTGCTGTTGCCATATTGATTGGGGTGTTGCTGTGTTGGGATCCACTGTCAAAGCCATGGTGTTGACCATGGCTCTTGCCGGTTGTCGGGACTTCTGCACACATGATGAAGCTAATTGATGGTTACATGGTTACATCTATGCACACAGCATTTGTGGCATAGAATGTTATGTAAGAGGCAACTTGGCTGCATCACTGGTGGGATCATGGGTGCCAGGAACTACCGGCCATGCTGCCGTCCATGCTTGCAACTGGATTAGTCATGTTAAATATGACGAGCATGGCTGCAACTCACTGGCTGCTGCCGTTCATGTGATATGTGGGGCTTATTGGTTTATGCTTCAATGTCTGTGGTGATGGATGGATGGATGATGTGGAGTACTCGCATGGTGCGGTGCAAATGTGCAATTTACATGTACAAAGTGTAGACCCTGGTGAAGAGCGATGTGGGTGTGGGTGTGAGTGTGTGTGTGTGTGTGTGTGTGAATCTTACATTGGCAAACCCATCGGCACGCGTGCGGTGCCACAGTTCACCACAGGGGTGGCAAAGCCACTAACACAGATAGAACCAGGAAAAAACTGAACACCATCCACCAGTTGAACTCCATGATCATGCATGTCCAAGCAGATACAATGATGTAGAATACTGGCCCTGGAAGAGTGCACACACATTTAATTTTTTGGTTTTTTTATTTTTTGGGTTTACCCCCAGCAAACAAACAGCAACGCAACAGCATATATACCAGAACTTTGCATACAATTTATGCCAAAAACATTCTCACCCAGATGTGGAGAATCACTGAGCAGCAGCAGTTCCAGAACTAACACAGACTATGAACCAGTGCCCAGTAACCGGTCCCCAGTAACATGTGTGTGTGTGTGTGAATCTTACATTGGCAAACCCATCGGCACGCGCGCGGTGCCACAGTTCACCACAGGGGTGGCAAAGCCACTAACACAAATAGAACCAGGAAAAACTGAACACCATCCACCAGTTTGAAGTCATAGATAGGTAATTAATCTATATCATGTCCCATAATCCTCCATAGGTTGTAATCATTCTTCATTGTTGTTATTATTCGGGGATGAATGGCAAGGTCGTATTTTCGATACCTTTTCTTCTGGACCAAGAGGTGATATTGCTGAGACATTCACTTCTGATGGACCAGGTTCCAGTATTTCTGCCCATGGAGCCTAGGTTGGCTCCGTACGGGCGCCCCCTTTGAGGGGCCATGATTTAATCGTAATCGTAATCGTAATCAAAAGGAAGATAACCTTCGGGCATAATTTCACCCTCTCTACCATCATCAAGCAGCTGTAAACAATTTTCCCGCCTTCCCTTCAGAGCTGAAATGCACCTCACAACTTGCACATGATCACTATGATTGAGAATCAACTTAACATGACTATCCTTGGATTGCCCTGGTAAGGAGGTGGGCTTGAAGAAGAGGGGGAAATTGTCCCGGACAGGGTGAAGCACCCTACAGTCCAACATGAAGTGGACAAGATCTTCAACTGGAATTGACCCTGTGGTATCATCCCGATAACCAAGCGTTTGACACAACCTACACACCCTGTCCTACCTTACTATTCCATTGTATCTTCCTGTGTGGATGGCCAAGCAGTGCCATCCTAGCCGCATCTTTGCAATGCATTGTTATTATTACATTTCATGATATGCCATAGCAATAAGTGCCATAGGCCCCGCACCTCAAGCTGTCACAAAGAGCAGCGAGGTGGAACAGAATACGGGTAAACTTCGACATGTATGACAATATATGACAATATATGCATGCCTAAACAATGCATTGTACCATGCGAAAAGACAGGGCTTTTGACTTCAAGTATGTAGGGGCATCGTCATGGAGCCCTCTTGCCCATGCAGCATAAGAGTTATGAATAATGCGATTTCTGGGACAGGCTGGGTCTTGAGGGTGCTCACAAACAAGATCAACATCCTCCCAACATTTGTCAAACATCTGCTTCAAACTCTCACGCACAACTTTTTCTTGGATGTCCAAAGCCATAATGCTGTCCACTGTGACATTGCCAGTCCCACCAGGAGACCAGTCGCTGGCTTGCACAACACCTATGATCGTGAGACTCTGAAGCAGGTAGTATGACCAACATTTCTTACACCTTGTCAACATGAGCTCAATATCTGCTCTCAATGTTTTGCATACCAGTTTTTGGGATCCCATCTTAATAGCACGAATCCAAAACCTCGTAGCCAGAGCTACCCAATGCCACATGACAGGGTAACGGCCAAACTCTCTCATGAGCATGACCTTATCTGCTCCATTACCCACCCCTGCCATGATACGCAAATAGTTGATATGGACCTTCTCAGATGGAAGCTTGAGCGGGTTTTTCAACTTGCCAACAAATATCTCTGGACCCCAGATTTGGCATCCATAAGACAGCACTGGCTCTACCAAAATGTCAAAAAGCCTGAATTTGAAATCAGGTTGAACGATGTGGTGTTGTCTACATTGTGACAGCAGTGCATGCATGGCCTTACTGCCAGAGGATGCCAGAGCGTCGCATGCCGGCTTGATGCCCTTGGTGGCATGGTGAAGAGCTCCCAAGTCAACATAATTGTCACTAACATGAACCTCCTGACCGTTGTAATACCACTTGAGTCCCTTCGCAAGACGTGTACCAGATGGTCGGAAAATGACTATGCATGTGTTGCATTGATTGGCAAACCGGCATTGACATGCGATGTAAGTGCTTGGCTGCAGTCTCACGGTTGGAGTGTTCTTGTGCTGCCATTAAGGACATTCGCAAAGCGCAGTCGGAGTTGCACTGGTATGTAGATCGAAATGGTAGGGAGTGCACTTTATCTTGACAGCTTTGGATGGGAGGGTTCCAGCCATCCAATGTAGATACCGCCCAATGGATTTTAATGTCCTTACACATGAATTAAAGGTCTCTGCAAGCCTCACTCTTTATTCAAACAGCACGTGTTCTTGAGGATGGAGTTAGGATGGAGCAGTCTCTCAGGGGGTCAGACTCTGTCTCTCGGATGGACGGCCATGCTAGTTGAGGTCAGGTGCGACTGCACAAGGTGCCGGTCCGTCGGTAGACGTTGGGTGGGCGCGCGGTCCTTTTGGATTAGGAGTGACCGGCGGGGGTCTACGGGGGAGGGGGGGATGTAGCAGGGTGTTGGCTATTCGCGGCACTGTGCGGAGGTGTCGGTAGCTTTGACTGCTAGGAGGAGGATCGATGGCATGCGTGGTTGGGTACTTGGCTAGAGCGTGTGGAAGACGGTTGAGGCAAGGTTCCTTGGTATGATCGAGCCGCGCGATCGCGGTGAAACGGCCGTGGTACTCGCAGGTCCGCCGGTGAATGGCATCCTGAGGACGTGCAATTGTCGGGGCTCGGCATATCTTGCTCAGTATCTGCACGAGGACGCACTCACAAAGAAGGTTTTCCGAGGGATTAATTGTGATCTAGAATGGAGCAAGAGGCGTTAGTAGTAAGGAAGTTCGTGGATGTGAACAAGCCCAGCATGGAAGAGAGGATGGGGCTGGTGCAGGAAGTGCAGCAGAGCACTGGTTCTGCCTACATTGATGTTGTGGACTGTGATCATGGCCTTGAGGTGCGGTTGTGCATGACAAAGGATTGCATGCCGAATGTACTCGTGCAGAGAGTGAGAAGCGAAGGAGTGTAGTTCGAACAAGTGGTATCCTGTGCAGGATTGCGCCGGCTTCCAGGAAGTCCTGAACGTGCATGCGATGATTGCTGTGTCTGAGGAGGGACCGTACAGTGGATTGGATGCTATGGGTGCAGGCTACGTCGATGCTGGTGGCAGAGACAGCCGGTGCTGCTGGCAGCAACATTTGGGGGTGAAGGTGTGTCTCGGTTGGTATGATTGTGTATGTGAATATGTTAAAACTTGTGTGTTTTGGTCGTGTTATGTTGTTATTTGTCGGGTGGGGGGGTGCTGGGGTGGTGTTTCAAATCCAACCGCATGTGAGTTGCAATGCTACTCGGCCACCCGCACCCGATACAAGGCGTCAGTAAGTGCAAATGAAAGTACCATGGGAAGATACGGTGCGTCTTAGCTTAAATAAGCGGTGGACGTCACGGCACGTCTAGCTAAGAGTAGTATTGACTTGACTATCGGCGGGTACTACATGTGCTGCCGACACCGCTGCCGACAGGCGACTCCCTCAAGTCGCAGTCTCCCTACCTCTGGGTCCCCCGAAAGTCAAAGCAAACGAGCAAGATCATCTTGACGGGTGGCATCCACACAAAGACACTCACACGTCAGCGTACCTCCCCAGATACACAGTCATTCATGATGCTGTGGGCACCATTAGTGGTTGCCAAAAACTTGTTTGTTTTTGTTTGTTATCAGACTACCAAAACGGCATCCCTTGGAGCCTATGAAAGCTCATAGGGCCAAAATTACTTAGCCCAAGATTTGTCATATGGGATCATTAGTAGCCCTCCCACTGTGCCCGATCTCAAGACAAGAGGAATCCCCAACAATGAAATCTATCATATGGTCACCCATTTGCCCCTAGCACTGACGATCTTCCCCAAGATGCCCTCACGTTCCAGTCTCCGCCTTGCACCAAGCCTACGCCTCTTCTTTCCGGTGAGCCAGCACCACATGCCTCACCAGCTGCCCCACCACTGCTTGCTAATGATCCTCCTGCTGCTGCACCTCCAAGCGCTCCAACTCCATCATCCTGAGCCAGCTCAACAGTAGCCCCCTTTCCACCCTTCTGGGCAGGGATAGCCTGCGCTTTTGCCAAGCTGCTTCTGGATCTATCAGATGACCTTCTAATATAGAGAGGAGCAGCTGTAGCTGCTGCTACCTGAAACAGGAGTGACCCGGGTTTATGCTCCACTGCTGCTGCTAAACTAGAGGAAGGAGTCATCAACGCACCTTGTCCTTTCTCAGCATCCTCCCCTCTTCCCTCAACACTGCCCATAGCAATGGAGCCGCTGGATCTCCTCTGCACCGGATCCAGCTGAGCTTCAGTACGTAAACTGCCGCTATCACTACTGGTAGGAGCTGGAGCAAGCAAGACTGGTACCCCTGCAGTCAGCGTTCCCGAGCTGCTGCAGGGAGCGCTCTGGCGCAACTTTGCTTTGCGTTGTGGCCGCATTATTGCACCAGGTGCTAGGGCTGGTGGAAGTGGTGACGGCGATGGCCCCATTGGTAGTGCTTGGAGCAGTGCTGCTGCTGCTTGCGGTGGTGTCCCTGCTGCTGCTGATCCCAATGCACTCCCTGCTGCTGCTACTGCTGCTCCTGCTTGCAATGGGGCGACTTTAGCTGCATTTGCTGGTGTGCCAGCTTCTTGTCCTTCTGCTGCTGCTTTGGGGATTGCTGCAGACATCAAATGAAAACCAGATTCCCCTGCAATCTCGGTAACACTCACGCTTTTCTGAATCTGGCTTGGCAACACGATTGGGAGGGACTGCCTTAGGTGCAAAGGGCCGTTAGGCCTATTCACCCTCCCGAAGCCCGTCTGCTGCTGCTGATGCTGTACCTGCAACGACTGCTCAGACCCTACCGAAGCGCCTTTGCTTGCAACTGCCCTACCTGCTGAAGCAGCCGCCCTCCCATCGGCCTTCCTAACCAGGGGGAGCTCCTCTTCAAAGCCCCTTGCTGATGCAGCAGACCAAGGCTTAGGGCTGATGCCACCAGACAGCAGCTCAGGCATACTGCCCACATCATCCAACTGCTGCTGCTGCTGCTGCCTTAGACCACCTCCTTTCACATACTGCTCTTGCAAGGGAAGGTCCTTACTGCCACATCCACGTGGAACCCTCCCTTCATCAAGCACCCTATTTGACTGCCTCTGCTGCTGGCTGTTTGCATGGTGCTGTGGCCCTTGCTGCTGCTGCTGGAGATCACTCACATGGCCCTGATGATGGAGCTTCTGCAACAACAGCCGTACATCCATGGCCTTTTGCTGCCGCTGCTGCTGCTCCTCATGTCTTACTGCTGCTTGCCAATCGTTCCTCCACTCCTGCCGGGTGGGAGAAGCTTGACCAGCAGCTCCACCTCCCCTTCCTCCTGCTGCTGCAACCCCTGCCCGTGCTACTCCTCCTCCCGTTGCTGCTTTGGCGGCGCCACCCTTTGGCTGCACATACACCGCAGCTGCTGCCACCGCTGCTAATGCTGCTGCTCCAGTTTGCCGCCCCTGTCTCCCTTCAGCCATCGGCACAGGCTTCGTACACTTGCCGCCACCTAACGGCTGCACCTGCTTTAAACACGCTGCAGCAGCTGCTGAAAACGGCCCCTGCCACGACTGGCTGACAGCCCCCAACCCAGGCAATGCTGTACTCTTGCCAGCCACCCGCTGCCGTTGCACCGGAGACCGCTGCTGCTGCCGCCCCTGCTGTTGCTGCTGCTGACGAAGAATATGATAGTGCTGCATGTACATACCATCGCTTTCTGCCCCTCCCACAGTCCCTTTGCGGGGGCTGCCCGCTGCCCTCCTGTTGCTTAATCCTCCCACACAGCCCGCGCCAGGCCCCGCAACTTCCCCTCCCCTCACCACCGCTGCTCCTACCAGTGGTGGTACCAAAGCATTCACTGCTGCTGGCTGGAACATACTGCTGCTGTGGCTGCTGAGTGCCCCATTCGCAAAAGGAGGCACTGGGGAGGAAGTACTGCTCCGTTTGGCATGCAAATCCCTCCTGGTTTCACCCGAGCCCCAAGCCCCTGCCCCCAAGACCTCAACACATGCATCTGAAGCTGCTGCTCCTGCTGCTGCCGGTACTGCAGCTGGATTTCCCTCCCCCTGCTGCTGCTGCTGCTGCTGTAGTAGGTGCTGTTGCTGCTCCTCCACTCCTTTTGGCACCTCTTCCAGTATGCCTGTGTCACCAGCACCCGTTTCTCTGACTGTATTTGGCCTCGTTGCAGCCAACAACCTCTCCTCTAAAGCGCTGCGTAAGGACCGTTCCAGCAACAGCGCATTTCGTGTCGTCTCCAACTCCTCTTTTAACTTAGCAACAGCCTCTGCCCGTGCTGCTGCTGCTACTGGTGCTGACTCTATGCCCTGACTGGGGCGGCCTCCAGCGCTGCTACTGCTGCTGATCTCATCACTTGTACCCGCCGCTGCCACTGCAGCAGCTGCTGCTGCAATTGATGACAATGAACGAGGTGACGATGCAGCCGCCAGCAGCAGTGAGCTCCTAGGAGATGCTATGGCTGGAAACAACGAGCCTCCCGCATCACCACCACCACCACCACCGCCACTGATGGCCGCATTAGTAGCTGCTCCTGATGCATATGTTGCCAGTAAGGCCCGCAACCGGTTGATCTCCTTGTCTTTCAGAGCAAGGATGGTACCTGGGTCGTTGCTCCTGTTGACAACCACACGGTTGCTAATGTGACGTACGCGGTCAGCAAACTGTAACGTGTTGAGGCTGTCTTGCCATGCATCTGCGCAGGGGCTGACGGTGGCAATCATTGTGGTAGCACAGTTGCCCCCTAGACTGTCTTGAAGCAGATGGGTTAGCTTGCTGTCCCTGCAGCAACAAGGCAGCACATGTAGAGGAGTCAAGCTTGTGCTCTGTGAAATCACAGAATATGTTCCCTATGTTCTCAGCCGATGGTCCCACAAAACATGCCAAGAAAGCTATCTGGCGAACCTTTGAGAGGTAGAGCTGGGGTTACCACTCAATTGCAACACGCCCTCCTTGCTGACAGGCCTCGCTTCACCATGATTACAACACGGCCTCCCCTCCCGCCAGAGTACAACACCCCCCTGCCCGCATCTTTCCCTACTGCTAAAAGCTTCCCCCACCCCTCCATGGCGTAATCGCAGCAGTCCGCTCAGGTAAGGTTTTGATTACACAATCAGATCAGCTCCTGCCTGGATTGCATGGGCATGGCACCACGCATACCCTCCGAGAAAAGCAACCACTGTCTCTTCTAAGTTTTAATGTGGGAACGTATAGGGTGCAGGATGCCCACTGGGATCGCGTGATCATGCGATGCACACGACACAATGTAACCCCTTATTTTGGGCCTCTCTGATAGGAGACAACTTGAGGACCAGAGTAAAAGGCACACAGGAGTGACCAGCTAGTGACTGGCACACCCGTAGATAACCATCAACATAGTGCATGCTCGTCATTGTCAGTAAGTATGTTGGCACTAATTGTACACAATTCAAGATTTTGTGCAAGCACCACACAATTCCAGTACAGGCCCGGCAGGGTTATAACCAATGGAAGTACAGTGACAACCATGGTCACTGCAGGGAGAGCAGGAGATGAAGCAAGCATCCATGCCTGCATGGCCATATCTGAAAGTCTCTCCTCTACGGCATACTGTTTCGTTGCAATGTGCATTAAATCGTATACTCATTTGTGAAGTCAAGACCGTAAAGATGCTTGGAAGATTAGAAATGCTTATGCTCACCCTTCTGATGTGGCGTGAGGTCCAACCAATGGGGTTTGTTACCAACTATTGCTTGCACCCGGGCTTACAAGCCCTCCTTGTAGGAGGAAGATTCTTACCCCCATTGGGGCAGTGGAGGTTTTGGGTCATTTTGACTTAGCTGCTGGACCTCATGTCTAGACATATGTTGTCATACATGCCGAAGTTTACCCGTATTCTGTTCCACCTCGCTGTTCTTTGTGGCGGCTTGAGATGCGGGGCCTATGGCACTTATTGCTATGGCATATCATGAAATGTAATAATAATAAGCTTGCATGGCACAAGTTCGTGAGGGCCCCCGGTCCGTCGATCGATCTTTACACAGGTTCAGGATGTGTATAAGCACCACACACCCTAAGTAAGGCTCTGAGAGGAGCACCACCCATGGACAATGCAGTGACTCACTGGAATGACAGCATAAGGCAAAGTAGTCATGCATGCATGCTTGTCCATACCATATAGCATGACCCCTACAGCAGGCTCTTTTGAGAAACATCATGGTGCGTCCTGCATAATGTAGGAGTGTAAAGCTTGTGATAGAGAGCAAGCAAAGAATGCATACGTGAGGGGCCCCTCGATTCGATTTGAGGATTTTACACGGGTGCAGGATGCTTACTGGAAATGCGATCAAACGATGCACACCCACACAATAAACCCCTAACTCAGGCCTCCGAAAAGGCCCCGATTCAATTCGAGGATTTCACACGGGTGCAGGATGCTTACTGGAAATGCGACCAAAAGATGCACACCCACACAATAAACTCCCAACTCAGGCCTCCGAAAAGGCACAACCCGAGGAAAGAGGGAGAGGAGAGACACAGGAGTGACCAGCCAGTGACTGGAACACACAGGACAACCACCTTATATCACCTGCCTTCTGGCAGATAGCACAGCACATATTTAGCAATGACATGCGAACAAAAGCTCCCACACTGCAACAGGCGCATGAGCAAGCATAGGCCCCGATTCGATTCGAGGATTTTACACGGGTGCAGGATGCTAACTGGAAATGCGAATCAAAAGATGCACACCCACACAATAAACCCCCAACTCAGGCCTCCGAAAAAACACAACCCGAGGAAAGAGGGAGGGAGAGCATAGGCCCCCTCCTTGCGTTGGTAATGTTCAAGTTTAAGCTTTATATTGGTTTCCGATACGTTGTTGATCACCAGCAGGCAGCCAGGGCATTCAAAACACCTGCTGTTAAGCAAAACCACTCCGGTATGGTTTAGGCGGTTAGCATAGGCGCCTCTCACCCGCCCGACCAGGGTTCGAGTCCCTATACCGGAAGGGGGTTTACCCCAAATATGACCAGGTCATTCCTGGAGTCTCCTTGGCGCAGTCGGTAGAGCGTAGGTCTCATAACACAATCGGGAGTAATCCTAAGGTCGCCAGTTCAAGCCTGGCAGGGGACACATTTTTTTCTCACCCTGCATTTGTTACCTCTTCCAATGATCCAGCAGCAGACAGCGTTGACAATGCTCTTGTATTAGCACACAACAGCAGTTAACAAATGTCTACAATCAATGACAGCAGCTCTCACCATTTTTACAATACTTGTGTGCACGGGCTTCAGGACTGGGCTGCGACCCCCGCAAGTGAATCACTTCCAACCTGAGATACTCTCAGGAAAGCTAAGTGGCTGTGGTATGCCTGGCTCACCTGTAGGGCACGTGTTTTGCCTCCCCTGATGTGAGCGCCCCCACCACTTGAGCCAAAGCAGACAGGGAGCTGTTGATGCTGGTCATCTCACGAAACCTGCAGCAGAAAGACATTGCAAGCCTATGTTAGCTAAGCACAGGGATTGCTTGGACAAACCAGGAACCAGGCGGAAGCAAATTATAAGTGTGGTAAGACAGCCTTTCCCGATTGATCATGACTCTAACAAGCTCCACTTTGTGTTTCATCTGAAAGCAGACAAAGCCTAGGTGGTCCACACTACTCTCAGGCCCCTGGCATAGCAACAAACTACTATTACCGGTCACAACTACTGCAGAGTTTGAAAATACCAATCACCTGCTTCTCAAAATCTATATCTTTTTGTAAATAGCTGGCATGTTCTCAATCTGCACTGCCTAGGGCCACTCACAAGCTTCTGTCCTGTAAGTCATGGTCCTTCCGTGTCCACCGCTCAGAGCCCGCCAGATCCACAAAATTGAGCTTGCTGCGCACCACTGATCGCCCAACATCAGAAGCACCGGCGCTACCAGTCCTTCTGCCACCCCCAACCTTGACAGCATCTGTGGCTGTTGGAGTGAAGCTGGAGCCCCCTGTTATTGCTGCTGCTGGTATCGCTGCGATGCCATGTACTGGTGCAGGTTGTTCAATCCACAGTTGGAGTATAGCATGGCTCCTGCTGCTGTGCTGGTTCATCTCGGTGTGACGGATGGCACGGTTTTTGTTGCCTGGAGAAAGAAGGAGAGCACAGCTGGTGACCATTGAAATCCCTGCAGGATAACCCTTGTACAGTGACGAAGCTAAACATCCTCAGCAGGAAGCAAGCTTCAAGGCAAGGTAAACATTGTATGGAGCTCTTGCCAACTGGCAACTTAGCTGGCACAAAGATCGATGCGCAAGCCAAAAGAAAATCCTGGCGTGCCCATTTGAGCACAAGCTCGGCCACGATTATGCCGACACAGCTTGCTGCATTCAAGCCTAGTATCAAAAGGACATGCAGTCAATGATACCTGGGTGTGCCAGGGCTGCTGCAGGTGCTGCATCAAACCCGCCTGCAACTTTGCTTATCATCATTTCATGTGTGTTGCTGCAGCTTTGTGACCTTCCATGTCACTCGACCACCCAGCTACCACCCGCACAGACCGTCCTACCTGCTTGCATCAGTTCCAGCACATCCGTGTAATCTGAGACCTTGGCATAGAGCATAGCAGGTACGTAAGTTCCAGCTATTGGGTCCTCACGGATATCCAGAGCAGCACGGGTGGTGCATATGTTGGCAGGATCCCTATGAAGCACAACAGCAGACAGGGAACAGCATAGGGCTAGCACAGCGCTTTTCCCGTAAGCAGAGCACTTGCAGAAACACTTAACAGCATTAGCCATCTGCCATTTAGTCAGGTGCCAGGTGAGACACAGATCACAGTATCCCGCAGTAATTGCTTAATGTAGCCTTACAAGTGGTTTCCATGGAGTTAGATGGCTACTTGCACCCAAAAGCAATCACACAGGCCCAGGAAACATGCCCTCCATAAGCCTTCATAAGCCACTGTCAACTCTGCTCGAGGGACCAGCCTCACAGGCACCAGATTGCACGCCTTTGTCAGGGGCAGCACCAGAAAGGCTGCGTGGATGTCAGGCACGGCGGTCAATGCTGCCATAGCAATGCATGAAAACTGTTCCAGCGATCTAGCAACCCCTAGTTCTACCATGCTCACCTGCTCACCCCCTTCTTGTAAGGCTGCAGCAGGTCATACGGCTTGTCCTGGTAGATCTCCAGGTAGCTGCACACCACTTTCACATCATCATCATCAACAGCGGCACCCACTGCTCCTGCGACTGGCCCCGCAGCAGCAGCACTGCTCCCTACCCCTCCTCTTGCAGCAGTTGCTCGAGCTGCAGCAGCTGCTTTTGCCAATCTAAGCCTTGCAAACAAGTCATGAGCAGCACGTGGGATGATCCCATGATCGCTGGCCGCATGAGGAACTGCTCTTGAACTGCTTCTTTGCTCACTTGTAACGTTCTGAGTAGCTTTAGCTGCAGATAATGTAGCCTGGTTGCCAGAAAGCTCTGGGCTGTTCCTGCTCGATGTGACCAATATAGGTAGAGGAGGGCCCATGCTGATTTTAAGTCTTGAGCTGAAGGTACCTTTGAAGCTGTCAATAGCTGTCCCTTCAGGAAATCCACCAGCACTGCTGCTGCTCTTGCTGCCATTAGTGACTCGTAACCAGCCATGGGCTGCTGCTGCTGCTGAGGGTGTTGTCAAGCGTGAATGGTCAGTCCCAAAGCGAGTGGTGCTAGAGGGTGTTTTCAATGTTGGGTCCGTGCTGGGAGGTCCTTGCATGGTGTAGGTCTTCCCAGTGCCTGTTTGACCACTGCAAATCACAGGTGCAGCATGCAAGGCTTGGCAAGGGAGCTTTTGACGAAATTTCTTCATGTAGGGGGAAATGGAGATGTACAGGAGTGAATGTGCACTTGTCCACAGGCAAACACACGTATGTCACATACACCTGCCTGAAAGAGCCATATGTACCACCTAACTGCAGATTTGCTCCTTCCTCATAAGCAAAAGATGAAGGGGGTTCTGCTGGCTACAAGCGATTGGCTGCTGCTCCCAGAACTATGTCTGCTCTGTTGCTGGCAACAAAGCGCTTTTGCAGTTTGGCACAAGCATTGTTATCACTGGCTCCAACCTGCGCTGGCATAGCTTGAAGGTGTACCATCTGCAGCAGTCAACTTACTAGGCAAGGATGGTGTTGTTGTAACCTGCCAGGGTAGAATCCACACAATCTGCAACCAAAAAACGGACCTTAGTGCCTATTTATACCTGTGCTACAGAACAATAGGTGCTGCTGTTTGGGTGATTAGTTGTAACTAAACACATCGCTGGTTAAACATGGACCAGCTGGGTTAGTGTATGGCAAAGGGGGTTGCTTCTACAGGCTCCTCTGAGCAAAGATATCCACGTGTTAACCAATGCTGCTTCTTGGGCTCTGAACTTGAGGCGGAAGTGAGGACATGAAAAACAACATGCATAAGCATTACAGTGCTTGTGATGGGCAAGGGTTTGCATAAATCCAGCTGCCATCTCCGCAAGCTAGGTTGACATTAGACATAAGAAACCAGCTGCAGAGACCTGCTGACCTGACACATTCTTGAAAACCAGCTCCTGGCTGCTGCCTGCTGGGAATACATAATCTACTTCTGAGAGGTAGCTCTGCTGCGCGTTGTACACGCGAAGGGCTGTAGACTGCAGATCAGCAAGATCTTCAATACCACATCTCATATGTGCGATGGTTCAGAGTTGCAACTCAGTTACTACAGATGGGCCATGTCCGCTGTAGGCCATCTATGACCTATTTATGATCTTAGCTAAGGTGCCCTTACCGATACGACCTCCACAGCCTGGTCAAGCTGGTACTCCTTTGTGTTGGCCGGCCTGACGCGCACAAGTACGCGTACGTTCCTGTCAGCCATGCTGCTTGCTGACCCGTATCTTCCTTTGGCTGCTTGCTGACCCGTATCCTCCCGGCCTCTTGCGCAAATTTGAGCCTTGTCTTAGGGATGCAAGGCAGGGTAGGCGTGAGATGTTGATCCAGAGCCGTATGAAGCATGTTGAACGCGCTGAAGCGGTGAAATGTTGACTCTCAATGTTTCTAAATGTTCGTCTGAGGCGATTCTTCGGTAGTCAAGCAGTTGCAACATGGCGATGAGCCAGAAAAGGCTGCTCCAGAGGGCACTAACACCCAGACAGGCCTGGAGACTTGCGACTGCCAGGCGCTTTGAAATTTATATGTGCCATTGGGCCAAGGCTGGCTTGCACTTTCAAACCTGCAGTACTTGTGTAACTCGGCACCTGGGGAGTGAGAGCGGGAACATGTACAAGTTGCTCTACCCTTCCGGTGCACTGTAAACACGACATTGGAATACTCGCCAGTAGTTTGGAACATTCAGTGGCACACGGACGGCTTTGCTAATGCTGTGCACTGCAGTGCGCCATCGTGCTGCTTTGCGAGCGCTGTGGCTATTCCTCTGCCATGCCGGTTTCATTATGAGCATATGTGTATGTAACACTGTCGGGATATAGTTGTGATAACACCGGAGCTTCTTCATGGATCAAATGGAATCTAGACTATAAGGGACATGTTCTCGACGAAACGGAGTACTAGGCAAGAAAGCACCACTCGATGCTTAAGGGGCTTAAGCAAATGATCAGCATACCCCCGATCCGGGTGCATCCGCTCTTGAGATGCTGAAGACGTTGCTCTGCCAGGATGGTGGTGTGCCTTTGGGACTGAGGATCTTCTCGGCCGATTTCGCAGCAGCCCAGGTAGAATTGTATTCGCCCTCCGGCAACCAACCTCACGCTTACCTAGCAAAAATGTACCTGGAAAATTGTGCTGCCGATGCAGGAGCCCTTTCATCCCGAACAATGTCAGGTCCTATACTCGCATGGCAGGAGTCTAGCCGGAGGGCTGCAGGCAGAAGATTGTGTGGTGGTCTACCGAAACCAGTAAGCAAGGGAATAATCACCAATAAGCCACAATGTTCCACTGCCTGTATCTCAAACTTCACGGGGTGCAATCAAAGCAGCAGCTTGCAGGCAGCTGAAAAAGGCCTACAGCAAGGCACTTGTGGCAATGCTCTAAAGTAACTAGCCCTTGCAAGCTTGCAGAGGCCAGCCAGTGTGTATCACCACATTATTTGTGTGCTTATAACTAAGGCTACATCGCAGTTAGTTAGTCATGCCTGTATGGCAGTGATGGCAAGAGACTGAAGCACAAGGTAACATGGCAATGCTCCAACGAGGATGGTTACAAGACACCTATGATTCAGCAGGTGACAAGGTGAATTGCCTTGAAGCAGCATTTCAAGAAGCAAAGCAGGAAAGGGTTACCACTGTAGACTGCAAGGCATTGCTGAGTATTGCATAGAGACCCTGTGGAAGAAGGCAGAGGGTCTTCGGATCCTGGTGTCCAAGGACATTCTGTTAACCCGCTACTTTGAAAATAACCAGCGCCATGGCCCAATTACAGATTTCTTGGCTGCCTGCAACACAGCGCTAACTGCCAGACAACATGCTGATACTCTGATGCTACCACTTCTGCTCCTATGACATTGCAGGGCCATATGGACCTGTGGAAACAGCCTTTACAAACGCTTCACCCTTGAAAGCGATATTCTTCAGGTATGTGAGGGTCAGGCCAAGCTCACATTCCTTTTGTACCTTGTGTGTGTACGCCCAGAGCCTCGTGCTCATTAACCCTTAGTCCATCATATCGTCAGCAATACCCAAAGTTGCAACTACTGGTCACATTCTCAGCTGTATCCTAGTCCTTTCAAGTTCCGCTACCCAGCCATTCTACCATCCGATAACAGGAGCAATGCAGGCTTGGTTTATTTAGCGTGCGCTATTTGGGGGCCAGCATAATTTGCTGGGAGGCTTTAGGGTGATGCGTTCTGAATTGACATGCCACTTCGCACAGCTTGAGTAGCGGCTGCATGCTACAGCTCAGCAAGATTTGCAGCACACAGGTATGCCATTCTCCCACAAAATCAAATCATATTGTGCTTGGGGATGCCTGCAGCAGCACCCGCTCAAAGGGTTGCTGCTCCGTATCCATGCAGTTTTGGCCACAGTTGCTTGTTGGGAAAACCAGTGAGTGTCTTAATCTTGTTGCTATGGCACATTCTCCAGACTGGCTTGTCCTGATCATTCATCTGCATGCCATTACAGGCAGCATGGGCAAACTTCCAGCCTCTCAACCCACATTCAGCCTCGCAACAAGAGCAGCCAACACCTCCCCGTACCCCAGCAGGAGAAGGCCCCAGCTCTGGTGACACCAAGTCAGCATCTGCAGCAGGGCCCAATGTGGCAGCCAGGAGCAGGAGCAGCCCCCCCAGTGCCTTGTGCCTCTTGCACCGCAGCAGCTTGACATGTTGGATGCCTGGAGGGGACCTGCTGGAAACACCACTGGGTCAGCCATGCATCTCAATGTGGCCACTGTCACATGGCCTGTTGCTTGTGGTAAGAAGGGATAAATATGCCTTTGGGTGTTTTTGTTCTACCTGCTAAACCTCAGGTCTATGCCTATGTTTCCTTCAATCGTGGTTGTCTTTGGTCCAGTGTTCCGAGAAGGCAGCAGCTTGAGGTGTGGGGGCCTGTTCACTTTTGCTATGGCGTGTCATGAAATGTGAGAAGGATGGTGCTGGGGGTGGTGGTGCTTGGGGGGGGGGGGGGCTGCTGCGTCTTCTCCCAAGGTGGATTTGGTCCAACTGCGGCCCCATTGCTCTTCTTTGGTCCGCAAACGGATCAGGTGTGTGCCATGTTTTCTTCAGTTACTGTGCTGCTTTGTATCATGTACTGCATCTGTGCGGGCACACATGCAGTCATCTGCACATGGAAGGCTGGCACATCTAATATTATACTTCATGATAAGGTCTGTCATAACAAAAGTGGTGCCATGGCAAGAAGTGCCATAGCAAAACCTCAAGCTGGTGCAAGCTGGCACCTCTTAAGTGCTGCAACTTCGACTAAGGGCATATCTGCGGTCTGTGTATTTCTGCTATGTCACCTTTACTCGTATATGAGCCAATAGGCCAATGCCTTGGGGTTCCGTCTACTGGGCAGCTCGGGGGCTGAGTTTGCCATGTCATAGCGTGAAAGTGCTTATGGCCCATAGCAAATGCTGCTAAATGAAGTAGACATGAGTAATTACAGGCTTCTCCGCCTGCTTCCAGCATGCCCCACCTTACGGCTAATTATGGCAGGCAGTGACATTTTAATGGCCGTCAGTTACTCCTGTCTTTCTGTTTTGCCACCTTGTTATTAGGGCTTGGAGCATTCATCAGTGGCCCTGCTGACTCACCCTATGGAGCCACCACAGCTGGTGGTAGCAGACTGCAGCTTGCCTGCATCACCAGCAATGCCACCAGCAGCGGCAGCAGCAGCAGCAGCAGGGCTGGGAGCAGCACTAGGAGCTCAAGGGCAACAAGCAGCAGCAGCAGCAACAGGTGGTGTTGGCTCTGGCTCCCTAGGTCCCTCATCAGCATCAGCAACAACTGGGGCACAAGCAGGCCTGAGTCTCTATGGTTCTGGAGCTGCTTTCGGCACTGTTGGTGCTACTGCTGGTGCCGCTGCTAGCAGGCTTGGTGTGTTCGGCAGCGCTGGGGCTGGCTCTGGGGCGGGCGGTACAGCAGGCGGTACAGCAGGGGGCAGTACAAGTCGCTTTGGTGGCAAGCATGTACCGCGGCTTGTGGGTGGGGACATAGGGGCAGCTGGTGTTGGTGGCGTTGAGGGTTCAGGGTGCCCTTTGCTATGTGGCTGGAGTGGGGAGGTGGTGCTCTGGAGCAGTTGGCAGGTGCCATATGTTGTCACCCTTAATCAGGTGTGTAGTGACAATATTTAGGATGTGCAACCGATGACAATGTAAAGCATGTCATGCCAGCAGCAGGGGGCATATCCTGGTATTGTGCATTGATGCCTTGTAGTTCCAAGCAATGCCTAGGGATCTGGTGATGGTCAACGGGCCGGACTTAGTATCCACCTTTGAGTAGTGCACTAAGTCACTCTGGCTAGTCTGTAAATTTGGCTGTGTTCAGTCCGGAGTCTGTAATTTCACGCACTCGATGTAGGTAATCACAATCAAAAGAAGAATGGCTCTGGCTTCGTCAGTATACCTGCTACCTCGAGCCAAAAGAGACTTCAATGTATGATTCTAAGCCGCACTTCGTTCCACAATGCAGGAGACAAACCGCGTAGCAGTATGGGAGCAAGTCCCCTTAACCCCAGCTGCAGCCCAAGTGCTGCTTTCAGGTGATCAATTAGACCTCCCAGTTGTGAGCCCCACCCCTCTAGGCTTCCCACCCGGTGGCTACGGCTACAGCCTCCAAAGCTACTTGCAACAGCCAGTCACCCCAGCTGCGGCAACTTTGGGTTTGGGTTTTGGGGGCTCCTTGGGCACAGGGACGGGCACAGGGACGACCACAATAGGAACAGGGACAGGCACGGGGACAAATACGGGTGGCCCATTGACAAGGGGGCGGGGCTGGGGGTGGGGGGGTTATCTTCCGGGGGGTATTCCCCCATATATGATGACCCCAGGAACTGCATCTGGGAGCTTCCAGGCAACCTCGGGTGTGGCATCTACTGTCAAAAAGTGAGTACCGTATGCTGCTGTGGGGATACGGTAGTTTATAATCCATTCATGCAGATTGGAAAGAAGCTGCAGCTATGTTGCTCATTCCTGCTGTTCCCTAACATTCCTTGCTGAGCAGGGTTGATCCATAAGATTCATGCACCTCCACAGTTTGCTGTTTCAAAGACAAATGGCTGTGGTAAATGTTGCTGGTAACAGGATCCCATAATAGCTGACAGTATTTCTGTTAATAAATTGGCAGATAAGACTATAAGATCACAACAAGCAGCCCAGGAATCGTTGCCAGAAGTCAGCAGATACTTGAACCATCTATGACACCATCCTGCAATATGGAAAAGTTATAGTGCCATTAATTTTTTTATATGATGCCTGTTGCTGCTCTTTATTTGAACTCACAACAATGTAGGCGTTCTGGTTGGAATTTGGCAGCTGTGTTGAAACCCTCGCTGTTAAATGACTGCTGTACTCAATCCCCCGTCCACAGGTCGAGTGTCAGGACCCCAGAAGGCTACTTGAGCCCTGGGATGTTCAACCCCACCCCCAGGCCCCCCATAAACCCTGCTCCTGCGCAGTTCAGCAGTGAGGGTCAGGGCTTGTCTGGCTTGCCTGCTGGTTTAGACCCCTCCAGCATGTTTAAGATGGTGTACAGGTAGGGTACATGTACTAATGCCTGCATCTAAGGTTAATAAGCTAGAATCGAAGGAAGCTATGTCAGGAATTTGTATTTTGCTGTCCCGTTACCAAGACTGGGCTTTGAGTTCATTGGAGGTTGACTTTGTGCAGGATACCCACAATGGAGAGTGGGCTTTGAGCCCTTGTTAGCCTGTCCTAGGAAACACATTAGGAATGCCTTGGCAATCATCGCACGTCTGCATCTTTCTGCTGTCCATGCAAAACCAAAAGGTTCGTCCTCTAGTGTTGTTCCGGCATAGCCATGGACCTCCTGCATTGCTGTCAATCACCCTGAGGACGACCATTAGATCAAAATATCAAATGCCTGCAAATAGCAATTGCTTGCTAGTTATATGCAGGAACAATTTGCTGAGAGGCCCCATCAAACTGACCAGTCCAGAGACACTCTGAATATGTAGAGACCATCATGGTGCACTTATTATCAAACTTAATGTCTGCAGGACTCATCTACCATCTGAGGCCTCCCCTGGGTCTGTGCTGCTGGCTACCTTTGCTGATGGTAGCCCGCTGCTGGGGTTGCTGCTGCCTGCGCCCGTGTCCACGCTCCTGGCATATGCAATACTTTGGTAAGGAGCTGATGGACCTTGGTGTCTAAGCATAAGTCGTCTTTACTGGTACCCCTGGTTGCATGCAGAAGACAACCTGTACATTGCTGTTTTTGTAAGAGCTTGGGGTTGGGGCCTATGGCACTTTTGCTGCTATGGCTATTACAAAACATTACGTATGAAAGGCATACCAGACAACTTGATGGGATGCTGCTGCTATCTGGCTAGCATGATCCTATTTGGGTATTGCTTGCTCTTCAGCTGTCATATCGCATCTTTTCTCATGTTGGCCTGGCTCATGTGATGGCTGTACTTGCCGCTCCATGCGCTCACTTCTATGTGTTACCTATGCATGACATGTGATATCGATAGACTGCAGCATCCTGGGTTGTTTCGGCAGCGTACTAGCTAGCACCATAACCCAAAGATCCCGCTATCATGCACTAGGTGTATTCATGTGTTCCATTGTCCAAGCTTTTTCACAGCATGCTGTCAGCACATGAGTTTCTTCATATTTCATTATATCACCTGTACATGTCTAGGTATGGTACATGATATGTAAGCATGTGCTATATAACTTGTCATGAGAAGCGCTCCTATCTCAACTGCTGCAGGGGAAAAGAAGATCGCGGTGAGGCATTGGACTTCACCACGCCAGCCCTTGCAGCAGTACCTGTGGCTGCTACTGCCACACCCTCCCCAAGCTGTAGCGGTCCCTTTGACCAGCTGCTTGACTTGCTACTGCTACGGCCCACAGGGCAGCTACAGCTGTGCAGGGGGCCTACGCCACTGCTAACGCTGAACCTCCAGCTGCAACGGAGTTGCTTGGATGTAGGGTTTAGGTTACACGGGGTTACAGGCCTAGGAGGGCATGCGGGGGTACTAGACTTGGGGTCTGCAGGGTTTACGGCAGCAGAGCCGCAGGCGGGGGGTTTTGGGATTGGGACAGGGGTTTACGGGGGGAGCTGGAGAGGGCTATCGCAGCCTGGTAGTGTTGGGAGCCTGGAAGATATGGTAATGTCTGATATGGGGGGTAGCAGGGAGGGGCTTGGAGCGGGAAATCATTTGGCATTGTCTCCGGTTGTCACATCTAAAGCAGCAGCAGACGTCAGCCGCCAGGGCATAAGGGGAGCGCAACAAGCAGCAGCAGTAGCAGCGGCGGCGCAGGAGGGAAGAAGAAGCGGGCCAGCTGTCCTTAGCAGCAATAGTGGCTGTGTGTCATGGTTGAGTCAACCTCAGGGAGACTGGTTGACAGTCGGTTTGAATTCTGGTGGACAGGTGCGGGTACAGCTGCAGCTCAGTTTCATGCCGGGCTTGCCCCTGCTAGCTATGCAGGCCGTAGCCACAGTACTGTCTCCTGTACAGCAGCTACAGCTCCTAGCACAATGCTTGCTACAGCCTGAAGCAGGCAGCGGGGTTTTGAAATTGGAGTGGAGGGCTATCACTAGGGTTCTACTCGCATGGGTGGCTGACCCAGGGTTCTTAGCCCAGGGTTCAGGGTCGGAGGGCTTTGCGGGTGCTGGGTGGGGTTTAGGGGGCACTGCTATTGGTGGTAGTGGTGGTGGGGATGGGTGTGCAGATGTGGCAGGTGTCAGCAGCTTAGCGGCTGTGGCCACTCCTGCAAGTACGGTAGCTAACACTCCCCTTGCTTCAAGGTATAAGGTCCAGTTAACACCCCAAACACAGCAACATAGGTTAAGCAGGGCAGCAGGGGTTGAAGGAGAAGGGCCCGTAGCAGCAGCAGCAGCAGGTGGTACTGCTCGGAGAGGCAGTACAGAAGGCATGGCATGGACTCCAGGGGTAGGGTTTAAGGGCGGGAGAGCAGCAGCAGAGGGGGCAGCAGGAGGTACCCCTCTTGCTGCATCTGGTAGTGTGAGAGGGACAGGTGGGGACAGTGATGAAGATATGGAAATGGCGACTCCTAGCTCTGTTGCGGCTACCCCTGCTGGGGCTGCTGGGGCAATGGGGCTGAGTCCTAGCCCCATTGGGGGCTCGGAGATGGACATTTCGGCAGCAAAGCCCAGCAGATCATCAGTAGCAGCTGCGAGAGGAACCCCTGGGTATGCTGCCACTGCTGCTGCTGCTGCTGCTACACCTTCCCCTCTAGCGACTGGCTTTGGGTATGGCTCTGATATGGAGATGTCTACAGTAAAGCCCTCTAGAAGATCAGCAGCAGCAGCAAGGGCCGAGGCAGCAGGTGGAGGGTTTGGGGTTCTGGAGGATGATGTGCAGTTGCCATTACAGGTAGTTGCTAGCACCCCTGATCAAGGAGCTGCTGCTGGTGATGATAGTGAGGACATGGATATGGATGTATGTACACCTCTTACAGCACCACAACCTCGGCAGGCAACAGCAGCTGCTGCTGATGCTTCTGCTGCTGGTGATGGTGGTGGCACTCCCGCTACTGCTGTTACCTCTGCTAGGGGGGACCCGTTGCAGCAGCAACAGCAGCAGCAAGGGGAGCAAGGGTTGGGGGTCGCAGCTGGAGCAGGAGCAGGAGGAGGTGGTGCTGTGCAGCCTGGAAATGCTTGGAAGCAGCTTCTTAACAGGTCAAGTACGAAGGCACTACTAGCGAAGTACCCCTTCTTGAACCCAGATAGATGCACTGGGGCAGCAGCAGCAGTAGAAGGAGAAGCAGCAGCGGCAGCAGGGGGGCGAAGTAATGAGGGTGCAGCGGGTGGGAGGAACAGCTTAGCAGCAGTAGCAGCAGCAGCAGCTGAGACGTCAGTGGAAGGGGCAGTAGCAGGAGGAAGCGGGGCTGAAGGGGGTATAGAGGTCAAAGACGGTAGCTTGGAGTGTGTGACACCATTTAGCAGCCATAGAACAGCAGCAGCAGGAGGAGGGAAGGGTGAAGAGCATCAAAAGCTCATGCTGGAGGTCTTGGAGGTGCTGCATTCGTTGTATGAAGACAGCAAGCTGTATCGCACACGTTCAAATGTAATGCCCCTGATTGGCAGTACACTCCTGCAACTTGCGGTCAAATTGCGGGCCTGGGCTTATGCCGACTACTACCTACGAGACTTGGGACCACATGCCTTAGAGGAGGCTGGAGGAGCAGCAGTTACCGCAGCTATAGCAGCTGCAGCAGCAGCAGGAAAGGGCAGTAGCAGCAGCTGTAGCAGTGGCGGTATGGGCGCTGGTGAAAGCGGCCCGGGTCTGCTGCAGCAGCAGCCAGCTGCAAACCCTGCAGACCTCCGCAGAGCCCTTACTGCCCTGCTTGCCGCTGATGAAAGCTACAGCCGTTGGCTCCCTCAACTGGTTGTAGCAGGCCGCAGCAGTAGTAGTAGCAGTAGCTCCCATTTGGTGAGCCGTAGCTGCCAGTTGGTGCAGTGCTACCAGCTGCTGAGTAGCTGCACGGCAGAATGCTTGCAGCTGATGTCATCCTTTTGGGGTGCAGCTGCTACTGCCACCACAGCAGCAGTAGCAGCAGCTGGAGGAGGAGGAGCTACAGCCAGCACTCGGACTGCTAGTAGCAGTAGCAGCAGCACATTGGCAATATTAGCTGATCTGGGGTTGTACCCTGGAAGTAGCAGCAGCAGTAGCAGAGCTGGTCAAAGTGGCAGCAGCAGTAGCAATAGCAGCTGGCAGTTGGCTGTAGCATTGAGGGATGTGGTGCTGAGCTACAGCCAGCAGCTTGTGGGGCTGTTGGCATTACAGGGGTGGGGGGTGATGGACCTGGAGGGGCTACCTATGGGGGTGGCAATACCGCTAAGGGAGGCACTGGCTAGATGCAGGAGCCACCCGTTGACAGGTGCGACTGGGGTTACTGACACATGGTTTCGGGATCTACAGGTAGTAAAACTAGGCAAAGCCTTACTAGTGGTGCATTTGGTTTCACCTAGAAAATTTGGTTTACTAGTCATGGGCATGGTAGCCGACCATTGGACATGGGGAGTAGTGCGGGATTGAGCAGTAAAGGTAAGTGCAAGAAGAGATGATGAGGCAAGAAGAGAAAGGGCTTTCTTTTGAGTGTGTCTGTCCTGGGTGGCTGCAGTCTTGCATCAGACCTTTCCTTCTCCTAGTGAAGCTGACAGTGTCTTGTGTCGCGAGTTCATTGCTGGCGCCCTGGAATGACAAGACACTCCTCTGAGCTTCTCTACTTCTTGCACAATGCCTGTGCAGAATGGCTGCAGTCTCACGTCTGACCCCTTTTTGCACAGAGAGCCCAATTGTTTGATGCTCATGTCCCAATATGGGTATACATCTCTCTCAAGTTTCTCTAAAGCATACATTGCGTGTGTCCTGATATGGCTGTTCATCTTCTCTACTTTCTTGTGTGGTGCCTGTACAGGATGGCCAGTTGAAGCTTATGCTCTCATTGGCAGGGAAGATATGGCTGCAACTATGGCAGCAGCAGCTGATGCTCATGCTACCACAGGATGTGCTACTGCTGCAGCATCTACAGCTACAGGTAACAGCCCGACTGCTACAACCACAGCCAGCAGCAGTAGCAGCCGGAAACGATGTCAGTTGCTACTGCCTTACACACGTCGCCTCAAAGCAGCAGTAGCAGCACACGGCACAGACAGCAGCAGTAGCAGCATCAGGGGGGGCTCAGCGGCAGGTGGGCAGTCAGGTGGCAGTAGCACTGGTCTATCAGCTGCTACTGCTGCAGGTGTTCCTGCTACTGCTGGTGGTGGTAGCAGTAGTGGGTTGGGGGCAGGGCAAGTTGTCCGGGGGATAGAAGGACCTGAAGATATCCATGCAGCAGGAGGTGGGGGGCAGCAGCAGCAACAAGGGGGTCAGGTTCGGGAGGAAGGGGTTGTGGATGGGATGGAGGGGGTCGGGGAGGGGCCAGCTGCGCTGAGGTTTTCAAGGGATGGGAGAGTGGCGGAAGTGAGGCAGCTCCTGTCATCAGCGGCACCAGTGCAATTGAAGGTGGGTATCCAGCAGAACAGTAGTTGATGTTGAATGCTAGCTGTAGCCGAGTATATGTTTGGCTTAGCATGTGTGTTTCTCCAGAGATTCCTCTAGCAGGAGGCCGGAAGCCCTGCAAACCAGCCTCAAACCTGCGTTAGCACCTTTTTCTCAGACATGCGAAGGTTGTGCCAAGGAGCCCGGGAAACTATGTTCATTCAAGGGGAGAGGCTGTTTCAGTTCTTTTGCTTCATTTGGTCGTAACATCTGTATTACATGTGACATATGAACATGAGTTCCAGCAACTAGGCCACGTCCACCGCCCCACTGGGTATTAGAGCTTTCCCAGTCGTTATCACATTTCATGGTAGTTCCTAGCAATAGGTGCCATAGGCCCCACCTCAGTCATTGAATGGTTATATGTGTAACTTAGGGCTCCTCGACCTTGCTCTGCAGTTGGACAATGCCTCAGAGAATGACCCTGACATCCAAGCCAAGCAGCAGATCGCCCTCCTTGCTGCTGCTAACCGCACCCTTGCCTTAGCTATTGGTCGAGGTGGTGTAGCTTTGGGCAGTGCCACTTTGCTGCCAGGGGAGGATCTGGGCACACCAGCATTGGTGCTGTCTGGTTATATGCGGATGGGGGAGGGACGCAGGGGACTGATCACATTAGATCAGAAAACGGCATCAAAGGCTGAAGGTGAGGGGCAATGCAAATACAGCATAGGGGCTGGCTCGCTTGCTTCCTGCTCTGTTCTATGTTTATCTATGTGCCGCTGTACATCCAACCTATGTGTATGCATGTATATGTTTGTTACCATGTTCATCAAGGGAAGATAGAGTGGACATGGTACTGCATTATCAACATGGGAGTCATGGATGCGTGATATGCATAAGTTGCAACCGCATGGCAGTATTGACACTTGCATGCAGACATTGCTTGGATGTTCATTAGATTGGGCATCCAGTACTAAGTACAATAAGGGACAACCGTGTCTGGATGGTACGAGCGGCCAGGCTTCCGTTTTACAACCTCCACTGGCTGGGAGTTGGTTTATTGAGGCAGTATTTTGCATTGTCAGAAACCATGATCGCTCCTTCTAAACACTGCTGCTGCTGCAACACAGGTGGTGGTGCGATTTGCGCCCTCACTGCATGGCCTGAATTCCACAACGGGGTGGCGGCAGGGCTACGCATTGCCCCTGCCTTCAATCAGCGCCCCTGGTCCCTCACCTTCACAGATACTGGGGCAGGGCTCAAGGGACAACTGGGGGAGCAGTTGCAGCATCAGCCCAGCAGCGCTAGCAGCAGCAGGGGTGGTGGGGGTTTGCGTGTGAGCTGCTTGGGGTACACCCGGGCAGCATCACCGAGCTACTACAATGCAGGGATGCTGATGGCGTTGGGACTGACGGGTGACATTGAGCAGCTTTCATTCCCTGAGGTGTATAGGTGAGAGAGGGAGGGGCTGGGAGGTGTGGGCTCACCATGAACACGGAATACAATGGATAAGGAATTGAATGGACAATTAAACGGATGAATCCAAGGAGCAATATTTCAAGTTTGTCAGGTACTTAGTCAACAAGTAAGATGATTACCTGGAAAAGTACATAAACAGTTTGTGAAGGCTGGTGCACGATGAGGATTGAAGAATGGAATTTGCAAAAAGGGGGCAAGGAAGGGGGATCTTTGTACGAGGCTATTAATAATACCACTAATATCACTGACTGTGCTAAGAGGAATGGAAACTGTATGTCAGATGGACAGAATTTTGATAACCCAGCAATGTCAAAAGCTGTCTAGTCTCTTCCCAAACTGTGATGCTTGCATCCTTCCCCAGGTATCTTACGTGGCAGCATAATGCCACTGCAGTAGCTGCCATGTTGGGCAAGGCCATCAGCTGCAGGGGGAGCCAGGATGCAGCACTCAGCAGGACCTTCTTTATACATGTACCTACACAGCATCCCAAGAGGTTCCCAGAGATTGAGGTGGTGCCACATGTGCAGGTCAGGCGGGGATGTGTGGTCGAACTTTGGGTTTAGAAATTGAGGTTTAGGCACACTTAGTGCTAGAGGCATGGGGGCAGCAAGGGTAAGAGCTGGAGGAGGAAAGATGAGGGATTTGTGGTGATATCACTTGCTGGGGGATAGGAGGGGTCCTGGGCGGGGCTCTTGGGTGGGAGGACCCAAAAGCAGCCAGGGGTAGCAGGGGGAGAGCATGGGGGTATTTAGTGCAAAGGGTAGGGGGTAGCATGGGTAAGAGCTGGAGGAGGGCAGGGGTGGATGGAGGGGAGGGGAAGGGGTTGAAAGAGGTGGTGGGCAAAAAGGCAAAGAGGCGGAGGGGAAGGATGGGGGTGGATGGAGGGGAAGGAGGAAAACAAGGATGCGAGCACAAACAAGGACCTGGAGACGGGGAGGAAGAGGGAAGGGGGCAGGGGAAGGGATGGAGGTTGGGGTGGTGCTTGGTGGGAAGAGCAGGAGGTGGGGGTGGGAATGGGATAGGGGGAAAGAGAGGAAGGGGAGGGACGGGGTGGAGGCGAAGCAGCAGTGAAGAGGCTGGTGCCGCAGAAAAGTGAACCGATCTTATCAGCCCATACATAAGAGGTCTTTGGAGGTCTTTGTGGCCATCCTCTGGTTGACTATCAGTGCTCTTTGGTTAAGGTCCCCACCAGCAAATGTGCTGCCATCCTGTAAATTTCTCATGTTTCCGAGTACCTGGCATCTTAAATCGGGCAAGAACATCTCTGGATTGCAGTGCCAATCTGCCACCTGGCTGGATTGACACAATATCACACAAAATGGTGTTTTGCATGTCAAAACATTTCAATGCTGATGCCTCCCCCGAAAGCCACTCCCTGGCCTCCAGTGACTTGAGCCATCAGCCGTGCTGTCCTGCACACTCTTTGAGTGCTTTTTGACATAGCTGATTTCACGTATAATCGGTCAACTCATTGATCAGCTTAAATGATATGCAATTGACTGACATGGCCCTCCCCTTTCCCCTTGCAGGCTGCAGCTCTTCTTAGTGCTGGTTTCATCTATCAGGGCTCCTGCAATCGCCTGATGGCAGGAATCATGCTAGATGAGATCTGCCGCAAACCAGGCTGGCAGAACAAGGGTGGAAGGGCAGTAGCAGGAGGCGGGGAGCCAGGGGGAGGGGGTGGTGGCTACAGCCTGTGCCCTCAAGGGGTGACTAAGGACAGGGAGGGATACGCACTGGCTGCTGGGTTTGCACTGGGGCTGGTGTGCCTGGGGCAGGGGAGGAAGGCGGCAGTGGTGGATGATTTACAACTGGACCAGAGGCTCAGGTAAGGGGGAGGGAGGACGGTGGGGTACTGTTGCTTTTATGTTGTGTGAGTCCAAGGCGTGCACTAATTAAATCTTTGGAGGACGATGAGTTCATGAGACTTAGACTTGAAATGGATTGCTAGTTGTCTGGGGCAGGGCAGAAGGGAGCAGTGGTAGATGATTTACAATTGGAACAGAGGCTGAGACGGGGTAAAGGATGGTGGGGTGCTGTTACTTGTAGTGTGCTCCGCTCTTGCACCATCTTTATGTGTGGTGGGCTATGCAAAGCTGGCTTAGAGCCTAAAGTAAGCATGGGAAAGGCTTGCTATTGCTGCTTATAGCTGCGTTCCTATACCGCGGCTGTAAGCAGCAATATATCCACAGCTGGCATGGCAAACATGCCAGGTCATGGTATAGCTCCTGGCATGGCCTCTTTGCTTCGTATATTGCCGGGTTGGTTATCAGAGACTGCCTGCTGTACGACAGTATGCCTATGTGTCCTAATTTCTGCCTGGATGTAGCCATATGCTTTGCTCCAGTGCGCAAAGAATACTGCAACAGACAGCACTGCACAACACAGAATGATAGGTACACCCTACTATCATGTTTGCTACTTATCCATTCTGAGTGCCCATTGCTCACTAATCCGTCTGCCAGAAACCCTGGGTTCTGTCTCAAATGCCAACTTTCTTCATGCCACGCTGAGTATACGGTTTTTGACGTTCCCTCATGCCGGCTGCTTGCATGCATATCTCTCTCTACAGTTGCAGGGGCGCTTCCACCATCCACACTTTGATGCCTTCATGCTGCATATGCCTGTACCAAAGTGATGTCTATCTCGTGTTGGAACCTATACTTCTCGTCAGAAAACATGCTTCTGACTCCGTGTGTAGGTGTTTGATGGACATAAGTGTACAACCTCAAGTGGTCTCGGGCGGTGCACCCAGAGCTGGCACTAGCAAGGGAGCCAGGGGTGACAACACTACAGCCAGCACCACCCGCCCCACTGCTACTGCCGCCGACCTCCTCGGCCCCGGTTTTGGAGGCACTAGCACTCAGTCTCACTCCCACGCGCAGTCACTCGTAGATGCAGTGCTAGGCCCTGGTGTGGCTGACTGGAGCGAGGGTTTAGGTGGCCCAGGCGCCTGGGGTTCTGGGCCCGCTAGGTCCCACACAGCTGGGTCGGGGTTTTGCAGGGGTCAATCTGATGCAGAAGTGATGCAGCATCATGGTATTGCACAGGTGGTGCTGGAGAGGGGTATAGCAAACCCTAGCGTTACTGCACCAGCAGCTACAGTGGCGCTGACGTTGATGTTCCTGAAGACAAATGATGCAGGTATTGCAGCAGGGTTCAAATTGCCGGGGACGATGTATGAGCTGCATGGGGTCCGGCCGGATCTGCTTCAGCTGAGGGTGATGGGGCGGGCGCTGGTGATGTGGGATGATATTGCACCCACGGAGGTGAGGGGGACATGGGGATGGTAATAAACAAGCAAAAAAACATGTCAGATGTGGCGGCCGCAAGAGGGCTGCTAGGTGGAGCCGACCAAACACACCTGATAAGCTGCTTCCGATTGCCAGCAAAGAAGCAGCGAGAGTCCAAAGACTAGTGGTTCCAGTGCATTGAGTTCTGGAGGGGGGGGGGGCGGCAGAGAGTGGAAGGGAAGCAGCTTTGGCATATATATGATAAGGTGCAATTATCAAAATGGGAATGCAAAGGGGAGCCTGATTGGAGTTCTGCAGGTAATTTGCAGCCTAAACCCTAAATATCTTCAGTTGGTTTGCAGCCTAAAGCCTAAACGTCTGCAGGTGGTTTGCAGCGTAAAGCCCAAACGTCTGCAGGTGGTTTGCACCCTCAACTCTAATCTTCTGCGGGCGGTTTGCAGCCTAAATCCTAAACCCCAAACTTCTGCAGGGGTGTTGCAGAATATCTGTTTGTTGCAAACCTGTTGTTGCTCTCCGCAGGGTGGCGATCTTCTGCTCGCTCTTGTAGCGCTACTCGGTCCCCATCTGCAAGACTGTTTCGGCAACAGCTTGAGCACTTTTTGTTATAGCATATCAGGAACTTTAACAATGAGACTAACACAGCGGCGATCTTATAGCTAATGAAGGGTGTTTTGTTATATTGCTGATGTGCACAGGCATGGGTCCAGCAGCAGCTTACCCCTGTCATAGCTGGCCCCCTCCCCCTCCTGCTAGAACAACTGGCAGCAGCTGTAGCAGCAGAAGCTGGGAGCAGTAGCAGGAGGGCTGCTGGTGCTACAGCCTCCGAGCCCCGCAGCAGCAACAGCGGCAGTAGCGCACGAGCACCTGGAGGTGCAGATGGCCCCAGTGGCAGGAGCAGCAGTAGCAAGAGTATGCGGCTGAGTGTAATCGATGCCACATCAGTGATTGAAGCGCATGTGTCGGCTGTAGCTGGAGCATGTAGTGCCATGGGGATGCGGTACGCAGGCAGTAGCAGTGCAGCTGCTGAGCAGCTACTGCGGCACTACGTGCTACAGCTGTTGGCGGCGAAGCGGAGGCTGGGGGTGGGGGTGGAAGCCGGGGTGGCTGGGAGCATGGGTCGGTTGGATAAGGGTTTCTTGGAGACAGCAATTTGCAATGTGGTGATGGCGCTGTCCTGTGTGATGGCTGGGAGTGGGCACCTGCCAACATTGAGACTATTGCAGCTCCTGAGGTAAGGAGGGAGGCCAAAAGGACAAAAATGGGAAAGGAGCAAGAAGGCAAGAGAAAGTTGGGCTTTGCAATGAACAGTTCCTCTTGAGCAAATGGAAGCGGGGCTATGCAGTGCATAGTTCTTATTGAGCTTACAGTAAATCATTTTTTGCTTATGCATGTTATCTGTCACCAGTTAGTGGATGCTTCAGCACAGATGCATTTTCTGGAATTGGCTGATTTTCTTCCCCATGGACTTGTTGGGTCACTTTGCATCCCAGTAAGGCCTAAGCATAATTCCAGGATTTGCTGTGTCTTTTGATTGCGCTGCAATTATTGAAGCTGTTCAAGTTATGGCCTTCTGCTCATGGTTCATTATGCTTGGTGGCGATCAAACATCATCTTCACAGTACTCTGGTACCCACCACATTACTTTCAATCAAATTGCATTTTTCATCCAGGCAGCATACATGCCTGTTAACTATCCCATGCCCCCTAGCATAGATCTAACCCTAATATCTCTGTCAACCTCCAATTTTGTCCCAGCCGCCGCCTGCCTCCGCCCAGCCGTGCCCCCGAGACTGGAGCCAACACCTCCACTGCCCTGCCCACCTCTCAGCTGGGATATGGTCACCACATGGCTCTTAGCTTAGCCACTGGGCTGCTGTTCCTAGCTGGTGGCAGGGCCAGCCTGACCACTGACACTGAAGCAGTAGCAGCTATGGTCATGGCATTGTTCCCACGCTGGCCAGCTCACCCGGGTGACCAGAGGTGCCACCACCAGGTGTGTGGGGTGTGTGGTCATGTATGTATCCTTGTCTATATATGATATAACAGCCAGCTGAACATCCATTTCTGACTTCTGCATCTAATCTATCCTGATCAACTAGAAAAAAAATCATATTTTGATGCTGTCCATGCTGAATTCTAACCTATGGCACTTTTGCTACGGCAGTCCATCAAATGTAATCATGATAGATGGCATCTTCAGGGCCCCTGTAAGGGCGGGTGGGAAAACAAGGGAGAGGGTATAGGTGGAAGGCATTTTACCATGGCCAACGGAGTACATATAGCATCATGGTTGAGAGTGGAAGAAGGTACGCTTCAGGAGCCAGATGGCCTCTTTTCAGAATGATCTGGCAGCATCAACAGATAGGGAGCGCTAAATGCACAGGAGTTCGATAGTATCCGACTTTGGACCCTAGGGTCTTTTCATACCCCAGAAGCGAGCAGGACGAGTCTGAGGCAGCTCTCGGCTGGGCTGCTGCTACCTTGTCGTCAGATGATCATGCTTAGGGTTTAAGGGCTCCATAATAGGCTTCTCCTCGCAAAAACGGAGCACCATGCCCTGTAGGTTGGTTGCCTTTCCACTTACCAAGGGATGGTAGCGCACCTTGTGTTCTTATCTTCCGCATTTGCTGCTCCCTCCATTCCTGCCCACAGGCCTTCCGTCACCTCTATGTCTTGGCTGCCCGTCCGCGCTGTGTTGAAGCTATAGATATTGACAGCAGGCAGAGGGTGTATGTCCCCTTGAACCTCAAGGTCTCACAGACAGCCCTTCTTGGCAAGACAGCAGCAGCAGCAAGGGGTAGCCCAAGCACTACTGCAGATAACTCCCCAAATCATGATGCGGATAGAGCTGGTAGGGAGGGGCAGCAAGAGGAGCAGCAGGAGCAGCAGCAGGGTCTGGGAGGGGGAGCAGCAGCTACTAGGTCAGCAGCAGGAAGGAAGCTCTATGGTGGTAGTGGTAGTGGTGGTTTGAACAGAGAGAGGGAGAGCAGTGGCACTGGCTCTGGAGAGGCGGCAAGGGGGCAGGGCGGTGGAAGGGTTTTACGGCACAGCAGCAGGCACAATATGCCCGCACCTGCACCGTTATTCCCTGGCTTTGCCCCTGCTGCTGGCACTCCAGCTGCAGCATCGGGCTCCACTCCTGCTGCTGCTGCTGCTACAGCTGGTGGTGTTACTCCTTTCACCCCAGCTGGAGGCAGCGGGGTTAAGCATAGAGGTGTAACCCCTGGTGGGCATGGGGGTGACGAGGAGGGGGTGGGGGGGTCTGATGCAGCTGCCACGGAGGAGGGTGTGGTGGTGTCTCGGGTGACTCCCTGCTTGTTACCTGAGAGGCATCTGCTGAGGTGGGTGCAGGTGTCAGGACCTAGGTATTGGCCGCAGTTACTAGAGGGCCGGGTAATGCAACCATCTGCTGCTGTTGCTGGAGCTGCGGCTGGGGTAGCAGCAGGGTCGGTTGTGCAGCAGGAACAGCAGCAGCAGCAGAACGCAGCTGCCGGGGCAAGAGGGAGAAGTCCTTTGGGCATGCCACCAGCAGCAGGGGAAGCAGGGGCAGAGGCAGCCTTCTTTAGTCAGCAGCAGCTTCAAGCAGGCAGCAGCAGCAGCAGCTGGAGCAGTAGTGTGCTGGACATGTTGTACCAGCGGCAGCAGCTTTATGTAAAGAAGAGAGCAGGCGCCCTGTCCTATGCAGATGATCCTTCTGGCATAAGGTCGCTCTTATCCAGAGCCTTTCAGAGGGGCAGGGGTATGGTTGGGAGCCACCTCACTGCAGCTGATGCCGGTGCAGGAGCATTAGCAGCTAAGGTAGCAAAGTGGTCAAAGCAGCTCCCGGGGGATGGCCAGGGTGCCATGGAGGCTGGGGGTGGTGGGAGTAATGGCGATGAGGGGGAGGAAGAGGAGGAGGGGGGTGGGGGGGCAGGACAGCTAAAGGAAGATGAAGGGGTGGTGCATGATGTGGTGCATCTGTGCAGGACGTTTTCAGCTGACCCTTACATTATGGGCTTTGCTTATTTGGTGTCGGCAGCTGTGGGGCAGCATAGGGCAGGGGCTAGAGGTACAGCAGGAGGAGGGGCAGTGGGTCGTGATGGGGGGCTTGGGGAGTTTCTGATGTTCTGTCATAGCTGCTTGTATGAATGCACCACAGAGGAGAAGGGCCCTTTGCTGCCTTGGTATTTGCAGTTGCAGGCTTTGGTGGCAGCGCTAGCACCCTTGCATCCTAGCAGGACGCCAGCAGCAGCAGCGGGTGTAGGAGGGGAACCGGGGACTGGAGCAGAAGGTATAGTTGGTGGTCCTGTAGCTCGGCGTAGTGCTCGGGTCATTGGGATGGCTGCGGCAGCCTCAACAGCAGCTGGAGCAGGAGGATGTGGAAATGATTGCAGCTTTAGCAGCAGCAGCAGGAGGGAGGCGCTGGAGAGAGTGCTGACTGTTGCTGGTAGGGTTCAGGGTTTGGTTGGTCCAAGGGGGCTAACAGCTGCCCTGTGGGATTTGAAGATGTGCAAGCAGTATTACAGCAGTGGTATTGCTGTGGCTACGGCACTGTGGCAGCAGCACGCGTTGCAGCTGCAAGGCAATGGCAGTAGCAGAGGGATGGAGGGAGGAGAGGGTGGGCAGAGGGGTGGGGTTGGTCAGAAGGAGGGTGGGGTGAAGGTTGGAGGTAGAGGGGAGAGCAGTGAGGGAGATGCAGGGGGATGGAGGCCACTGTTGCAGCCTGGGTTAGTGGATAGCTTATGGTTGTCCCTGATGCAGCTATGGGAGCAGATAGGGTTCCTGCCAGGTGGTGAAGGAGGGCTAGCTGGAGATACCTCTGGCGCTGGTGGTGGTAGTGGCAGGACAGGGGCTGGTGGTGTAACTAGCAGTACCACAGTGCTTACGCAGTACTGCTGGGAGGGCTCGCTGCAGGGGGCAGTAGCTAGGGTTGTGCAGGAGTTCCAGCAGCAGCATCAGGGGGTGCCATTGCAACCAGGGCAGGTTGAGTGGTTGCAGCAGCTGCTGGGGGCATGTCTAGCAATACAGGAGGTACCTCATTCCGCACAGATAGCTGAGGCAGCAGGGGCGGCAGCAGCAGCAGGTAGGCAGGCACAGCAACAAGCAGGACCTGAGAAGATTACCTCGGGGATGGGTGGTGGGATGAGCAGTGAGAGGTTGCAGGGCTTGTCTGCTGCTGCTAGGGCGCTGCCTGGGACGCCTGCAGGGACAGTGCTGCTGCTTGGCAAGGCAGGAGTGCTGGGTTGAGAGAGGGAGCATCTTTGCTCGCTGGCTAGACGCGTTCGAAATATGTTGATATGTTAACAGAGGTGAACTGGCATGCATGTGTGCAAGCATGATTTCTTGGAATCCTTTTTATTTTATCTGCACGCATCTGTTTAGGTGTGTTCAGTCGAGAGTGCTCAGTGAGTGCGGAATGGCAAGCACTGGACATTGCCCGCATCCTTACTCACGTGCGAGCGAAGTTAGCCCGGTGTCCAGTGCATCGGTGGCCCTTGTTTTGGAAATCTAAACCATTCCTTATTCCGAGGTAGTTGCGGAGGTGGTCACTCGTGACCTCAGCCTAAGTCGATTCGATGGGCATGGTGGACTCCTTGGGGTTGCCAGAGGTTGAGTTGGCTCTGCCAATCATATGTGTGGCGCATAGCCATCAATCTAGCATCACACGGTGCAGTACATCGTACGTCAACGCAGAGCCCGTTCAACCTGCAACCACCTGGTGAAGGCCGCCGAGTCGACAATCATTGGGACAACTGAGACTGAAATAAACTATGTGCCTGAGTACGCCCTATTAAGACTGAGGTTCTGGTATCCTCTTGAGCGGTTGCCCACAGGTGAGCATGTGAAGATCAAGCAATTGCCCTCTCACTACGACTTCTTCTCCGCTTTCGTTTGTGCATGATAAACCCGCGAAGTGTCGTATACGTATACGAAGTTCTTGCTGGCTCTCTTGATGGTCAGCATGACGATGCGAGCTTGGTAGTTGCTTTGCATATAACACTCGGTCAGTGCTGTGCTGAGCTCGGGCTAATACAGTTTTGCTGTAGGTAGTGCTGCGCTGAAGGCCTTGCTGAGCACCTGCAGCGCAATTTCAACTGACTAGAAAGACACTGAGGTCGCGTCCGCTGCTTCAGTTCAGTACAGTTCAGTTTGTACCACTCACCAGTACATCGGAGGATCAGGCTTGCAAGTGGCAGCGGAGGTGCAAGGTAGGTAGGTCCTTTCTAGGCGCACTTGAAGCAGAGCTACCGTAGTATCAGACAAATGCACCATCTTTCAGTTACAGGAGGTCATGTTGTGCTGTTCTACCTGTAGCACACCATTAGGCAAGTTTTGCTTGCATCAGACACCATAGAATTGAAGTAAGCCACCTTCAAGCAACCCCTGAGCTTTCCTGTTACCCTGTGGGTCTTCTCATGCTTGCTCAGCAAGGTCGGGGCTGGCTCATCATGAATTGTGGATGCAGACCAGGTCTCATGAGCCTTGCTCCAAGCATGTCAAATTGCATGTGCCAGCAGAATGACTTCACAACTCCTTCTTCGAGTATGGGAGCTGGACATCACAAACTTCCATGTTTTGACATTGCTCTTGCAGGCTCCATGGAAGCAGATGACTGCCCCTTCAGCAAGCTACCCCAGCAGTTCCGTGACCCCTTCCTGATCCAGGCCTTCCAGCAGCTGGGCCAGCAGCACCAGCTTCAGGTCCTTCCCTTGGTGTGCCATGCTTTCCACCAGCTTGCCCCAAGCAGCATCTCCACCATCACTGCCAAGCTGGGTTCCAAGGAGGCCGCAAACAGCTTCATATCATGGCTCTTGTCACGTGGTGCGGCCGCGCGTATTCTTCATATCAGCGCAGGAGTACACCTTCCGCCAGGGCCCACCGCTCCTTCCTCTGTCAGTAGATTGTGGTCAGTGGACCAGCTTCTTGGTGCTGTGGGACAGCTCTTGTCTCTGCAAGAGCTTCATCTGAAGCACTCGTGTGTTGCTGTGACTGGCATACCACCTTTCACTCCTGTGTCAACCCAGCTCAGGGGTCTGTCCTTGCGGGGGTTCAGGATACCTGTAGGCACCGCACAGTCTCTGCTGCAGCTGTCCAGGCTCACTTCTTTGGACCTTACAGACTCCGTTTACTCTGCTGCAAGGGATCCGCGCAACGACCTTATTGCTGCACTTGCTTCAAGCCTGAAGTCCCTCAGAAGCTTGCAGATGGCACTGACTCCAAACACCCCCCTGGACAGTGTTAGAGCTCTGAGCGGGCTGACTGGCCTTAAGCATTTGGTGCTGACAGGCTTGAAGTGCAGACCTGCAGATCTACCACAACAGCTCCAGCACGTGCCCTTGAGCAACCTAGACCTGATGGTCACAGCAGCTAGCGAGGTGGAACCAATCTGCAACTGGGTGGAGACCTCAGGTCGCAGCTTGCGCAAGCTGATAATCAAGGGTCCCGCCATAAATACGGTTGACATGGCTCAGACCAAGCGCCTGTTTACATTCCTGGGCAGGTCAGCTGTCAGGTTGCAACATTTCACGCTGCATGGGTTTGACATCTTGGGGGCTGAAGCAGTAGCAGCTTTAGGCAGCTTGACGGGGCTGGAGGGCCTCTCCTTCCATGAGGGTTGTTTTGATGCAGTAGCTGTAGCTGGCCTCTCGGTGCTGTCAGGCTTGACCGCGCTGTCTCTGCAGGGTAGTCTTTGGAACCGCAGCAGTGGCCAAGGGTATGGGCTGGGCCAGTTGGCATGTCTTACTAGGTTGCGCGACTTATATTTAGGGGCCCCATTAGAAGCAGTAAGGGAGGTTCGGCTTGCTTTGGCTGGCCGTGTCATGGCGGTGGGTCGTGACCCATCTCTTGTGGTTACTGGGGTCAGGTTTAAGTTGGGCAGCTATGATCTCAGTAGGCGTTAGGGGCAGTGCATAAGTGCAATTAGAGGTGTCAGTACTTGCCTGTGCAAAAGCCCCGCATTGGGCCTGGAAAGTTGGATCATGACTACATTTGAACTGAAGCTGTCTGATTGTGAGTGTCCTAATCATCATGATGGCAACCTTCGTCCGCACTCCCCCCTGGGTTTGATTCTGAGTCAGATCATTTGGTGGCTTGTCTGACGAGGAACTGGTGGTCGAAGCCTGATGGCTGGATCATCGTTTAGGTACCAATTCAGGGTGGTGGTTTGGAGGCCATCGTCTTGAAAGCCATTCACTGTGTTTGTTCGGGTGGCCCCTAGCAGGCCTTTTGCGTTTGCTTGTATGTTTGTTGCTTATATGTTACTTACGACACTTGTTGGTTGAGGGAGAGAGAGAGATCTACGCATGGAGACCGGGTATTGTTCTCCAGCGTGAGATTGTGGGAAGGGTTCCGTGGTGTAAAGCTTGTTGGTTGCATGTTAACTTACATGGGATTGAATGACATGCACAAGGTGCCTCGTGTGTGCCCAGCCGCTGCACTGTGGGACTTTGGGAGTGAGTGCTGACGTGGGGCGTTAGTGCTGCATAAGTGTAAGGAAGAGGCGATGCCACAGCCATTACAAATTGCCCCCACATAGGGGGCCTGGGACAGGAGGTGCTTTCGCTACTATGAGATGTGGCTGTAGTTGAGCTAGCACACCTGTGGAGATTTGCCACACCTACTTCATTAGTTTCATGATATAGAGGGTGGTGGTGTAACTAGCAGTACCACAGTGCTAGTATGCAGTACTGGTGGGAGAGCTCGCTGGAGGGGGCAGCAGGTAGGGTTGTGCAGGAGTTGCAGCAGCAGCAGGGGGTGTCAATGCAACCAGGGCAGGTTGAGTGGCTGCAGCAGCTGCTGGGGGCGGCGTGTCTAGCAATACAGGAGGTACCTTTATCTGCACAGATAGCTGAGGCAGCAAGGGTGGCAGCAGCAGCAGGTAGGCAGGCACAGCAACAGGCAGGAGCTGAGAAGGTTGCGTCGGGGATGGGTGGTGGTATGAGCAGCGAATGATTGCAGAGTTTGTCCGCTGCTGCTAGGGCGCTGCCTGGGATTCCTGCAGGGACAGTGTTGCTGCTGGGCAAGGCAGGAGTGCTGGGTTGAGATAGGAAGCCTATTTGCTCGCTGGCTAGAGGCGTTCGAAGGAAGTTGATACGTCAACAGAGGTGAAATGGCATACGTGCAAGCATGGTTTTCTTGACACCCATTTTATCTGCACGCATCTATTGTGGTGTGTCCAGTCTGAGAGTGCTCAATGATGCAGAATGGCAAGCACTGGACATTGCCCGCATCCTTAATCACGTGCGAGCGAGATTAACCCGGTGTCCAGTGCATCGGTGGCCCTAGTCTGTGGAAAGCTAGGCCGTTCCTTATTCCGAGGTAGTGGCGGAGGTGGTCACTCGTGACCTCAGCCTGAGTCGATTCGATGGGCATGGTGGCTCCTTGGGGTTGCCAGCGGTTGAGCTGGCTCTGCCAAGCATATATGTGGCGCACAGCCATCAATCAGCATCACACGGTGCAGTACATCGTACGTCAACGCAGTGCCCGTTCAACCTGCGACACTAACCAGTGAAGGCCACTGAGTCGACAATCATTGGGACAAGTGAGGCTGAAGTAAGCTACGTGCCTGAGTAAACCAAGGTCCTATTGAGACGGAGGTGCTGGTACCTCTTTCTAGAAGAGTTTTGCCCACAGGTAAGCAAGTGGAGATCAAGCAATTGCCCTCTCACTACGACTGCTTCTCCGCTTTTTAGTGTGTGCATGATGAACCCGCAGAATGTCGTAGAAGTATACGGAAGTCCTTGCTGGCTCTCTTGACGGTCAGCATGACGGTGCGAGCTTGGTAGTTCCTTTGCACTATAGCGCTCGGCCAGTGCTGTGCTGAGCTCGGGCTAATACATTTTTGCTGTAGGTAGTGCAGCGCTGAAGGCCTTGCTGAGCACCTGCAGCGCAATTTCAACTTACTTAGAAGACGCTGAGGTCGCATCCCTGCTTCAGTTCAGTTCAGTTTGTACCAACAGTACATAGGAGGATCAGGCTTGCAAGTGACAGCGCAGGTGCAAGGTAGGTAGGTCCTTTCTAGGCGCACTTGAAGCAGAGCTACCGTAGTATCAGACATATGCACCATATTTCAGTTACAGGAGGTCATGTTGTGCTGTTCTACCTGTAGCACACCATTAGGCAAGTTTTGCTTGCATCAGACACCATAGAACTGAAGTAAGCCAGGCTCCAAGCAACCCCTGAGCTTTCCTGTTACCCTTTGGGTCTCCTCGTGCTTGCCCAGGAAGGTCAGGCCGGGGTGGCTTATCTTGAATTGTGCATGCAGGCTAAGACCCATCCGCCTTGCTCAAAGCATGTCAAGTTGCATGCATGTGCCAGCAGAATGACTTCACAGCTCCTTCTTTGAGTATGGGAGCTGGACATCACAAACTTAGGTGTTTTGACATTGCTCTTGCAGGTCCCATGGAAGAAGATGAATGCCCCTTCAGCAAGCTACCCTGGCAATTCCGTGACCCCTTCCTGATCCAGGCCTTCCAGCAGCTCGACCAGCAGCAGCGGCTTCAGATCCTTCCCTTGGTGTGCCATGCTTTCCACCAGCTTGCCCCAAGCAGCATCTCTACCATCACTGCCAAGCTGGCCTCCAAGGAAGCCGCAAAGAGTTTCATGTCATGGATCTCGTCACATGGTGTAGCTGTGCGTGTTCTTCATATCAGTGCCGGAGTGCACCTCCCGCCAGGGCCCATCACCAATGCCAGAATGAGTAGATTTTGGTCCATAGCCGACCTCCTTGGTCCTGTGGAACAGCTCCCATCTCTGCAGGAGTTTCATCTGAGGAACATGGGCCATGGCAGGGATCACATGGGACCTTTCACTCCTGTGTCTACTCAGCTCAGGAGTCTGTCCTTGCTGCGGTTCCTCATGCCTCCACTCACCGCACGGTCCCTGCTGCAGCTGTCCAGGCTCACATCTCTGGATCTCACAGGCTCATTCTACTTCGGCCCACCCTATCCCATCAATGACTTTATTGGTGCACTCGCTTCAAGCCTGAAGTCTCTCAGAAGCCTGCAGCTGGCAGTGCCGGATCGCACCCCCCTGGAGCTTAAAGCTCTGAGTGCGCTGAGTGGGCTGCAGCAATTGGTGCTGACAAATTTGAAGTGCAAACCTGCAGATCTACCACAGCAACTGCAGCATGTGCCCCTGAGCAACCTAGACCTGGAGGTCACAGCAGCAAGCGATGTAGGACTCATCTGCAGCTGGTTGGAAACCTCAGGTCGCAACTTGCGCAAGCTGATAGTCAAGGGTCCCACCAACAACATGCTCGAGGTGGTTCATACTAAGCGCATGTTCATGTGCCTAGGCAGGTCAGCTGTCAAGTTGCAGCATTTCACGCTGCATGGGTTTGAGATCTTGGGGGCTGAAGCAGTAGCAGCTTTAAGCAACTTGACGGGGCTAGAGGGCCTCTCCTTCCATGAGGGTTGTTTTGATGCAGTAGCTGTAGCAGGCCTCTCGTTGCTGTCAGGATTGACCGCGCTGGCTTTGCAGGGTAGTGATTGGAGCAGCAGCAGTGGCCAAGGGTACGGGCTGGGTGGGTTGGCATGTCTTACTAGGTTGCAGGATTTGTTCATAGACGGCCCAACGGCTGCACAAGAAGAGGCTCGGCGCGCCTTTGCTGACCGTGTGATTCAGGTGGTTCATGACCCGATACATAGCGTCAGGTTTAAATTGAGCAGGTAATCAGCGACTAAGGAAAGACTATTAGAGGCAGGTGGTCGGTGCATATGGGGGTGTCTTTGGCCATATCAAAGGCTGGCATCAAATGTGGAAAGCTTGATCATGGCTACTACCCTGGAAGTAAAGCTGTCAGATTGTGCACTGATGGCGGGTTACCCCAAACAAACAAACGGCTCTGAGTCCCTCCGGGACGATTCAGCCACCAGTCAAGACCCTCCAGCCATGGTTGACGCCAGCACTACACTGGATGACCTGGAAACGCAATTAGCCACTGCCCTACCAACAGCCCCACCCCTCCGGTACAATTGGAAAAACTATGCCTACACAGATGGTAGCTACAAGCAAACAAGCCACAAAACATCACCAATGGATGCAGAGTGTGATACCCCAGGCATAGGGGCAGGAGTGTACTTCCCCCCACAAGCAGCCAATGAGGACGATGAACGTGGGGTTCCAATTGTCCCTGCAGGCGACAGCCATCCCCAGAACACCATAAACAGAGCAGAACTGGTTGGTATCCTTGCTGCGCTGAGGCATGGAGCCCACATGATAGCCACCGACAGCCTCAGCTCAATGTACCAAATCAAAAAGATGCTGAGACGCCCACAAGATCTCCTAAATCACCAGCACTGTGAGCTAATTAAAGAGATAGTAACCGAGATCGTCAACAGGGGACTGAGGACAACCCTTCACAAGGTCAAGGGCCATGCTTCAATTATCGGTAATGAAAGAGCGGACGCACTCGCTAAGGCGGCTGCGACAGGGGACACCTCCGACTATGAGGAATGTGAGAAGTACGAGAGTCCTAGTAACAACAGGTTGACCCAATATTGGCCGCACAAGACCCAATGGAACAATCGTTGGTCACGGACCAATAATGGGCAGCGCACGTTAATTGACCGTTTCAAGCGGGTGAACCCTTTGACAGACCTTCACGACTCGGTACGTCATTACTGCCACCAAAAGAGTCGCTTTGGGATGGCAAACAGAGCTACCTGTTATTTCGAGGCTTTTAAAAGGATTGAGGAAAGACTGGACCTGCCTGCTAGCAACGAGTACATGACCTCGGGAAAAATCAAGTATGCAGAACATAAAACCGCTTTGCGCTACCGGTACGGGACCATGTGGACAAGGAAAATGGCCTATAGGTGTGGACATGCACCTAGTAGCAAATGTCTCCTGTGCGGTGACGAGGATGGCGGACACCACACAGCCTCAGGATGCCCAGCTTTGAAAAGAATGTACATCAGGCATAACAAGGTCGGCCGACTAATCATGACAAGAGTGTTAAGGGGACGCAAAGGAGCATTTGTCATTCAAATGGACCTTGGATCAACTGAAAACTGTGCAGAAGACGGCATCATGGCCCACCAGTCTAGAAACATCCCGTGGGAGCTCCTTCCAAGGGGACTAAAGGAGGCAGTGCAACAAGCACAAGGCACCACCGACAAGCGCCCTGATGGTATGCTATACAAACCCAAGAATGGAAACAACCCAGCAGAGTACTGGATGATAGAGGTCAAGATCTGCAGGGATTCAGACCCAACAGGCCAGCAAAGCAAAGCTGATTATCAACACCAAGTACTCATTGACAAAATCAAAGACATAGACCCCACTGCCAAAGAATGGTACTATCCCTTGCTTGTCGGAGTTGCAGGCACCATATACAACAGTACCACCATGAATCTTCAAGCCCTCGGTATCAAAGGGCAAGCTCTAAAGCAATGCATTTCAGAAGTACATACTGCAGCAGTTAAGTCCTTACACAGCATATACACAACAAAAAGAAAACTGGAAAAGCCCAAAGAGCCTCAATGGCACAGGAGGAACTACAAGAAAGTAAGCTAACAAAGACGGGTGGGCGGAAGCCCACCCACGGATGTAACTATCCTATGGTAGGCTGGCCCAGTGTAATCCTTACACCAATGGGCCCCTCCCTTAATCTTACGCGGGAGGGCACCTCACGCCCCTCCTTGCGTAGCTCTCTCTCTCTCTCTCTCTCTCTCTCTCTCTCTCTCTCTCTGTGCACTGATGGCAGAGGACATGTAGTGTCTTTATGCAGGATCTACACTATTTTCATGTCAGGTATATGTTCACGAGGTGGTTGTGTTGTCTGTTCGAGGTGGTCCTGCTGCAGTCTGGTAATAGTGATGTGGGAAATTTGTTTGACGTGGCCCTGCTCCTGAAAGGTCATGATTTGGACATATGGCAGTCGGATGATGTTAGCGCAGACTCATCTAATGGGGATGTGGCCTGGTCTCCTAGCTGGATACATGTTCGGGGTATCATAACTGGTTGCCGGTTTGGATGCCATCGTCTCGGGACGGACTGGAGAGCTCTGGGTCCATACAATGGCGTGATCGTTTGCTGTGGTCAGATCTACATAGCATCCCTCTTGTCTCACCACACTGTAGATGTTTGTTTGTTGCTTATGTTAGGTGATAATGACATGCATGGCGGAGTGACCAGCCACCTTCAATAATGCAGTGTTGGGTTTGGTTTGTCTTGTTTGTTGTAAGTGCGGGATGTTGGAGGGAAGTGGATGTCGGATCGGATATTGGGTGTTCCTGCTCCGTAGGTGTATTATCTTGTCTACATCTATCTGGCTGCCTGCATGCACGCGGCCCGCTACTTTGCTTAGTTGAGGTCGGTGATGAGTAAGTACTCTCGTCTTCAACCAACTTATTACCAGCTTACAAACTAGTCCAAGAAGGCGTCCCTTGGCCGAGGCAATGAAGGCTCAAATGACCAGAACTAGCAACTCAGCACGAACTTCGGCATTCATGTACAGAAACTCACCATACAGTAGACCACAACTTCAACTCAATAACTTCAATTCAGTCAACTAGCTCCGGAAAATGGCAATGCATCCGGTTAATGAACTACCCTGCTCCAGCTGCTTCACTACATACGTAGTGGAACGAGGTTCACTCCCAACAAGTGCCACACCAGCTTCCCCTGCACTTCACTCCACTGACATGTACAAGTCACATATTGCGTCTGCATGCCTGCAGGCCCACAGACCTGTAATCATTTGAACCTAGTCATAACAGCCAGCACAGGAAAATGATTGGCAGGACCAAGCGATTCCAAACATTGGACGCTTCAATGCTGATGTCACGGACTGAACAAGAACACAACTCAGCTCCAATATGACAACAGGTACACCAAGTAACACAGAGACAACACATGTGACCATATGAACACATGGTACAGTAATCTTTGCCAGATCACTGAGAATGCTTCTGCTGCCCACTGCCGGTAAGCAGGATCAAGGTCAATCAGAACATATGGTACACTCACACACCCCCCCCTGTACTGCTCAAAGGTAATCCACCATGACCTTCACTGTGATCATCTCGCTAAGAATCTCACTGAACCTCTTGACCAAACCATCTACAGCAGTACACTCAGCTGCTATCTTGACAAAGACCTGATTCAGCTGCATTCCTCCAGCGGCAGCATGGAACTGCCCACCTGCCATCTGCGCCATGTTCTGCAGCAGCGACGCCCCACCGCCATACGACTGGCCAAAGGCGATCGTGTGCACCTGAAGGTTGCTCCGACCGTACTTCTCGTAAAGCTGCTGCATAGCACCTACGGCGTTGCCCCCTCCATCCTCACCATCAGACATGAAGATGAGGATGGGCGTGTAGCCAGGAGGGGTACGAGCCAACAGACCATCACAGGTATGTAGAGCAGGTGTGAAGCTGGTGCCACCAGAGCCGCCGCTGAAAGTTTGAGGAGCTGCCGTCAGCGACTTCATCTGAAACTCAACTGTAGCAGAGCTTTTAAACGTCACCACGGAGAGGTAGTCCTCTAAGCACTGATCATTACGGCGTCTGCTGATGAGCAGCTGATATGCTTGTATCAGCTGCTGCCAAGGAGTACCTGCCATGGATCCAGAAGCATCTAAGCAGAACACAAAATGGAAAGCATGAGCTGGAAGCTTACTGTTGTCAAATAGTGGCTCCATGCTTAGCTTCCGGTCGTCTGCTGGGCAATCGTAATGCGCCCTCATAGCTGCTGCAGTCTTCTCGAGCTTCCCCTTCTTCACAGGCATGAGCATTAGGTCCACCTGCTGCCGCCTGAGCTGCTGCATGATGGTCTGCACATCACATCCTTGCTGGGGGCTGCCACCAGGGTATTTGTCCTTCGGGTCATCATTGCAGTCCCTGCCATGGGCGGGTGCGTCTGTAATGAGGATAAGGAACTTGGCTTTAGCCTTCCAATCCAGCCTGGAGGCGGCTGCAAGGGCTGCCATAATGTCCTCTGGCTCATCACCGCCACCCTGTGCTGACAAGGTCTTCACCTACAGCAAGAGAAGACGAAGCATCATGGCAGGGGGAAACGGTGAGAAGCACATCAATGTCATGACAAGAGCAAATGACGACTGAGCAAGCAGGGCGATGTTCCCTTCATGAGGGATATTGATTAGGTACATAGGAATGAATGCACATTATACCTCTACAACACTTAGCACCCATTTGCCCGCATTCCTGCTTTTTCATTCAACAGAAAGACCAAGTTTAAAACGATGATCCGACAGAAGGGAGAATAGAAACTCAGGTTTCATCAATTTGCACTGCAGTATGTTAGTAACAAGGGCGCAAGGCACACAAGGCAAAGCAGTGTGACATGTATAGCTGAGCTAACATGCTGGGACCTTGCAGACGGTTAGAGGGTGCAAAGGGCACCTGCTTAAACCCAGATCGATGTTAGAACAATCCTTGGACCAATGAAGAAACTTCTTCTGGGGCGCTAGAATGGGTTTTACCTTCGCCTCGTTTGTTCACACATATGGAGACCATTTGCCAGTGATTCGCCAATACAAGCAAAGTAGCAGAACAAAACTGCATATGCAAGAGGGCATTTGGACTAAGGAGACAGGTTGCACAGTAACAAAGAGCATCAAAAATGCAATGCCTGAAAGGCTTGTCGATATGCTGAGAAGAAGCATTCTGGGGACATTCAGATGCAGTGCCAAGCTGTCAATATGCCATCCTGGTTCTTCTATAAACAATGTGACATGCTTGCAAAGCAGAATATGCTGATGCCGGGAACTGCAAGCATGCTGGGTATACCAATAAATCACTCACCATCTCAACCAGCTCCTTGCCATCCTCGGTGAAAGGAAGCTCCTGCAGCTGCTGCGCATCCCCCACATCCCTGTACGCCACCAAGCCCCAGCGCACCAGCACCTGAATGTCTGGACACTTCTTCTCCAGCCTTGGTACCAATCCCTCTGCTATAGCCTGCACTTGAGCCTTGCAAGCCTCTATCCAGCCAGACATGCTGCCAGTGACATCAATGCAGAAGCAGACATCAACTGACATGTTGTCCGGCTGAGCATGCAGCAGCTTAGCCTCCTTCTGCTGGCTCAGCTGCTGCACCAAGTCCCCAAACACATTCTGCTGCTGCTGCAGCACCTCCTGCACTGTGTCGGCTGCTGAGGCCATGACCGGCATGATTTCAGCCCACTCTTCTCTCCCTGCTGCACCTCTGCTGCTTGTACTGCTGCTGGACCCAGGCTCATCTGTGTACAGAGCTTGCAGGGCATCCGGCAGGGCTACTGGAAGAGCAGGGGTAACCCATTTCTGGTAACAGAGGGGCACGTGGCTTCGGTCAAAGCCCACACTCAGGCCAACCACCTCCACCCCTGCATGCTCTGCTTCTGACAAGGCATTGGCCAGGGATAAACCGCTAGTGCCATAGCCGTCTGTGATGACAAACAGCTTCTTAGCCACTCTGCTGCTACCACTGCTCATGAGGAGGGCTGTAGCTGCCTGAATGGCCGCAGCATCCATGGATGCTGCTTGGAGGCCTGCATGCAAGAAAACAGCACACCATCTGAAGGTGAAACAAACACTAAAACTGAAATGGTGCCATGTAAGGTTTGGGATCTGAGGTATGTCTACCTCCCGGTTTTTCCAGTGCAACTGCTTTAGCTATGCTGCTCCTGTGGCTTGCCAGTTGCCATGTCTGCATAAGACTTGGGACTCTTGTACAATCTCTTCTACAACAGTGCCACAAGCAAGGCCAGCAGCTTGCCAAACAGGACATGCAGAGCAAGGCACAACACTACTAACGGTACACTATGCATTCATGTTTTCCAAAACTGTCCCAGCTGGGGTATTTAATGGCCTTGTAAGAGTACAAACAGGGGCGCTTGATTAGAATACTCCATATGCTTTAGCTTGCTCTGGCAAGTTCGCTGACAGGAGTTTTTCCAGGGTTACCATGCCCAGCCACGTCTTGATGAGTCATATAACCAGTAATGAAGCTATTTTGTTTTGTCTTGCCATGGTAGCTATGACAAAGCATAGCAGGTCTGGGTTGATCTTAGTGACCTATAGCATAGCAGACCTATCACCCTTTGCCATCTGAGACACCCATTTTACAACAGGAGCAACTCGGCCCTCCCACGGCACCCCACAACGCACGCCCGTGCCTTTGTCGTCACTGAGCCGAGTGCCCCCCCTTGGCCTAAGATCCCCTGCCAACCCCCTTGACTACAATACTGCTCGAGAGCCTTGTGGAAACCCCTTGAGCCTCGTGTTGGCTTCGGTTTTTTTTTCCTTCTTGTAACTTTCAAACTGTGTGACAAGCCCATGTACTAGGCATCAAGGCTGCACAGGACCCTCAAAGTACCCTCCAACAACCCTCCTTGCCTACCTGTCCTGCCATTCACTTGTTCCAGCAGTGCCAGCTGGCAAGCTTGGTCCCAAGGTGTGTCGGCGTCCTTCACCAGCACAGCCCCAGCCCCATACGTCACCATTAGGAAGTCCTCTATTCCTGCCTGAGTGAGCGCCTCTGTCATCATCATCACCACCTCTAAGCTGCACTGCTGCAGATGCCCCTGCATGGACTGCGAAACATCCAGCAGCAGCCCCACCTGGTACTTCCTGGTGCCCCCCGCTGTCTTCCTTGCAAAGATCTTTTTGTTTGTATAGTTGCTGCTTGCTGCTTTAATCAGTCCTGGGAGGTGGAGGGTGGGGCCGGACTCCTCTGCACGGCGCCGTGTGTGCTTGTTATGAGGGAGAACCTCGCCCTCTAGCACTTCCACTAACCGCTGCACTTGCCCGGCGACTGCTGGTTTCAAAAGCGCCTGCTGCCACTGCTGCTGCACCTGCTGCAGTAGGATAGTATATAGTTCTGACTGGCAGAGGCTGCTGCGATACCCTGCTAAGCCAGCTTGGGCTTCTTCCACCAACTGCTCTAGAACCTCAGGACCCAGCAACCCACCAGGGCCACTGGTACCAGGTGGCCCGTTAACAGCTGCAGCTGCCTCAGCTGCAAAGGGTATTGGGAGGCCGGGCGGACTGTGTTTGTACATATCCGCTGGTTGTACACCTCCCTCAAGAGCAGCATCACTGTACCTCAAGCTGCCAATCCCAGCCAGACCCCTGGTCAGCATAGCCACTGCTTCTGCCTCAGGCAATTCGCTGTAAGGAGGTGCTTGTAGGACCTTCCTGGTACTGCTGCTGCTCCTATCACTCCCACTTGCCATGCTGCTACTAGCAGCTGCCGCAGCAGCATGCTCCAGCCCACCCCCAGCAGCAGCACCACCCGATCCAAGCAGGGGTGCCTCTGCTGCAGAGCTGGCCAAGAGGTTCAGCTCATGTGCCATGTAGGATGTGATGAGCTTTGCAACCACCTTCGGTAGGTCTTCTACACGCTCCTTGTCCAGGGTCTCAGCAAAGTCTGCTGCTGATTCCCACAAGGCGTTGATGCGGCCCATCATGTCCTCCTGCCGCTTGTCGTACAGGTTTAGGACGGCTAGCTGAATCTGCCTTGGGCGCAGGACCGTGAAATAGTCCTGCAAGAGGCAAAAATGAGAAGGAGCATTAGCCACTAACGATTCAGAATCCTTAAAACTCCTGTAGTGTGGTTCTATGGCAGGACGTGATTGTAGCTTAGCCCTGCCGTTGAACGGCAGATTGTGCAGGAGCACTGGAGCTTGAGCAAGCACGCCCAGACTTCCAGGGGCATTTCCTGCACTTCTGCGGAGTTCCACAGCAGACTCCAAGCAGCTAAATCCAGTTTTGTGTAGATACAGGATGGTCTAGCCAGACCCCCTAGTCTTAACCTCCTTTGATCAGCCAGCCAAGTGTTTGCCACTCAACATACTTCCACATGGGACACACCATGCTTCTCAAAGCGACGGATTTTTTGCCAATCACAGTAGCAAGGATGCAGCGAGCACGTATGCCTTCAGCAAGCTCACTTTGCCAACAAGTTCAAGAACATGGGAGAGACGCCCTCACCAACAACGCTAATTGTGCTGAATCATCGGTCTGTACACAAACATCCATCTGTGCAAGTGTGTGATTTACGTAACTCGGGGATCAATAGCCTTGGGCAGCAACTGGTCATCTAGCAATGTTGGTACCAGCCACCTCGCTTACCTCAGCTCTTGTTTCCTGCGTCAAACCATCTACAATGGCCAGGATTAGGCGGTGATGCTGGATCCCATTACTACCACCAGCTCCTGCTCCATCATCTGCTGCTGCGGCTGCAGGGCCTGCCGCCCGTGACGAACTGCTGCCTGCAAGCCGGGTGGCTGAGGTCATGGGCTGCTGCTGTGACTCATCCTTGAACACCTCAGTGGCCACAAAATGGCATGCAGAAGCTGGGTAAGTGCCCTCGTCACAGGTGAGAGCCTCAAGCGCAAGCTGCATGGTTTGAGCACTGAAGGGATCATCCAAGCCCTTCAGCACCAGCTGCCCGTGGGCCCTGCCAAACCTTACGATTGCAAACTTCACCTCCAGCCGTCTAAGCACCTCAGCCACCAGTACCATCGCCTGCTTGGTCTCATCCATAAGGCGAGCCATGCTGCCGCCGTTGTCCACAAGCAGAACAATCTCAAACACATGTTGCTGCGTGCTGCTGCTGAGCTTGTACAGCTGCTCCAAATACTGCAGCAGCTGCTGAGTCACTACAGAGCAAGCCCTCTGCATGGGCTTGCTAGCCACCAGCTGCTGGTACGTGAGCTTGCCCTGTGCTGCTGCCAGCGCTGCAGCTTGGGATGCAGCAGCAGTAGCAGACAAGTTGTTGCCTGCTCTAAGGGCTGCACTGCCACCTCCTGAGGCTTGGCGCCGGGTGGTGCCTGCTTGCTGGTAGAGGTCTGAGAGGCTACACGAGTCCAGGCACTGCTGCTTGAGCTTTGGGTCTATTTTCAGCTTGGCCATGGCTGTCTGAGCTGACTCAAACTCCGGAGTAGGTCCACTGATCTGCAGCATGGAAAGCAAGCATTGGGATTACTTGTGACCTGTCAATGTATGCCATTGGCCCATTGCTGCCAAAGGTTGAATGCACCCCGTCCATTCAAAATGGCATTTGCTTGACGCAAGCATATATCACTGAGCCTTGATAACTCGCTACACAGACGACACCTGGGATCATGTAACACCAGTGAGACCCATCTTCTAGGTCTGGACACTAGACATATCACCCATGATTCAAGTCATATGTAAGCATGCCAATCCTTGTGTTTGACTGTAGTTATAAAATGACATCGTCCATGTCCAGGGGGACAAGATAAGAGGAACAGCAGGTCCAAAGAATCACAATCTGTACTGTGAAGACTGGCTGGACAGGCTTGAACCAACCAGATCCTGCTGGACAACCCTAAGATACAAGAGCAGCTATTGAGGTGTAGCTTAGATGATTTCAAAAACTGCTGGCTGTTCACTCTGGGCCATGGGCGGTAAGCCTATCAAGCAGCCAAGACTGTTGCACAAATGCCTCCTTACCTCTAAGCTGGGCTTGACCTGGGCATTCTGGCTTAGTGGCTTGTTGCTGGGTGGAAGCATCTGCTTCTTCCTCTGTGCCTTCAGCTGACCAAGGACACTAAGTTTCCCAATCTTCAATGACCCAGCAGGCAGCTGCAGAGCACCTTTCTGCCGACTGAAACCACCTCCCATACCCCCACCCCAGCTTTCAGCTGTACCATCTCCCCTGTTCGACTTGTCCCCTGCTGCACCCTCTGCTGAGTCACCATCCTCCAGGTCTGCAGCTGACACCTCAATTTCCTGGTCAAGCAAGAGCCTAGATGCATGAGCAACAGCATCACTGTTGTCCCCAAAGTTGTCCAATGCAGATTGGGATCTGCTTAACAGCCGAGAACCCCCCTGCTCCAGACCTGCACCTGCCATGCTTGCTGCCGCTAATTCATCTCTGTGCTCAAGCACACAACTGAGATCAGCTGTGTTTGCAAGGTACGTGGCCAGCCAAAGCAGGTCCCTGCTATTGTCGCTACTACTGCTGCTGTTGCCCCCTAGCTGCAGTAGCTCTTCTGCGGAGAAGTCAGGGATGTCAAAGTCCTCAGCAGCAGCAGCTCCAGTGGCGTCGTAGTGGACACCGAGCTCTTGAAGCTGTAGTTGAACATCTGCAGGAAGTTGAGTCCTTGGGAGGGATCCTAAGAGCCTAACAACTTCGTGCTGCTCCGTTGCTATTGCCTCTGCTACACCTTCCGCCATCACACCCGCCTGGAGCCTCAGGGCTTTTATAGTCTTCAACAGGTCAATACCCTGGGGATGCAGGGGGACAGGTGCAAACGATCAGATGCAGGGCAGCATAATTGATAAAGATGACTTGACAGAATGCTGGAATATATGCAGATGCAACCAGGAGATGGAAGCATATGCAACAGTAGCCTGTCAACTGTAGTGCCAGATAATGCCACACCTGAGCTACGCTGGTCATCAAATCCACTATCTGGCATCAGATCTTGCCTTCCTATCAGAAGTGAGTGCTTCAAGTTATGTATCATCCATTTGCTTTTAAGTTTAATTACAATACGAAGGTAGACCCTCACAACTTGGGGTGGAAGAAGAACTTGGCCTAGACAGGGTTACACGCAGCACTTCAAGAGTTGGCAACAAGTGAAGTAGACAAGACACACATCAGCATGACATCAGAACATCTCACAGCTCTTTAAGGCCTTGAAATCCACTACTGCCTACCTGAATGACCATTTCCCCGGCATCCAGGGCTACGGGGTGGGTTGAGCGGTTCTGAATGAGCCGGCAAGCAGAGAAAAAACCTACAAGCAGAGACATGCAGAACAGGTTGACTGGATCGCCTGCCACTACAAGGGCAATGTCAGACAGCAGGGTCATACATCATCCACCGCAGTGATTCCTATGAGCCATTGCATGTGCTGGGCTACATCTTGCTCCTCAAGGTTCCTATGGACCTTGATGAAATCTCTTAAACTACTTAATGTCCAACACTGCACATCGAGCAAGAAGGGCCCCAGTGCTTCCTCATAGCAGGTCAGCTTCCAAACCCTAGCTAGGGCTTAGGTGGACAAATTGGAGTGTTCACAACACGTATATGAGGACCTAAGTCCACCTACCACCCTAATAGACCCCTTAGGTATGCTTTACCGTGAAGCATTGCTTGCGCTTATCGAGAGCACAAAGAACGGTTTAGGTGGAAATGATGCTTGTCTGCCAGATACAATGAGTGAACCCCCCCCCCCCCGGTTACCTGGAAGCCATGCCTTCGCTGCCTTCTTCACTTCTGCCAAACTTTGCACTAGGAGTGTAGCCTCCATACGAGCTCCAACTATTTGGCTACTTGTTCTGCCTCCTCCATCCCTTGCTCCACCATCCATCCCAAGTGCCTGCAACGCCCCAGCTGTGCCAGCTGCCAAGCTGCTGCTGCAGTTCTCCATGGCCTTGAGTACCTCCTCTGCAAGCAGCTGTTCCTCTTCAGAGGAGAGCTTGGGCCCCACTGACGCTGTATTGCTGCCCTGGCTTGGCAACTCGCTGGTGTCTCCCTCCAGCGCAGCGGTGCTGCTGCTCCCCACATTGGCGTCTTTGGCTGAGTAGTAGTCACTTGTATTACCACCCTCACTATAACCACTCAATCTTCCTGCTATCTCGGCATCCGGTGCTGTTGCTGCCGGAGAGCCATCTTGCTCGTCCTGGTCACCCTTACTCCACACAGCTGCCAGTCTAGCCTCTCTAGCTGATGCTGAGTGTGAAGCAGTACCCGAACCGAGGTTGTGGCTGCTGTGGGCCAGGCTGCTTACTAAGGAGTCAGGGCCTGCAGCCTGCTTGGCTCCACTCCTGGCTCTTGGTGAGGTCATATTTCCAGTGGTTGCAGCACTTTCCTCATTGGTTGCAAGTGCACTCAAAGGGTCAGCAGCAGCTGCTGTACCTGACCCTGCAGTGGAGGGACTTGACCTGCCAGAGAAGTTCCCCACATCTCCCACGCTCCCACTCCTGTCCTCCCAGGGGGCAGCCGAAAGCCTCGTAGCAGCAGCTGCTGCTGCTACTGCTGGTACTACTACTCCTGCTGGACGGCTTGCCATGAGGCCATTGGCCACCTCTCCTTCTATGCCTGTGACATTGATAGGCACTCCAGTATCAGCATTAGCAGCAGAACCAATGGAGCGGTGAGTGCCAGCCGTTGTGCCAAGCCTACCACCGGACCCCCCTGAGATGGAACTACCCCTTGAAGCAGCCACTGTGCCTTGTCCCCCTGCCCCTTCCACTCCACTGCCGGAACCTAAGCCAGCTCCTGAGCCTCCGCCGCCACCACCACCACCGCCAACACCCCTGCCGCCAGCAGTACCACTACCACCACCCATACCACCACCAGTACTACCTGCTGCTCCAGCCCCGGTTCCACCAGCACCATCAGCAGCAGCAGTACCACTACCACCACCCATACCACCGCCAGTGCTACCTGCTGCTCCAGCACCGGTTCCACCAGCAGCAGCATCAGCAGCAGTACCCCTACCACCACCCATACCACTGCCAGTGCTACCTGCTGCTCCAGCACCGGTTCCACCAGCACCATCAGCAGCAGCAGTACCACTACCACCACCCATACCACCACCAGTGCTACCCGCTGTTCCAGATCTGGTTCCACCAGCAGCATCAGCAGCAGCAGTACCACTGCCACCACCCATACCATCACCAGTGCTACCTGCTGTTCCAGCACCGGTTCCACCAGCAGCATCAGCAGTACCACTACCACCACTCATACCATTGCCAGTTCTACTCGCTGCTCCATCACTGGTCCCACCAGCACCATCAGCAGCAGCGTCTGCACTCATTCCACCACCCATTCCGCTGCCACTGCCACTTGCTCCACCAGCAGCAGCAGCAGGATCAGTACCAGCACCCATTCCACCACTACTGCTGCTGCCGCTAGCGCCACTTGCTCCACCAGCAGCAGCAGCAGGATCAGTACCAGCACCCATTCCACCACTACTGCTGCTGCCGCTAGCGCCACTTGCTCCACCAGCAGCAGCAGCAGGATCAGTACCAGCACCCATTCCACCACTACTGCTGCTGCGGCTAGCGCCACTTGCTCCACCAGCAGCAGCAGCAGGATCAGTACCAGCACTCATTCCACCACTACTGCTGCTGCCGCTAGCGCCACTTGCTCCACCAGCAGCAGCAGCAGGATCAGTACCAGCACTCATTCCACCACTACTGCTGCTGCCGCTAGCGCCACTTGCTCCACCAGCAGCAGCAGCAGGAAAAGTACCAGCACCCATTCCACCACTACTGCTGCTGCCACTAGCGCCACTTGCTCCACCAGCAGCAGCAGCAGGATCAGTACCAGCACCCATTCCACCACTACTGCTGCTGCCGCTAGCGCCACTTGCTCCACCAGCAGCAGCAGCAGGATCAGTACCAGCACTCATTCCACCACTACTGCTGCTGCCGCTAGCGCCACTTGCTCCACCAGCAGCAGCAGCAGGATCAGTACCAGCACTCATTCCACCACTACTGCTGCTGCCGCTAGCGCCACTTGCTCCACCAGCAGCAGCAGCAGGATCAGTACCAGCACTCATTCCACCACTACTGCTGCTGCCGCTAGCGCCACTTGCTCCACCAGCAGCAGCAGCAGGAAAAGTACCAGCACCCATTCCACCACTACTGCTGCTGCCACTAGCGCCACTTGCTCCACCAGCAGCAGCAGCAGGATCAGTACCAGCACCCATTCCACCACTACTGCTGCTGCCGCTAGCGCCACTTGCTCCACCAGCAGCAGCAGCAGGATCAGTACCAGCACTCATTCCACCACTACTGCTGCTGCCGCTAGCGCCACTTGCTCCACCAGCAGCAGCAGCAGGATCAGTACCAGCACTCATTCCACCACTACTGCTGCTGCCACTAGCGCCACTTGCTCCACCACCAGCAGCAGCAGCAGGATCAGTACCAGCACCCGTACCGCCGCCAGTGGTACCTGCAGCGGAATCAGCACCAGTTCTACCAGCACCAGCAGCGGAGACTCCCTCACCAGCGAAGCTACCACCTGTACTGCTAGGGGTACGTGCTGCTCCAGCACCATTTGCCTCACCACCACCAAGAGGACCAGGTGCCTCCCCAGGACCCATGACACCAGTGCCGTTGCCACCAGCACCACTCAAACTACCACCAGCACCAGTTGCTCCACTACTTTCATTGGAAATTAGACTGTTACTGGTGGTGCTGCCATCGGTGCTACCTGCTGTTGGAGCACTGTTTGCACTGATGCTGCCAGCAGTACTGCCTGGTGTTCCAGCTCCATTGCTACCAGCAGCAGGAGCAGCTTGTGGAGCATCCCCAACTTCACTGCTAGCACTGCTGCCTCCTACTGCTCCAGCAGCGGGTGTAGCAGCACCACCACCAGCAGCAGTCACAGCAGAAGTTGCATTAGCACTCGGACCACTGCTGCTGCCGCTACCACTGCCTGTTCTTTCTGCAACACTTGGACTACCACCATCACCTGCTTCCACTTCATCACCAGTGCTACTGCCTGTTGTAGCACTGCTTGCTCCACCAGCAGCAGCCACAGTCCCAGAAGCCATGAGGGAGCTCACATCACTACCATTGCTGCTGCTGCTACTTGCTGCTCCTATACTATCGGCCCCAGCAGCAGCAGCAGCAGCATCCCCAGCACTTCCACTACCACCAGTGCTGCTGCCTGCAGTACCAGATGCTGTAATGGGATCACTAGGATCAGCAGCAGCAGCACCCCCAGCACTTCCACTACCACCAGTGCTGCTGCCTGCAGTACCAGATGCTGTAATGGGGTCACTAGGATCAGCAGCAGCAGCAGCAGCCCCAGCACTTCCACTACCCCCAGTGCTGCTGCCTGCTGTACCAGCTGCTGTAACGGGATCATTAGAATCAGCAGCAGCAGCACTAGCACCAGCACTCTCACGAGAAAGCATACTACCACTGAGCTTGCAGAAGGAAACCAACCCTCCCATGAGTGCTAGCCTCTGGATACCAGGATGCTTTACACCCATCAACACGCAGGACTGCAGCAGCTGCTCCTGCAAGAGCACAATGCGTTGCTGCTGACTAGTGCTGCTGCTTGTGGTGGGGTTTTGTGCCTCCTGCTGAGAAGCCTCCTGAACCCTTGCTACTGCCGCTGGAAGCTGACACAAGGCATCTATGCGAGTGTCTAGTCCTTGCAGCTGCCAGAGTGCTGAGTCTCCCGCAAGGATTTCTGCAAGCAACAGCAGCTCATGCAAAGCCTCCAGTGAACCACGCGATTCCACCGTCAAGAAAGGCCCCGCGGCAGCAAGAAGTTTCAGAAAGAGAGGAGCAGCCGCTGATGAAGCTGCCTCCCTTGTACCTTCGATATCACTTGCGAGATGCTGCAAATCGTCCAAGGTACACTGGAAAGCAGCTGCTTGACCAGAACCCAGCAGTGTCAAGGCCAGAGTGTCTAAGAGCTGCTCTCTAGGCGGCTGCTGATCCACTGTTTCGGCAGCTGCTATGGCCTTACCCACCCTTTGTATCCAGGAGACAAGGTCCAAAGCCGCTGCTCTGCCATTGCTTGCTGTTCCCTCTGCTGCGGCTGCGGCTGCTGCTGCTGCCAACGTCAGACCTGCACCAACAGATGGTCGTTGCAGCAAACCAGTGCCAGCTTCCAGAATCTCTGCTAAGCCCCCCTCAAGCGAACTCATCTGCAGCTTACAACCCAACTTCAAGCTCTGCTCCCATTGTTGAACAGCAGAGCTGCTGTCAGGTGCTTCAACAAGTTGGATCACCTCTAGCAGTATCTTGCTTAGCTGCTCACCGCTCTCCGTGCCAATCCCAACCCATGCTGCAAGCGCATCGCCGCCATGCTTGCATACATCTATACAGCTGCTCTTTCTGCTATGAACAGCGCTGATAAAGGTCCAGAGGCTCTTACCTAGCTGTGCGTGCTGCAACCCCAGCTGTTCATAAGGTGCAAGCAGCTGTTGCAGGTATGCACGCTGCTCTTCGGCTCGAAGCTGCGGCCACTGGGCAAACTCTGCACTGTGAACTAGCTTGTCTGTGGGAAGGTCCAGCAGCTGGGACTTCACATGCTGGGTTAGATGTGGCTGCAAGCAGGGGGTATGCAGCAGCGCCTGTACAACCCCCACTGCAGATTTAAGGGTTTCCGCTGGATCTGCTGCATCTTTGGCCTTGAATAGAGAACCAATGCTCCACAGCAAATTTGGTTCCCGGGTGGCGGCATACAGAGCAGCAAGAGAGCCTTCCCTAAGCAGCAGCTGCTGGTCTTCCTCCTGCGATTGAAGCAGCAGCTGCAGAGCTTGAAGGGGTGACCAGTCCACCTGCTCCTGGTCAAACTCCCTAGCTGCTGCGGAGTTCATGATGGCGTAGACAGCGCTCATGATGTTGCTGCTGCTGCCAGTGCTGCGAGGAGCCAAGACCAAGCCCTTAAGTTGTTGCACCAGCTTATTAGCAGGCTTGGGCAGCAACAGCTCAAGGAGTTTGCTCTTTCGCATTGAGTTGGGAGACGTGACAGCCTCTAAGAGCTCCTGCACAGCTGAACCCTGATCTAGGAGCTGCTGCTGCTTGCACAACACCATAAGCTCCTCCAGTGTGACAGCACCAGCAGCATCACCGCCATCCCTTTTATAGAGCCATTGCAACACCCCAGCTGACGCCAGTACCGAGCTGATCCTGCTTGCTACAAAGGATGGGCTGCTGCTAGTCTGCTCCATGCTGAGCTGCTGCTGCTGCCGGCTGTGTCCTGAGATGGTAAGGAGGCTCTGCAAGCGCACCTGAAGCTTGCTTGCACCATCCAAAGAGATTGCCAGAGGGAACAAAGCTTGTTGCAGCTTTCGTGCTGTACCAGAGTCTAAACACGCCTCCAGGGCTGTAGCTGCGGCATTCACATCGGGGGGCTGCAGCAGATCTGCAGATGAGCACAAGTGCAATAGTGCCTCGCTGACTTCTGCTGCAGGAGCTTCTTTGAACTGCCCCACAGCTTTACATAAAGCTAGCAACGCAGGGTTCAGTCGCCCTCCTAGCTGCTGTTGCTGCCGGAGCTGTTGTTGCAGGCTGTCCAGGGCTGCTGACGCCTGTGGTGACATGACGCCGCCTGGTTTAACAAGAGCCATCCTTACATCAGCAGTGGGGATGCCTGCTGTAAGTAGGAGTGCTGCGGCTAGTATTGTGTCATTCTGCTGCTCCTGCTGAGATCCCACAGCAGCTGCTGGCTCCTCCTGCAGCTGCTGCAGAAGCTGGTACTGCTCTAGCGCAGTAGCTGCTACTGGGCCTCCTGTAGGAAGCTCCGCTGCTATGACAGCTGCCATGACTATGTCCATTCTGGCAGCAGCAGAAGCAGCAAGATGCGGCGGCGGAGACAGAAGACTTGCTGCTGCTGCTGCTTGTGCCATTGACCTTACTACCGTCATAGGAACTTGCCCGAAGCTCCCAACGCTCCAGCTGTGGCGACTGCTGCTGCTGCTGCTGCTGTCCCCAGTACCTAGCTGACAAGCAACAGACGCTGTCATTGGAGAACCCATTGGAGCAGCAACAGCAGCAGAAGTAACCTCAACCAGCACATTCAGCTGCATCATGGCTGGTAGCATACTGCTTCTAATGCTGTTCACACATGTGACCTCAATGGTGCCTTGATATCGCCCTGGGGTCGCACGGGGCCAAACCGTCACTACAAGCTCGATAGAACCCTTTGGAGGGATCTTCAGCGGTGCTGTTTGGAGTTGCTGCCCTGTGGCTGCCATCAGCACCTTCCCATCATGCGAAACTGCCAGCAAGAACTCTGCATCCCATTGATCCCTTTCGATGACCACATACGCATCCCGATTGCCGCTATTCTTGAGGAGAACCACCTCACGCCTGCTTCTGCTTACGCCCGGAACCTTGCTGCTGCTGTTACCACCAAGGCCACCAGGACCACCACTACCATCACCACTACTGCTGCTGCCGCGCACTTCACTGCTGCTGTTGCTGCTGCCCACTTCAGGGCTGCTGCTGCTTGCTGGCAGTTGCTTGAAGTAGATGGCTGGTCTGCTGAGCATTATTTCTGGTCCATTGCACTCAAACATGCAAGGGAAATCCTGCAATGGGCTGGCTGCGATGTTGGTGCTAAAGATGGCATCAAAGGCCAGCTGCTGCCCATACACAAGCTCCGTGGGCCTGCAGGTAAGCTGAAGACCCTTTGTATTTGTATGGAATGAGCTTAGATAACCGGTGCTAGGCTGTATGACGAAGGGTAGGGAACCAGGCTGAGTGGTGCTGCTGCACGACAGTTGTAGCGGCTGCTGGTGCTGCTGCTGCTTCACAGCTAAGTCCTCCACTTCAAGCGGCATACTACCTCTGTTGGTGATTTCAACTCTTCTTTCCACACCCGCAAAGGCGCCTTTCGCATCACAGTACAGCTCTCGGAACCGTTTCAAGGCGTTCTGACTGGCATCCTTTGGTGCTTCGATGACGAACATGATTGGTTTCTGATTCACTGTCATAGAGGGCTTGCCGCAAACGACATTGAGGCGGAAAGGTAGATCAGGCAACCCTCTAACTTGGAGCTTGCATGGCTCTTGGAAGGCGCCACTGCCGGGGCTCGTATCATAAGAGCAGGTGATGGTTAATCGACTCATTCCGCCAGGGGCTGTAGTGGCCTCGTTGCTGCCATATCGGCCTGCATCGAGCTTGCTGTGGAGCACAACGCCGCCTGCAGTAGCATTCAAGTCATAGGAGAGGGTCATGAGTGCAATGTATCCACAAAGCATGAAGTACTACTGATGATTGCACAATTTGTGTCACATGGGTACCCTGTGCTCTGGAGGTAATCTCGCCAGGACTTCACCTTGTTGAGGTCACCAGATGTGGAAGAGTCTCAACATCCTGGAAGGTAATGAACAGGGGTATTGCAACATCTGATAGCGGGTGCTGCTGCTGCTCCCTTTGCGTGCCCAGCGAGTAATGTCGATCTTAATCTCGTGATACCCAAGGTGCAGAGCAGAGCATACCGCCTGCATAATAGGCACACTCTATATTTTGAGCACTTCTCAGCTTATTGCATGTACTGTTGGCTGCCATTTAAATGGCAGTAAAGATGGAACAGGTACAGTCAGATATGAAATATGAATAGCGCTAGTGCCAGAAAACAAAGCAGGCAAAGCGCCCGAAGCGATACACACATTTGTTAAGGACTTACCCTCGTTCACAAGTTCAAAATGTAGCTCTTGCTGCTGGCCTGGCTGCAGCGGGGGCACATCCTCAACTCCATAACGGTCGATCGGGTCTGACCTGCCAGCCAGCCGAAGAGAGCACCTGGGTGCTTGCACTTCTGCAGCCACCTCCACCTGGTGGTATTGCTTCCCGTTAGCTGCAATGATGAGCTTAGCCCCTTTCATGACCTCGTCCTGCTTGGTCGGGCAGAGGAACAGCCGTAACGTCGCATCTCTCTCGTAGGGTTGCAGGAGGAAATCAGCCGGGCTCACCCCCAAGGAGGACTTGAACCCTAGAGGAGGCACAGCAGACTTGACACGCACAGCCACACCCGTATTATTTGTCACCCTGAGCAGCTGCTCTACCGATTCTTTGTAGGTAGCTACAACCCCGAAATCTACCGAGGACTTATCGAGGGTAACAGAGAGCTCCTGGTACTCTGCGACTGCTGTTACCTCGACTAAAGGGCAGCTGCTCTCGGAGGTACAGCTGAGAAGGTAAGTGGCAGCAGCCCGGCCAGCCTCTGAACAGCGACCAGCCACAACCATGAGCTCTGCAGAGCACTTGGAAGCAATCAGTAGATCCCTCTTCGGTACCTCAATGGCATGCAGTAAGTCGCAAGCAGCTGCTGCTGGATTGCCCACCTCCATGCTGCTGCTGCTGCTGCTGCTGCTGAAAGCGTCCTCCATGAGCTTGAACTGCAGAGGACCTGCAGTCTTGTTGACTATGGTTAGAAGCTGCTCCTGAGGGTGCGACAATACTAGCTGAGTGCCGAAGTTGACCTGCACCTTAGGTGAGGTAGTAAAAATTTCCCCATCAGGCAACTGGTAGAAAATCACCTCAGCACCCTGAGCATCCGTTACTGCTGCCAAAGCATCTGCCAGCTGCTTTTTGGTCGCAGCGTCTCTGTTAGACACTGCAGCTACAGGGGTGGAGCGTGGAAGCTGCCGCAGCAGCTGCTGTGCTTGGTGCAGCCTCTCCAGAAGGGCACGCTTCCTATACAAGATGGAAGCTATAACATCCTCTAAATACTTAACACGCTGGGTTGCTGCTGCGTTTGCATCTGTACGGACAAGGGACGTTGCCAACCTCCCCAGCACCTTTTTGCTCCTGTTGAATGTAGCCTCTGCTGCTTTGAGCTCGTCCAGGTTACCTGCTGTGGCTGCCAAGATGCAGGCGGCTAGTCCCATGGCCTTGTACACCATCTGCAGAGCTGCATCCAGGCGCTGGCTCAGTAACTGCAGCTGCCGGGGGGCTGACTGCTGCAGACACTGCTGCATGGCAGGAGTCGCCATGGAGGTGGCTGGTGACTTGGTATCTGACAGACGTTCCGGATAAACTGTCTGGAGATGGTTCAGGTTAAGCATCTGCAAAGGTGCAGACCCAACAGTTCTTGTTATGAATGGAAGCATGCCAATTCTCTTATCATATGACAGCCTTTGTTTGCTTTGGCCACTGCCAGTGGCCGAACCTACATCTTGTTACTATTCAGCCATATGTGGAGAATGGTGTTAATGTGCCACATCTTCAAGGACTGCATGTCATCTGCAGCCAACGAGCATGTATGTTTGGTACCGAGGAACACAACAGGCCCTGTTAGCACGAAACCACCTTGAGGCAACACAAGCACAACCATGATTTCTACCAGGCATGGGCATGATGGGAATTTCATTTGCATTGCGGAGTCCACAAGGTTAGGTGGACAAGAAAGCAACTTGCTAGCGGGACCTTGGGCAATATCCCAGCATTGCACCTACGATGCTTGTTGGCCTTGGCTGCCCAGGCAGCTCACTCTTTAACTTTCTACACATATAAAGTATATACACATAGCTGGCATTCGATTGAGTGATTACACGGCTAACTAGTTCTAGTAGCAATGGATAAGAATTTGCGTGGTGTTCAAAATCAAATCCATTCAAAATCCCATCCACTCTTACAGTTATGCAATGTCCTGCTGGACTCTCAGCAAGAAGCTACTTCATGTGTTGCTTGCTTTGGGTTTGCAGCTTTACCTGTGTACTGCCTGCAGCTCCAATGTCTTGTGGCTGGCCACTCCACCCGATGCTCAGACCAATCCAATGCTCCGTATCAGTGATTTACGTCAGGACATAAGCCAATGTCAGCTCTATTTGCAACTCAATTTCATTCAATAGGCGCATATGCTGCGATATGGGCGGTCAGCTTAAAATGAATATACAGGTTAGGAGCTGTGATGGAGGGAGGGAGATGTTGCTCTTCAACAATCCATTATCAAAGTTGCTCACCTCATTCCGCAATGTTCTCAAATTGTCAACCAGCTCGGCCCCCTTGCAACTACTCAGCATGCTGATGAGCTGCTGTGCCTTGGCATGTTCTGTAGGCAGAACAGCTGGCTCGTGCACCGGGCCCAAACCCCCCGCCATATTCCGCAAACCTGAATCCCCATCAGAACCTTCCCCGCCATCCACAGCACTGCCTGCCTGGTCCAGTCCCTGATTAGAAAGGCTGCTCCCAAGACTGCCAGCTGCTGCTGCACCTGCAAACACTAGCTCATCAGCCCCATCAGTTGCACCTTCGTAGACAAGTGCACTCCAACCCGTGCAGAGCTGCCTGATATCCCCCACAGCTGCTGCAGCCCCTTCACAGAGGTCATGCAGCAGCTTTGCATGGCCAGAACTCCCAAGCTGCTCCTGGTCCCTGGCAATTTCCCTTTGGCTGGAGTCCATCTGCCTCAGCTCCTCAGGGCTCTTAGGCCTTGCCACGCTAACAAAATCCCCAGCCTGCTGCTTGAAACAACTGAGCTCACGTAAGTCCTGCTGCAGCTCCTTCAAGAGAACATCCTGCTGCCTCTGCAGGTGCAGCTGCAGGTTCACATCACCAGCTCTATCAGGATAACAACCAGCTGGAACATCTTCATATGCTGATTTTGAGCTATCTAGGGGAAGCAGCTCCTTGTCACCCCTGGCAGTAGATGCAGCGCAGCCAGCTGCCAAAGCGGACACCAACGGAGGAGACGTCGCATCAATCGTGGTGGGTTCGCTGCTGGTCCTGCAGTCTGTGCTTACTGGGCCCACAGAAACAGCAGTAGACTCCACTGGAGCAGAGTGCTCTGTACCCATGACACCTGAAGAAGAGAAGAGCCCAATAAGAATTAATAGGGCATTATTGTGCAAAACCCAAGAATTTCATGCAAACACAGCTATAAGATCAGGGGACCTGGTCAAGGCGCAGTGCCCATTTCAGCTGCCTCTCTTTGCCATACTACAACAACAGAAGAAATCTACAGAACCGCAGCAGATAACAGCGAAGGGAAATAAGGTCTCCTGAAAGCACATACAACTATCGGACATCAGAAGTTCTCCTGTTGCAAAGCCTGCTAGAATGTGTCTTCCAAGCTCGCAATGAACTGCAGTCAATACGTGCTGGTAGTTTTTGTGTTCCGTAAGATAACTAACCATCCTGCAAACTCTTAGGGCCAAATACAACAGCATGCTGCGAGCACCAATGCCTGTCATACTACAGTGTGTCAAGCGTAGCTGTATGCCAGGCTAAGTGCTAGAGCCAATTACTATGTGACATGACTATAGCCCTGCTGTTTTGGCCCTTCTGCTGTGCTGCACGCTCAGATTGTAAACTCTAGCCTGCCTACAGCCTGTGCTACTGTACTATTTCATTGCGATCTGCAGCATCAGCAGGATGCAAGGCGGGTACATCTCAACCTGTAGTCTCACGCTAGCATACCAGTTTGCTTGAGCTCACCTGAGCTGCCTGCATCTGCAAGGTTGTGCGCCCTCACCGCCGCGATTGAGTCATCATTTGGAGTAAAGTACCAAGTGTCTGTACGGATCTGAATACCACTGACAGAAGAACCTTGTCCAAATCTCAGAGTAGGAAGGTATCCACGCTTTGCAGTGTCCGCAATATTGTCAATGGTGGCCGTGCCAACTTCAACGCATTCCTGAAGGTCTGGGCCCTCTGATCCTAGAAGCAGCTCCTTTGCAGTCACAATGATCGAACTTGCGATACTGCTTGCAATCCGGAAGGGGTTCAAATCATGCTGTTCCTTCTGCTTGGGCTTGCCCCCAAACTTTGCAGTCAATTGGCACGTCGCTGGATCATTTATGAGGATTCGGACGGACTGCTGACGCCCATCAAGCACAAACAGATGCTCCTGACGTTGCCTCCCATCATCCGTTAAGAAGCAGCCACCGCCAGGGGAGAGTGCAAGGCTAGCATAGGCCAGCTGATCAAAGAGCTTGGCGTCGTCTGTGCTGAGGGTCACCCTGGACCAGCCGGTGGCTGACAAGACTAGTATTTTGGGTGTGCGCAAGCTCTGTTGCCGAACGTGTTGTAGCATTTTACTGCCGTGAAGTGGGCTGTAGGAATGGTACGGATTTCCAAACACCTGAAAAGAACAGAGTGTGGCACAACACAGTGAGCTGCCCATCCAATTTGCTCCCACTGGGTAAACATACCCACAGGCAGCTCCACTTCAATATTGCGTGCACCCCATGGAAATGTTCTGCTACTGAAAGCAGAGCGCTCCTTTCCAATTAGTAAGCCCTTCCATCTTATGCTTGTGCAATCATGGGAAGCCAGTGTGTATTCATGTACACAGTAAAATTTTGTGACTGATACTAATCAGACCAGGTCAAAAGCAAAAAGACAGCAAATTAGACAGCAATCCTAGACAGCATATTTGCCATTGAATGTATCTGCTGGTGATGAACCAAAGAGTTTAAAATTGGCCCTTTCATCAAAAGCATCTGCAGCTACTAACACAATCAAGAGAGGGAGAAAGGTACCTAGGATTTCATGCCATGGCGCAGCACACATTTGCAGCTTACCTCCAAAAGCTCAGCCAGACCACATTCAAGCCCCTTGCCACCTCCATTTTGCTGTTCTGCCGCAAGGGAACAGCACAGTTTGAAGCCCTGGAGAACCTTAGCCTCAACTTCCTCGTAAAGGGTGTCAAAGGCGTCCTGCGCGGCCTTTTGGGCCTGATAACGATCCTGCCATTGTGTGTACTCAGCTTCTGCCTGTGAGCAGAGAATAAAATGCAAATTGTCTTTCAGAATAAGGCACATGGCTGATTATAGGACAAGAACTACGCACCACAGACAATTTGCAGCAGGCAGTCCCATCATGATCTCCCTTTAATGAAAGCCAACAACCTTCCAAGTGCTGGACTATTCAACCAGCAGTTTGACTATACCATGCCTGTATTATGATATGTGTGGTTGTAAAATTCTGGTCTCGCTTGTCTTCCATGTCCCAGTCATACTAAGGCTTTGAGAAATGTGCATTGGTAGCAGCACATCCCAAGCATTTATCCTGTTGGACATTCCGGTCTGTGCAATTTGACGATGGCGCATTCCAGCAGCCAGAGCATGGCACTGCAGGTCAGCACATTGTTAGCAAAGAGTCCGGGTTTACAGCATCCGGGTGCGTAAGGGCAGCAATGGTAAGCTCAAATCTGACAGCCCGAGTTCACACTTTTAGCTTGCGGACCCACCTTGTCAAGGATCTTTTGGAATATGTTCCTCCTGGCCCTTCTTCGCGCCTCCACCAACTCATCACAACCTTCAACCCAAACGCCCCGCAAGCTCTCGAGCTCCTGTCGACTGCATGCCAAACCCTCAGCCGCAAGCTCAGACATTACAGTGCTTAGCTCCTCCCATACCACCTCACTAATTTGGTCAAAGGTCCATAACTCCGAGCGTTGCAACCTTTCCAGGACTTGCAATTGCCCTGGCTCCCCGTCACTCTTGCTGCCTCCACTGTTCAGAGATGTTGCTGCAGTATGTGTGCTATCTAGCTCGCGGCTCCTAAGGAGCTCCGAAAGGATTGCAGCTGCTGCATGCTCACCGCTTTCCTCAACACCCACGGGACCCTTGGTATCACTGCTTGTCCGAAGATTGTCGGCTGAGGACTGGGAGCTGCCGTGGTCATCGTTAGGGGAACTAGACACTGCAGGTCTGCTGCTGGCTCCAATCTCACTAGGACTGATAACGCTGCTGCCGTAAGCTGATGAAGCACAAGCAGCCATGATACTGCTCAGTGGCTGCTGCAGCAACTGCTTTGCCAGCAGCGCGTTTCGGCGATGGTCTGACAGTAGGCTAGACACCCGCAGCACTTGAGGGCAGAAATCGTATACTGACTGCAGCAGCTGCCCCTGCCCTTCTATCCCATTCCTTACGCATGCCTCGATAATCTGTGGCTGCGCAAACCACTGGAGCACTGCAGGTGAGTTGGGCAGCAGTTGCCCTGAGGGCCTCTGTGCCTCCAAGAGCTTAAGCAGAGCAGGCAGATTTGCAACATCGCTGAGCTGAATTACATCCCAAGCTGGCTGCACCCCTCTGATGGCTGGACCAGCTGAAAATTGGCCCTCTTCAGCTTCTTCGCCACCTTTCTGCCACAGCTCCACCCCTGGGTTCTGCAGGTACTGCAAATGCTCTGCTTGTGTACTGGTGACATCCTGCTCATAAACACGACCCACCAGAGCAAGCTCGGACTTGAGCACCTCCTTTTGCAGCTGCTCCCCTCTGGGCAGTAACCGGTCCTGCACCCATGTCTGCAGCACCACCCGTCCCTGCTGCAACTGCCCCGCCGCCCCAGTAAGTGCCAGCTTGAACCGGTCTAGCCGATCGCTGGCGTCGCTGACACCGGCTAGTGCTGCCTCTACTGGTGCTGAAATATCCAGCTTCAGAAGGTCAGCAACGCTCTCCACCAGTTGCAATAGCGCTTGTACATCTGCATCGGTCAGATACGCCATCGCGACAGACTCCTCCAAATGCCCTGCTAGTACCCACAGATCCCCACCATGCCCAGCTAAGGCAGTATCCGGAAGGCTAAGACTGCTGCTGCTCCCTTGAGGAGCTGCTGTGGACTGCTCAGCAGAGGCTGGAGCTGCATTTGCGAACAGGCTGAAGCGAAGAGCATCCATGCAGTCCAAAACTCTGAGCCCCAGGCAGGAGGCAGGCAAGAAGGCCTGACTTGTATAGTGCAGCTCCAGCTCGCACTGCTGAAGTAGAGCAACTGGCCCTGCAACAGCGCCCTGGCAGCACTGCAGCAACAACCAGTCCCCGTTGGCAACCGCTGCTACTGCGTAGTGCACATGTGACTGCCGCTGCTTTATGTACTCCCTTAGCCCCGCAGCCTCACTAGGCAGCTTTTGCACTACTCCAGATAGACCCAACTGCCTGCAGACCGCGGTTGCTTCGGTAATATGCCCATCCAAATCAGCGGCATGCATGGGGTGGTGGCACTTCAGCAGACGTACAGGGTGTTGCGAAATGAACGTGCCGGTGGCGGGGTGCCTCGGCTGACTCGACAAGTGAGAGGCCGGAGGTGTAACTTTTCGGGGTGACCCGCCCATCATGGCACAGCACATGCATGCCCAATTTGCACGGCGGTTACGGCTATGCATTTGTCTGATGATTTGCTATGTTTTGCTCTCAAGGAGTGTATGGCCAATTCTGACTTGGTGAAAAGTTGATCATGGGCTGCGCTGAAAATGCCCATTTTGAGGAGGCAAACGTGCGAATTTGGGCCTGAAAATTTCCGAAAAATGTGTATAAGTCCCTGGACTTATCATGTGTGCTGGGACCCTTGCCCACCAGCTGCAAGTGGTTTGAAGGCAATCAGACAAGTGAGCTAGGACTTATGCTCCATCAACCATCCCCAAAGGGGCCAACTTCGAAGGGCAGGTAGCAGCCACCCAGCAAAGCAATGCCCATAGGGACCAGTGGGTGTTAACAAGCATGCAAGGGCCTGCACCAAGGATGGGCCCTGCCCTGAAGGGAGTGCCCTCTTAACTAGGACAGGAGCTGAAAGTTGGGGTCAAGCCATAGGGTGATGGTGCAAAAAAAGCACTTGTGAGAATGCTTAAACCCCAAGCACCCAAGCTTGGCCCTGCAACAGCTGACCACACCAGTGCATTCATCACAGCCTGCACCACTGCACAATATGTTTCCAGCACCATACTCCACATTGTCAAGACAGGCTGGAAAAAATTGCTGTGACAAAGGGGTCACGCCGAAAGCATTTGGTACAAAAGAGACCTAGAATGGAGCAGCCTATCAGCATGCCTCAACCCCACAGCATGTAATGAAACAAGACTTGCCTCCGCTGCAGCCTTATCCCCTTGCCACTGCAATCCAGGGTTTAAGCACCACAGTGGGATGTAGCAAAACACCCAGGGTTTGGTTGGCACAGCAACTAGGTGAAGTGCACAGGTGCCCATCTTGCACTCCAAACAAACATGTGCAAACAACACCCAAGCAGCCAGGCCCCCACATGCTGCTGTACTAGAGAGGGAGCCTCACCAAAGCCACCTGACTGCCACTCATGAGAATAAAGACTGGAACCATGGGAGCTAAGGCTAGCTGGCACATTCATTATGCAACACCCTGTGACAGGAGGTTTTGAATGCTCCATACCTAGTACCCTGTCTTATCCCCTTGCTTATTTACCACACAGGCAATCCTGCCCTTCATGCTATTGAACAGATGTGTTAGCATTGAGGAGGGGACTGCCTGGAACTGCTTGTGCACAGCTTCCTTGAACTCCTCAAAGGACTGGCAACCCAATGCATCAACTCTCGCTTGCACGTAACCCCAGACATTCTCAAGAAGATTGAGATCTGGTGAGTTGGGAGGCCAATTTGGCAGCAGTCTTGCATTGGACTTGTTCTTCTTGCTCCACTCTTCCACCACACTTGGAGCATCCACATGTGCTGGATCACCATCTTGCTGCAGAGTCCAGCAACTGATTCCTTGGTTACTAAACAACCGCTGACCCCCAGGCAATAGGGTCTCCCTTAGCACACTATTGTACTGTGCTGCACATATGTTCCTGGCTGGCTCACCCTTCTTATTCTTAAAGGAGGGCTTGCTCTTGCTGCTGCCAGCAACTTGATGCAAGGGAGTAACACCATGCTTGGTGATTCCACCATACACATTGAGGCACTGTGGCTTGTTTGGCTGGTAGGCCCCATGTTTTTTTGGCCTGTTTGGGCCAACTTTCTGCCACCTGCAGGGCTGAACGCTGGAACCAGGATACCGAAAGTAGAACTTCTTCCCGTCTGTGAAGAGGACATGGCCCCAAGAGGTCTTGCTGTTTTCCTTAGCAAACTGCAGGCGCTTCTTCTTGGTATCCTTGGTTAGCTCCTTCGGAGGACGCCGCTTGGAGACCACCATCTTGCACCCCTCACTTTCGGCTGCTTTCCTTGCTGCACGAATTACAGTGGACTTATGCACAAGCCGCGGCACAAGCCCCTCCGCCAGCAGCTGCTTGGCCACCTGCTGAGCACCTCCTTGCTGGCCCTCATCTAAAAGATTCGAAGCATGAAGCGCAGCTGCCTCTGAAAGTATGGTTTTCCTGCCTGTCCCTGGCTTGTTTTCTAAACTCTGTTCGTTTTGCCACCGGTTGATGCACCGGCGTGCTGTCGCACGGCACACTCCACACTGTACAGCAGTCTCTGAGATGCTCTGACAAGCATTGTAAGTATTAACCAAATGTACTTTATCTTGCAGCGTCAACCTGGCCATTTCGGAAGTAGGCAGGTTTCACGTGCGAAGGCCAAGGGGCCGTCCGTGTCGTAAGTGGCACAGCTGGTCAATGTGGCTTGCAAAGTTGTGTAGAATGAGAGCAAGTCTGTATCAATTGCTGCCTTGAGCCGGCGTTGAATAGGCTTCAAAGTTGCTTTCACAGGGTGTTGCGAAATGAACGTGCCGGTGGCGGGGTGCCTCGGCTGACTCGACAAGTGAGAGGCCGGAGGTGTAACTTTTCGGGGTGACCCGCCCATCATGGCACAGCACATGCATGCCCAATTTGCACGGCGGTTACGGCTATGCATTTGTCTGATGATTTGCTATGTTTTGCTCTCAAGGAGTGTATGGCCAATTCTGACTTGGTGAAAAGTTGATCATGGGCTGCGCTGAAAATGCCCATTTTGAGGAGGCAAACGTGCGAATTTGGGCCTGAAAATTTCCGAAAAATGTGTATAAGTCCCTGGACTTATCATGTGTGCTGGGACCCTTGCCCACCAGCTGCAAGTGGTTTGAAGGCAATCAGACAAGTGAGCTAGGACTTATGCTCCATCAACCATCCCCAAAGGGGCCAACTTCGAAGGGCAGGTAGCAGCCACCCAGCAAAGCAATGCCCATAGGGACCAGTGGGTGTTAACAAGCATGCAAGGGCCTGCACCAAGGATGGGCCCTGCCCTGAAGGGAGTGCCCTCTTAACTAGGACAGGAGCTGAAAGTTGGGGTCAAGCCATAGGGTGATGGTGCAAAAAAAGCACTTGTGAGAATGCTTAAACCCCAAGCACCCAAGCTTGGCCCTGCAACAGCTGACCACACCAGTGCATTCATCACAGCCTGCACCACTGCACAATATGTTTCCAGCACCATACTCCACATTGTCAAGACAGGCTGGAAAAAATTGCTGTGACAAAGGGGTCACGCCGAAAGCATTTGGTACAAAAGAGACCTAGAATGGAGCAGCCTATCAGCATGCCTCAACCCCACAGCATGTAATGAAACAAGACTTGCCTCCGCTGCAGCCTTATCCCCTTGCCACTGCAATCCAGGGTTTAAGCACCACAGTGGGATGTAGCAAAACACCCAGGGTTTGGTTGGCACAGCAACTAGGTGAAGTGCACAGGTGCCCATCTTGCACTCCAAACAAACATGTGCAAACAACACCCAAGCAGCCAGGCCCCCACATGCTGCTGTACTAGAGAGGGAGCCTCACCAAAGCCACCTGACTGCCACTCATGAGAATAAAGACTGGAACCATGGGAGCTAAGGCTAGCTGGCACATTCATTATGCAACACCCTGTATGTTAGCCAGCACCAACAGTGCAGCTAGCCGTTGCAGAGTTACCAGCGTCAGCTGTGCGGGTTTTACCTGCTCCTCCTCTAATTGCTCTAAGAACCACTGGAATGTCCCCTGACGGGCCCTTTGGTCCTTGGGCTGCATCTGGCACAGCAGTAGGACCTCCAAAACCTCATCCAGCACATGCTCTAAGCGACCTGACCTTCCAAGGTTGATGGTGAGCAGTGTGCCGAGATGATTTTGGAGTTTCTGGGCTAGCTGCTTCACGTTTGGCAGCTGCTGCTGCAGGGAGAAGCAGCTGCTACTAGCCATAAATGCGTAGTGCTCCTGCCAGACTGACAGGGCACTCCGTGCTGCTGCAATTGAAGCGCTGAAGGTGGAGGTCAGCCAGAATAGGGCTCGAGGCAAAGGATCTTCTGGGTGGAACTTGTCAACCTCGGCCTTCAGATCATCACAAGCCACCTGAGGGCACAAGCAGCACACGTTCAGCTACGCTTGCGATATACATAGAGAGAGACATAGAGAAATGGTACTACATGTAGGCTTAGTCAATTGCAATCAGTGGCATCGCTTATTTCCTTTTGGCAACATTTGAAAAAGCCTGCAAATATATGCAAGCAAGCATGATCTGCTGTAGGGGGGAGGCACTCAATCACCTCAAGGGCCCCTTTAGGGCCCCTTTGGGGCCCATCCCAAGAAATCCACTCCCCAAAACCCCCCTGGATAGTGCAGGATTGGAGGGGGTAAGGGGAAGAGGGCTGATGGCAGTACACCCTCTCTGAGGCAAACATATGTAAATGGGGTGGGCCTGTGTGTTTCAGCATAAATGGTATGTTATGCACAGTCGCTTCCAGGACATCCCAATGCAACCAAAAAAACAAGCCAAGCTACAAGGAAAGATGCAGTAAGAAAAAGCTGTCCTTGCCAGGCAACACCAAAAATGTTAGGTCTGCCCTTGACAAGACACAGACAGGCACAGGGCAATTTCCACACTGGATGGACTTAAAGAGCAGAGGGCATCTCTGAATTCGCGGAGAAGATTCACAGTCTTGACTTCGCTGATTACGCACGTTGCTAAGCAGGCCTACAGCTTCCTAGTGTTTATCATGAGTGTGCCTTGTACATGCCAGAATACATCCTCTGCAGCTCTTGGAATAGTAAAATTTTTACCATCTCACTCTTTACAACGAACTTCCTTTTTAGATCCTGATGGATACCATTGGGCTCTCTCTATTGAGGCAGCCTGTTGGGAGATGCTCACCTCTAACCGAGAAAGAATGGCTTGGATACGGTGCTGATCCTCCGAAGATAGCAGCTGCAGGTCACTCCTGTTTGCTGGCGCTTCTGCTAACTGCATATTACAGCCAAGCTGCTCAGTTATCAGCGTGGCACCCTTGCCGCTCCGGGCATACTGGCCTTCACATGGCAGCACTGCTGCTGGTAGCAGAGCATGGGCTGCTTCTCTGATGAAAGAGTTTGCAGCCTCTGCAAGGTCCATCAGCAGACTAGACATATGGCTGATTTGGCTGGCTGCATACTGCTGCTTGGCTTCTTCCATTGAAAGTTCTATCTGTTGCTTCTGCTCATCCAGCCGCTGCAAATGCACTTCTTGATCCTCTTGCTCTTGCTGCACGGCCATAAGCTTCTGCTTCTTCTGTGCAATCTTCTCGTCCAAGCGTTTGAGGTCAGCCTGTTTGCCTGCTGCTGGGTAGTACTGCTGTTTTAACTGTGCTGCCTGCTTTGCCCTTAGCTCCCGCAGCTCCTCCAATTCAACCTTCAGCTGAGTGGCAGCGCTGCAAGATCAGATAAACATATATTTAGTTGAGTCCAAGACCTGAGCATATTGCAATCAGGCAAGAATAGGCAACAGATGGAAGCACCAACTCCAGCAAATTTCACTGTCCAGAGTGCCGGTTCAAAAGGGCAAAACTTGCCAAAATGGTGGTCAAAGCGATGCAAGAGGAATGGAATTGCAACAAGAGCCCACAAAAAGACGAAGCAATGTCAGTGGTTGCAACACTTTGCATCATTGGCAACACTCAGGAATGTTGCAGTGTGGCACAACTCCTCCGGGCATGTGGCCTGTACCAATAAGCCATAAGTGTGCCCCTGGGATGCAACATGGTTAGAAATGGCATACACTGATAATTTCATGCAGCAACATCTAAAAGGGCATTATCAGTGAATCTTCAAAACATGATTTGGCATTTAGGTTACTTCTGCGGCTTTAAACAGCTAGCCCACCATGCAGCTCTTTATAAATCTCCCTACCTGCTCTGCCTATGCTTTGAAATTCTGCTATGGACTGCGCTGCGCTCTTTCTGCAACTGCTGGAGCTGCTGAAGCTGCTCCTGGATGTGACCAAGGTCCATTGCTGATGTGTGCAATGCTGCATGCTGCAGGATATTGTCACTGTTGTCCACGCAAGCTCCAGCAGCTGCTGCACAAGCTGCCACCACAGCAATGGCGGCCGCTAGTTGCGCAGGCAGGCTTGACTGCATGGTTGATGCCGAACCATCCCGAACCCCACCACCATCCGCACCGCTGCCTGCTGCTGCTGCTGCAACACCTTTGAGGCTTTTCAACCAGGCTGGCAGCCAAGCACTGCTTTGGAACACCTCAACCGATGCAGAGCTGCTGCTGCCATACACAAAGTCCATCACCCCTAGCCTTGCAGTATCTGCAAGTCTGCTCTGCTGCTCTTGGAGGTCTACAGGCAGCCCCATCAACCAGATTAGCAGCTGAGTGTCCTCAGGTACTACTAGCACAGCAGCGTCAAAGAATGTGAAGCCTACAGGGGCCAGCAAAGCCGAGCTGCTTGCCATGCCTCCTTGCAAAGCACTATCAAGAGCAGTTTGCTGGCTAAACAAGAGTCTGAGCATGTCATATTGCCCAGCAAGCACACTGGCCCCCATGCTGATGTTGCCCTTGAAGGCGCACTGCTGGAGCTGGTGGCACATCTCAGCTGCATCCTTCAAGCTTATGAACGGTAAGTCCCTCCTGCTCTGTGCGTACTCCGCAACAACATCCAGAACGATGTTGGAAACAAGGGCTGCTGGTAGTGCTGTGCTGCTGATACTAGTTTGCTGCTGCAGATGGTGCTCCTGCAGCTGCAGAGCCAACTTTCTGGGAGAGAGGGCTATTGCCAGCGCCTGCAGCTCCCCCTGCAGCTCCTGCATGTCGTCATCGCTTAGCCGCCCATCCCCATCCAGCAGCAAGTTGCAGACTTGCAACATGCGCTCCCACCCGCTGATTTTAACATTTGCCTGCAGCAAAGCCCCTGCCTGTGAAACCAGCTGTTCATGAGCATCCACAGCAGAAGGCTCAGGTCGCAAACTTTCCAGCACTGCAAATGCCTGTTGCAGGTCCTCAATGCTTCTGATGTCCACAAAGGCATGGGAAGCCAGCTCGCCAACATGAGCAGCATCCGCACCCGCTGCTCGACTAGTCTCCCGTTTCCAAGCACCCGGGGCGATGCTGCAATCCTGCTGCTCAAGCCCCTGAAGCAGGTATGGTATTTGCTGGTAGAATGGATTGCTGTTGCGAAGCTGGGCTCTATACTGACTTAACTTTTCCCCAAGTCTTCCGACCTCGAGCTGCATGTTCTGAATGGAGTACGGAGACATGCCCTTCAGCTCCTGAGGCTGACTTATGAGGTGTTTGCAGTTACCAATGAGCTTGACCAACTCGGCCACCTTCAGGAACAACAAAAGGCAATTAAACAAGGTCAGATGGATCGGATGATCTTTGCATGTTATGACTGCCAGAGGAGAGGCTGCTTTGGCTTAATCAACAATTGAAGTTATATTATTGTTTTGTGAGGCAGCAGACACCACGAATCAGAATGTAATTGCATTAGCGATGCGTACATTTGCAGATTCAGGCAGCTGATACCATGGATCCTAATTTAATTGCATCCGCGATGTCTACATTTGCAGAATCAGGCAGGATGAATCATGTGTTTTGAAAGAGCACCATGCCACTCCATAGCACAGCTCTTGAATGGCTCCTAGATAGGCCGAAAACAATTTACCACCACTGGAACAACACAGTACTCAAAGTGTCAGGGGTTAAACTGCACGCCATGGCATCCTTTACATTGTTGCTATGACTTACCAGCATTTGTGGAGTTGGCTTCATGCTCTGCCCTTCAGTGACAAGATTCTGTAACTGCTCTACGATATCTAGCAGCACCGCCTGCCTCTGCTTCAACCGTAATGCTGCATTATCGATCACCCTGCTTTCTGCCAAAGCTGCAAGGCTTGAAGGTGTATCAACGCCCTGCACAGGAGCCGTAAGCAGCTCTGCATAAGAAGCTAAGAACCTCTCATATTCAGCAGCAATGCTCTGTGGCACTCGCAGCTGCTGCAGCAGCTGCTGCAGAACCAGATCCTCGTGCTGCAGCTCCTGCAGGCTGTGCTGGGTAACCAACTGGATGCTGTTGCTTGTTGTGCTGAAGCTACTGATGATGAGGTCAGCCATGTGAGCCACATGTGCAGCAGCAGGAGCAGATGCTGGGTACAGCTCACGAAGTTTTGTCGGTTGCCCCAGCATGGCTTCCTGCTGCTGCTCTTGCACCCATTGGCTGAGGCACTTTGCTAAAAACCTAATCTTAGACACTACCTTCACGTACTGGCTGTACATGTTGTAGCATTGCATCTGCTGCTGGACAAGCTGCTGAAGTCTGCCGATCTCCACGTGATCAGGCTGCTGCTTTGCTAACTGCTTCAGTCTTTCAAGTAGCTGGAATCCATGAGGCAAGCTGCTAATGCTAAAGTGCGTCCTGTCAACCTCATTGATCTGCTCCTGCAGTGCTGCCACCTGCGCACGGAGTTGATACGTGGACATTGGAAGGGTTTTGATGGCTTCAAGCAATTCTCTTGCTACAATTGAAGCATCAGCAGTATCAGCACCAATGCTATAGGCCTCCAAGGCAGCTGCTAGGATCCGCTGAAGCTCCTCCTGCTGAGTCAGGGTTTGAATAACTTGCAGCTCTGTAGCAGAGCTGCCGATGAAGCTGCCAACCCCCCAACACTCCTCCTGCTTTTGCTGAAGCAGACAGTAGCAACTCTCAATCTGGCGACTAGTGGACAGCAACCCACCCACGCTATCATCCCCAGCTGCTGCTGCTACAGCAGCATCTGTAGCAGCAGGACCGCTCCGTGAATGCTCATGCCCAGAACCACCGGAAGTCCCAACAATTCCCCCTGCTGTGGTGAATCCACCCAGCAGGACTTGCTGAAGTTCTCTGCACATGCTTGCAGCTATCATCCCTACTGCTGCCCTTGAATCCAGCAGCCCTACAGCATCCCCTACAGCATCCCAGGGATGCTGCACCGTATGCCGTACGAAGCGCAAGTTCTGCTCCGGCTGCCGCTGACCAGCTAGCCATTCATCAATCTTCTCGTGCACATCCTGAGAAGCATCCCCACTGGTGATGTGATGAATAACTACTGCTGGCTGGCCTGCCCGCTGCACCTGGTGCAGGCTACCTCCCACAACCCTATCCTCTACCTGCTGCTGGCGATGGACCAAGAGGAGAGACGGGCAGAAATCTGCTTGATCAGCATCGTCGTCATAGACAATGACCAGCTGCTTCCCCACCATAGCACCTAACTCCCCTGTCGACTCAACCCCCCACAGAAGCCCTGCCCCGCTAAGTTCATGAGCAGATAGCACCCTTACAGACTCCAGACCAGCCAAAGCAGCAGGTGGTATGGTGAAGAACACCCCACACCACAGCATCACTAGGCCCTCTGCAGAAGAAAGTGCAGGTGCTTGCTGTAACTGTTGCAGCACCAGGCCAGTTAGAAGAGCAGCAGGCGCCATAGCGGTCTGCCCAGATAAATCTGATACCCCTGCTGCTCTTACACCTACAAGAGTATCTCCTGTTACCGCTGCTCGACATGCAGCCAGAAGAGCTACTAGGAGCTCATTATGGCTGCTGCAAGTTCTATGGCACAAGAACTCCCTTAGAAGCTGGACGTCTTCTCCTACTGCAAGCCCTTCCAGGTCACTTGCAACCTGCTGTACAGCTTGTAAGCCTGCAATAGGACTGCTAGTCCCTGGAGAGGGCTCAGATCCCCTTGGTTCAGAAGACCCAGGCTTCTGCTGCTTCTGCTCCCTGCTGATTAAAGCGCGGGCTAGCTGCCTGAGCATCTTCCTCTCTCTTTTCCGCTGCCTTTTGCTCCCCTGCTCTCTCCCCTGCTTTCCCTTGCTTTTTCCAAGCTTGCCCTTGACCGGCTCGGGGTCATTTGCAGCTAATGCCTCTAGTGCCGGTCTTGCATTTTCCTGAATCTCAGCTAGCTGCGCTAGCACAGTCACCAAGCTGCTGAGTGCTTGGAGCTTGTCTATGAATGCAGGAGTCACCACCGGGTCGGTTCTGCTTCCCCCGGTCGCCAGAAGAAGCTCCTGAGGAATCATCAGCCCCGTATTCCACCTTGCAGCAGCAAACTGAAGCAACACAGCAAGCTCCTTGAAGGTCTGTACCTGCTGGTGCTGCTGCGTCTGCATGCTGTGCTCCACTATTGCAGCTATGGTAGCGCTGAGCTCATCTTGCCGGTCTACGATGGGCTGTGTCAGTAGGCGTTGCAGGGTCCAAACAAGGGCCCGCTCGTGGCTGCTTTCAACCAGCTCGTTTGCTGCTACCATAGCTTTCTGTAGAGTGTTAGTGCAAAGCTCTAGTAGCCAGGGCAAAAATCGGTCCACAACCAGCAGCCGGGAAAGCTCGTGGTCAGCTTGCAGCAGCAACTGATGTGCTGCTGCAGGCGCTAGAACCGTGTGCTGCCCGCCTTGACTGGGCATAGCAAGCTTCAAGAGCAGCTGGCGAAGCGGCTCAAGTAGGCGCTTGAGCACTGGGACAACCCTTTGCTCAAGGAACTGCAGCCGTTCTGAGGCATCTGCAAATGAGGTGTCTCGGATGAAGCTGGCCAAAGCATCCCATAGCTGGTTACACTGCTCCTGCAAGCTGCTGGACAGCTCCTCCAGCTCCCTAACGCTGGCTGTTGCATTCCTCCTGCGTTGGCTGGGCAGCTGCCATATTTGCCAAGCCACGAGCAATTGCCCAGAGCTGCTGCTGGATGCGGCTGCCTGGAGGTCATGCAGGAGCCTGTCCGACACCTGCTGATCGATGTTGAACAGGGGCTCCAGGAGATTGGTGATGATCTGCAAAAGCATTGCCAGGTTCAGCCTTAGGGATTGCACAAGGTTTGTTACCATGTTACATTCAAAGTCACCATAGATGCTATGCATTTCAAACATGAATAAGTGGAGACTTTGCATTTGTGCTGGCCTCAGTAAACTCCAACTGCGTTGTCCACACCTGCTTGGAGCTACTTGCTGGTGCTGCACCCATTGCACCAATCTAACTCCGATCATAGTGACAATAATGGAATTACTTGAGCATGAATGCTGCTGTGCACCACAAAGCAATTTCATAACGATAAACACTGGTTCTAAGCTGAGGGGCACAAGCAAATGCTTACCTCCTGTGCATAGCTGGTTGCGACACTGACAACGGGTACCAGAGGTACCAGATTCCACGCAATCGTAGCCACAAGCTCCTCCACCTGTGCAAGCTTGCTGCCAAGCTTAAGAGACTGCTCCTGCCAAGCGTCGCTGCCAGAGGCAACTGGTATTGGAGGCTGCTCGTAAACAAGCTTCTGCAGCTGTGGTTCTTTCAGCGCAGCAGCAGCAGCAGCCAGCAACTTCTGCTGCTGCTCTTGGTTAACCAGGCCAGGGAGGTAGGTTTTAATGAGTGCCTCCATTACAGCATTGACAGGGGAGCAGCTGCGGCTCCTCATGTACTGCAGAGCACTTTGAGTTACATAGAATAGGCTGCGGGCGGTTAGCTGGTAATCGCTGAGTAGCTGCAGTTCACCAGCCGTGAAGAGCTCTACAGCTTCTGCATGGAAGCCTATGCAGAGGCTGGCAAGCTCATATCCCCCACGGACTCCCTGAAGATTATGCGCTACAATCCGATATATGTCATGCTCCAGGATGTTGGCTCTGGTAAGCCCTGTGTCTAACGGAAGCAGGCAGATCCTCACTATTCTGTTCAAGAGAGCACTCGACATCTTGTTTGCACTGACTCGGCCTGGGTTGGACGTAGCGAACAAGCGGAACGATGGATGAATGGTGCCACGGGCTCGAGTGAGCACCTCGCCTTCACTATGCTCATAGAGGTGCAGGCTGGGATCATCTTCAAACAAGGAGTTCAAACGCTCCATAACTTCGGGTGGTGCGGTATTGATGTTGTCAAGAAGGACCTGAGGTCAAGAATCGGCACTTGTCAGGCATCCAGGCACTGTTGGGCAGGGGTTTGCTTTGAGGTTCGACAGGAGCTTACATGCGAGGCTGCTGATTCTCTATTAAAGCAGCTTCATAAACCCTTTCCAATAGTAGAGAAGCAGCATCATAAATGTATCATAAGTGGAGCAGGTCCTGGATTTCAAGGATCCAATTGGTTCGCCTTGTTGTGCAACCCATTGCTTTGGGCCTCAGCTTGTGTGTTGGCAAGTCCACCATCGGTTGTGTGGCTTTGTCGTTGTGATCAGGTGCGCCTTGTGTCTATGGCCTGGGTTTGTTTGGCCATTAGCAAAGCTGCTATTGCTTTTGGATTGATTAACATAATCAACAACAAGGTTTCAACTGATATTTTTTCTATAGTGAAATGAAATATTTGAGTAGCCAAGCGTAATCAACAACAAGGTTACAAAGGCATAAAGCTGCTGACATGTGAATTTACTAGAGACAATTTCAGCAAGGCATTAGGGATGTGTTGTGATTTGAGAACGCACAGCCTTCATATCATCACTGTCCATCGTTCAACAATGCGTTCAGCTCACGTGCATGATTTGACATATGCAGACTATATCTTATGTAACATAAGAGCGGACACCTGCTGAACATTCTGCTACCACTCACCCAATGACCCTCTTTGACTGCAGCAACAAGCTGAGACTCCACCCAAGCAAAAGCAAGCCCCTGGACTGGCTTGATGTCTTCCATTTTTCGCCTTATGCCGCCAAGATGCTGCTTGAGGTGATCCAATGCACCCTGCACCTCTCTCGGCAGCTGTAATTGTTCCTCAGACATCAGCAGCAGAAGCATGTCTGCTTCATCCAGCAGTCCAGCCAGCTGATCATCTGTGAGCAACTGAGTTTGATCCGGCAGCTGTAAGTGCTGCTGGTTGAGGCCAGAACCAGACACATCCGACTGCTCTGAGGAGTTGTCAAAGGTCCACTTCCAGCTGCTTGGGATCGCAGCCAGCAGATGCTGCAGCTGCTCGATTATGCTGGGTAAGGATGAGCAACTATGGAAGCCCAGAAGAGCTTGACTAATAGCCAGCTTCACCAAACGTTGCAGCAGAAGCTTGGCACGAGGCTGCAAAGCTGCTGTGGAGTTGCTGGCATTCACTGGCAGCCACTGACCAATAAGATGGCTTGTCTCTGCAGGCAGAAGGAAGTCAATAGGGTTTACTCTCCTTATCCAAAAGACATGCATGAAGGTAAGTAAAACATGGTCTGGTTGCAGCAAGGGATAAACTACAGGCAATGCCTGCTTTGCAAATGCACAGGGCCAAGCATTTCATGCAGAGCAAGTGCAATCACCTTGCGTTATCAATGCTACGTGACTGATTTCAGGGGCCGCTTTATGCCTGATACACCATCCAGACTTAGACCAGCAATGGGTTTATCCCTATATAGAGACAGGGTTGAGTGGTGGGTTGTTTAGAGAGCAGTCAACACCATCAGCCTTAGCCCAGTCAGGATAAACACAGGGCTTCTGAACGCAGAAAAGAGCAAACCACACGAACCTGTTTCAGCATTGAGGTGAAACACTGTAAGCGGCCTCTGTGCCAGCCGCGCTAGCTCAGCAACCAGTGATGTCTTCCCACTGCACGTCTCTCCCTCCAGCAAAACTGCCCTGCCACTTTGGCAGGCAGCTGCTAGCAGCTCAAGCTTTCGCAGGGTATCTGGCGTGTGGGCCAAGACCTTCTGCTGCTCGCCCACAGCATCACCTGTAAAGTGAAAGAAGGACCAAAGACAAATCAGGGACCACTATCACATGTGAGAAATGTTGAGTCAACCACCAATTAATGACCCATCTATTTAATGTTACCAGCCGCCAAGTACACTGCCTGTATATTCCTGATTTTACCCGCACGAAGCAGTACAAAGAAGTGGCATAATGCCACTTGCAGGATATGCACTATTCTTTCATTCTTGTAGCTGTTAAAATCTCCCACACAATGTATGTGTCTCCCCTTGGTTGTCGGGCGCTTTTACCTAGTCAGATGTGCATGCTGCAAATGCAGCCCGAGTAGCAGAGCAAAAATGCAGCCAGCATGTTTGTGATCTACCATATAGGCACAAAGTTGTCTGCACATGTCACCAAGCAAGGCGGAGACGACCAGTTCCGTTACCCACCTTTGCTCAGGTAAACTGCTCCCACACGGAGCATTGAAGGCACGCCACACTCCAAGCTCACACCCCACCCCTTCAAAAGCTCCGTATCAGCAACCTCCATGTGTTCAGCTATCAGATGCTGCACCCTCAGCTGGTCCTCGCTACTTGAGAACCTTGCTGCATAGATGCTGCCAAGCACTTTGCAAAGCACCTGGACCCTGATATCGACACTGCTGCTAGCAAGCCGCCTGGTAGCTGAAAGGCTACCCGACGCACCATCTGCTATGCTGCTGGCTGGCCTAGGGCTGGTTGGCGTGTCGCTGGCAGCCGCCATCTGAATGTGATGAAGCTCGTCTTGCATGGTCGCCCACATGATGTCCCGGACCTTTATCAGGTCTCGCAAGTTAAATTCAGCAGCAGCACCTCCCCTGCCAAGGTCCCGGCGCTCTGCTGCTGTGACTGCTGCCTGGTGGAAGTTCAACAACCGGACTGTGTGCTGCTGATCTATAAGACCTTTGCTCAAGCAGGGTCCAAAGACGTCCAGGGCAATGGATCTGACCTCTGCTTCACTGGGTTTTTGCAGGCTTATGGTGGTGAAGAGGTTGCGGGCAGAGCGGGGCAACCTGTTACGGCCGCCACCAACGCTGGCAGGGTTCATAGTAGCAAAGATGCAGATGTGCTGCAGGTCCAGAGGAGGCCCGTCGTTGTGAGGCATTTCAAACCCAGTAGCGTCCCTGTGGCAGCCATGAGAGCGTGGGACATAAGATCACCTACAATACTTCACAGCATTTTTACGTTAAGCTGAGGCCATGTGCGGTCGCAACCTGTCTTATGCCATCATGGATGGTCCACATAGTAGTCCTATGCTCATGCTTGGCTTAGGGAGCCTGAAAGAACCAACGTTACAAGGCTTTAGGCAAGCAGCCCCAGACAGCGGGACAATATACACTTGCTGTACCTTCTGGTTGTTCCAAATGTGCCATCTTTGAGTCTGTCCATTACAAAAGTGTGCAGTACATCAATACAGCAATCAGTTGAAGACAACAGTCAGCTGTGACGTTGCTGAACCTTGCAACCACGATGAGACAATGTGCAGTAGGCGCGGGACTGTCATAGATGTATATTCTACTTGCTGCAAGCTATCCACCCACCTGTCAAGAAGGGGTGCAATGGCTGCCAATACCTCCGGAGGTGCCAAGTTGATTTCATCCAGCAGCAGCCACTTTCCCTGCCTGATGGCCCGCACCAACACCCCATCCTGCCAGGCAAAGACCCTCTGGCCCCCCGCCACCTTGGGCACATAGCTTCCTAGAAGCTGCTCCACTGTTGTGTTAGCGCTCAGATTGATCCGCTCGCAGCTGTGTCCAAGCAGCTTGGCAACCTGCTGCACTACAGCAGTCTTACCGATACCCGGCCCACCCTCCAGCAGCAGGGGCCCCTTGATGGTGTGGGCTGCAAAAACCCTCGCCATATTCGCCACCAAAGATGGTGTGCAGGAAAGCTGCAACCGCTCTGAAATAGGAGAAGACACCGGAGAACCTTCCAAAGGCGCAGGGGCGACAGGGGCAGCCACCCCTGTGTAAGCTAGCTTGACATGACCCGTAGGAAGCATTTGAAGAAGAGCACCAGGGTTCAAGGTCCAGTCGTGTTCATCTGGCGGCTCAAAGGCTATGATCGCCAGGTCCAGCAGCTTTTCATCTAGGGCTGCTCTAGTGCCGGCAGCCTTGCTCAACAAAAACTTATAGCTGCTGCTGACAAGGGCCAGGTCTTGATGCCGCTGCTGAGGCTGATGCTGCCCTTGCTGAGATACTTGCTGGAACCAATTCTCTATCAGCAGCCGCTGCTTCTCTGCATTTGCCTCGAACACATCTACAACACACCACCTGAAGCCCACTAGCAGCCGCACCAGCAAAGAAGGCTCTGTGACGTGATTGCTGATGAAGTGTACACAGCGCAATAGCTGCCGGACATCAACAGTCACCAGCAGCTCATCCTCCAAGGCAGACTTCAGGCTCAGTAGCACTTGAAGCAGGCAGTCTGCTTCCTTGGGAGTTGCTAGCCGCTCCTTGCTGTTTGCGGACGCTTTGCAGAGGAGGGCATGGAGCTGCTGGCGCAGCAGCTCTTGAAGGTCATCCAGGCTGTAGGCTTGCACCATTACGGTGGTGAAGCGGGAGCAGGTGGCTGGGCTCAAGGATAACCGCTGGGTTTCGGATGTCACATGCACAGTAGCAAAGACCTGTCACAACAACATCCATGGGTTAGCCTCTGCCTCAGCAGGTGTAAGGTAAGAAAGAGCAGCTACGGATAGCAGGTTATACGAAAGCTGTTACCTGCTGTGAAACTGACAGGCCGATGCATGTCCTGATTTGCTGTATGTAGCAGAGTGGACTATCAACTACCGGTCATGCAATGCGCCAAGTGACATGAGATTAGCAAATGGACCATTATGACAAAATGGACAGGAACCTAAACACATAATGTGTTCACGGGCCACCAATATTGATGGCATGCTGACGATGCTGCCCCTATCACAACCATAAGCAATAAGAGACAGACGGCAGCAAGAGAATTCCATGGTATCATGTGTAGACGCCTCAAGGATGTACTGGTACAGAGATATACATTAATTGGAGAGAAGAGTTGGGGAAAATGGTCAAAGTCAGGTGCAAGGTCCGGTTGGCAGCAATGAGAAACCGGTATGGAAGACTTTGTGCCATTGCAGGTGGCGTGTGATTGACAACTCATCTGTGGCGCTCCATGCAGACCACAACGAGTGGCAAGCATAAATACACTTGGTGTACGTCTATATGATTGACATCAGGAGTGTCACGCATGGCACATTGTGCAGTCACTTGCCCCTTCACCCAAACCTGCTCTTAATTTGTTAAGAGAGACCACTGCACTGCCCTCTGGGCCGTGCAGCACCCAAGCATGACTCCAACCGGGTTTGTTAGTGTGGTGTGTTGAGTAGGAGCGAGTAATAGAGAGCTAGAGGGCTGCGAATTCGAGCGAGGCGGATACAAGTAGACCTGAGACCTTTCTTACACTGCTAAGCACTGAAAGCACTTCCACTTGTATGCGGTATGCCTGGCCGTTATCTCCCCTTCCCTGCCTCCCCCTGACCTAAACGAGTCCGAATGCATACTAAGCTGCATAGGCTGCTCAATAATTAATTAATCACAAGTAAAAGGGCCTATGTGACAAGCAGGCATACTCGCGAAAATACAGGGAAAACAAGCGAGTAATACAGGGCATACGAGCAGAATGGCACTTAGCAAGCGAACATATCGAATCTTCCCTGTCATCTGCTGCTGTGGCTGCTACTGTTGAACCTTCTGAAAGTATGACCTGCTCTTAATTTGTATGGCAGAAGGAGACACTGTAATTATGGATACTGGTATGTTACTAGACAGTCACCCAAAGAGTGGAGCAGGCCTGGGCACACACGCAGAAGCTGTTTTCATATCCACACATAGCTGCTGGTGAACTGCAAACCAAGCGACTGTGCAGAAATCTTGAAAATACAAGCAACTTGCTCACCTGGAATCCTGGAGGCAACTCCACACCAGACCCTGCAGCCCCTACTGTAATATCCTCAGCAACCAAGAAGCTAGGCTCAGGCTCCAGTAGACTGTTGAGTCGCTCTGTTACTGCCTGGCTGGGAGAGTCAAAATCCTCCAGCAACAGCAGTTGCCCCTGCTTGGCAGCCCTGGTGACTGGGCCGTCCCTAAAGATAAACAACGGGTCTGAGGTCTTGGTTGCTGGACTGCAGAGCTGCTGCCAGAGCTTGATGATTTTTTCAAGCAGCTGCTGGGAAGCGGCATCTGCTGTGTTCCTGTTCTGGCCATGTTCAGGCGCTGCTACCAGAGCAGTTAGAAGCTCAATCGTCCTCTGAACTGCCTGCTGCAGCTGCTTCGGAAGGGTAACTGTCGGCTCCGTACTAGTGGCTGTAGCACTACCACCGATATCCGCCTGCGCTTGCAGCAACAACTCAGAACGCTCCTTCAGAGGCAGGCCAGAAAGGTAATCATTAATGAAGTCCCCAATGGACGCTGCTTGCTCGCTGGTGCTGCTGGCTGTGTCCTCCGCAGCCGAAGGAGAAGAGGGAAGCGATTTGGCTGCAGCACCACCCACCCCCTTAGCTTCATCCTCCTCAAGTGCAGTCAAACCCTCAACCATCCATTCCCCACCCCCTTGCTCCTGAGATGGCTGCATCCCCTGCTCTACGCCTGCCTGAACAAGCCACAAGCCACTACTGTCTGCTGCCCCAGAACCCTCCCGAGCCACCGATGCTACTTCCCCTGTTTGCGTGGCTGCTGATGAACCTGCTCCATCAGCTGCACCCGGTGCAGCAACGGCAGGATAAGCTGCTGCAGTGGAGCCGTCCTCTCCTTGCCCGTACCCACCACCAAAAAGGATATCAAGGGCATCAAGTCCTGCTTGATTGGCAGCTTCACCAGAGGAAGTGTGCGTGCCTTCTGCATTGTTGCTTAGCTCTGCAAACCACGAGTTTTGAGGTGCGTGTAAGTCAGCAGTAGCAGCAGCATCGACCTCACCATAGTCCCAACCTTCCAAACCTCCGTCCACCATCCAAGCCGGGAGATCATCCCCATCTCCCTCTTGCTGCTGCTGCGCAACCTCCTTATGTAGATCCGGGGCCAAAGAGCTCGTAGCAGCAGCAGCCTGCGCTATGTCAGCATCTGTCAGATACTCTATATCGCAGTCGACTGCTGCCCCTGCCACAGACCTACGCGGGCGGCTGTTACCTTCTTCTGGGTCGGGTGCTGCTGCAGCATCACCTAGAGTGGAGGCATTGGCAAGCCACAGCTGTGTGTCCCCACCAAATCCCAACAACTCATCTAGATCCCTAAATGCACCATCAATGTTATCAGCATCCCTACTGAAGCTAGTGTTTAGCTGCTGGTCCTGCTGCACCCCTGCTGTTGCACTTTGGAACTGCTGACTATATTTGAAGAGCAGTTGTGGGAGCTCAACGCTAAGCAAGGTCTGAACCTCAGATCTCGCAGCTTCTATGCCAGCATCTGCTGAACGTGGATTTGCTCCTGCGGGCTGAAGACTTTGCAGACGAGTCAAGAGCTGAGCTGCAAGCTTGGGAATGAGCTCAAGGGCCCCAGAGTATGTGTATGGTGTGATCTGTCCGATGAGATCATACCCCTCAGTCTCTGCAGTAGGAAGGGAGCAAGTGAAAAGAAAGCACAGGTTAATCCTGGACAAGAGTAGAATGGGGCACACATAAGCACTGAGCTAAAAAGGGATGCAATGTTCATTTCGCACGGGAATTCCCACAACCATACGGGCTGGGGGATGCCCAGGCCAGTGATGCAACATGACAAGTGGGTTGGCAACAAGGTTCATCCTAGCAAGAAAGCAACCTGTTACCCGATGATAAGCAGGCTTGGAAGACATGGCTGATGGCTTTATGGAGGGCATGGCTGGTGACATCGCTTACATTCCCCTTCTTGTGCTATAACATGTCTTCTGTCTCCTCAACTTCAATGCACATTTATGTGCATCCTTCATGTGCAGCTTTGCACTTCCTGTGGGTATGAGGCAAATTTGTCCAGATTCCCGCAATTTTCGGGTGGCGAAACAAAAAAGCGAATGGTTTGCACAGCTTTAAAACCTGACAATGTATATAATGTTAAGAGTGTGCTGATGTTTCATCACAACAAGATAGCATAGTTCAGCTGGCTGGAATAGACACATGCAATGCGATAGGTCTTGTGTTCGAAACTCTGCACCCCTACCAGGTTAGCTTTTTTTGGTTGGGGCCACCGGCCCCGTGCAGGAGGAAAGGCCCAAAAACCAATTTACGATTTTTTTTGCTGCGCATTTCTTCCACTCCAAAAAACCTTGCCCCACACCCCCCTCAAACCCTTCCTTTCCTCTTCCCCTATCGACTGGGGGGCCCTCTCACAAGCACCCACCTGACCCCCCACCCCCTCTCCCCGACCCTGCTTTTTGATTCCAGGCTCTGCTGCTCCTCACACCACAGCAGGCAGCCAGCCCCACCATGGTACTGCCCAGCCTCCCTACCAAGTACCCCATCCTTCCTAACTGGCATGGCATGACCTGGGGACTATCCACTTCAAACAGCACCCACCCTGCCCCAACCCCTACCACCAGTTTCCCTCATCCCAGTACTGGTTGGCAGACGACCGCTTTGCAGCTGGTTCTTGAGTACAGTCCATGTGTATGCTGGACATGCATGCTGCCAGGTTTAGGGTTCAGCAGCCCTAAACCCTCAGTGCTGCAGCTGGTTTTGGAAGTTGCCGAGTTTCACAGCCCTTGGCCCAAGTCTTTGGTCTTACTTTAGGCGCTTCTCTACTGGCGAGATAGAAGGCATTGCATTCAATGTCTTGTTATATGCAGCTTTGTGGGGTGCTTGACTGCCCAAGGGTACTGCATTGTTGTGGGGCCCCTTGTTGTGCAGTGTTTTCAATGGGGAACCGTATCCGTATGCATGGGTGCCGGCTGCAGTCACCCGCTAGGTGCACTAAAAGTCACCTCTGTTGGTATCTTATCTGAAGCGAAAGAGATTTAAGCGTATGAAAGCAGGTGCAGTAGCCCGTAGCTCAGGGAGCTGGATGAGCACAGCATTGGGATCAGACGTGTACATGGGCGCCAATGAGCCAGTGAATTCGTGTGGACAAATTTGCCTCCTACCCACAGTTCGAATTAGCCAAGGTACCATCATCTGGAAGAAAATCCTCTAACGACAGTCTGGAGAAACCACAAAGATGTGTGGGCGGTTTTGATGCAGTCCAGATAAAAGCATCTGTAGGCATGTTCTGCAAACTCTCATACAGAAACCTAAAAAGACCCACCTGGGCTCATATGGACTTTCACCATGTCCTCCCCTTGGCCCATGAGCTCCGCCCATACCTCCACCAGATTGGTCTTAAAGCAGGTCGGCCCAAGCAGCATGATTGGTTCGCCAGCAGCCACAGCAAAGGCCACAGTCACCAAGCCCATCCTCAGGCCAGCAGGCATGGACTGGGGATCAGAACAGGTCTTGCTGCGGCTCACATCTGCCCCTGGGATGTCAACAAAGCACCCTGGTCCGGCCGAAAAGCGCACTCCTTTCTTGCGTGCGTGGAGCCTCTGCAGGGTATAGTCCCCTGGCTTGGGCAGCTCTATGGTGGCAAACTCGCCCCCCAAGGACCTAAGCTGCTGCAGGAGCTGCTCGGCCTGTGGGCTGCCCAGCTGCACACGAGGTGCCAGCAAGGACATTGTAGCAGCTTGCAACGTTAGACCCAGCAGCTGCTGACGGCGCAGGATCTTCACCACCTCCCGGAGGGTGAGGTTGAGCTGTTGCAGGTTTTTAATGGTAACAGCAGCCCCACCTGCTGCGCTGCTACTCGCCTGCCGTGCAGAGCTGTTGATGCTCACATAGAGCTTAGACAATGGGGTTGCAGCGGCTTGCTGGATGAGAGGATATGAAAGAGGAGCCAGTGGCTGCCTCTGGGACCTGCTCTGCTGCTGCTTTGAGGGCATGGGAAAGAGTGCTGAGGGGCGCTCGGGAAGGTTGCGTCTGCTAACGATGTCAAACAACTCCCCTTCAGTGAAGTCTGCCACCTACAGCAATGAAAACACTAGTCATGTACTGCAACTTTGCAAAGCCTGAGATGCATCCAAGTACCTTCAAAACCATAGGTTTCTGGGGCTTGGGCTGATGGAACAACACGTGACTGCTTGTGCATCAACTGCGGAGGGAAGCTAGTACCCTCACCCTGCTTAAGTGTTGCTACACCTGAAGTGTCCAGTCTGTACAAACATGGGCTGGATTGCAAGTGTCAGTTACTGAGCGCTTTCAAATGGGCACAGCAGCAACAAGAGCAATGCTTCTCCATTTGTTTTGAAACTGCGTGTCTAGGAGGTGCAAGCAATCACCGTTTGTTGGGACCAATAGGTCCACCAGCTGCCATAAGAAACCATTAAAACATCAAGTACAACATGGCAGTGCATATCTAGCACATGTAAGTTCAAGCTACATGGTGGGATGCTGCAGAAACATAGAGCAAACAGTGAGCATTAGGGAGAAGGGCATGCGCTCTGAGGCCCTTAGCTGGTCGATGTTAACATTGATCTGATCAACATTACCTGTACATCCAGAAACCTGCTCCTGATGGACAAAGGTAAAGGGTGCCTGTTGGCATACTTGGCCCCGTTCTGTGTAGCAAACAGCCTGAACGACGAATGCACTGGAACTACCAGATCAGTGCCTGCACAGAAGGGAAGGTCACAATGCTCAGCACATATTGGTTCTTGAACAGAGCTTGCTAAGGAAAGACAGACCCTCTGCTTGCATCTGAAACTATGAAACCTACATGTGTACACGGGCTGCACCACACACACACACCGCCGCTTGCGGGGCAGTCCAGCCCTATTTTGTTTCAGTCCTTGCAGCGTTCATTGGTCTCATGAAGGCATCAATGTCTGAACATGCGGGCACAGGCATCTAGCATATGCGTATGAGTTCTATCTTGTGTGCCTTACCACTTTTGCCACGGCGCCAAAGTGGATGAAAACTCACCAGGCACAGCAAGCTCTTTGGCACCCTCCAGCAGTGGGCACAAAGCGCTTAGCACAGCAGCTTCTGCCAGGTTAAGCTCGTCTATCAGCACCCAGTGACCGCACTTGACGGCCCTCAGGAGAGGCCCTTCCTTGAAGCTGAAGGTACCATCACCAGCTGGCAAGTAGCTGCCAAAGTAGTCCTGGTACAAGCAGCACAACATAGAAATAGTCATTACTTTAAACTGGCCAAGTGAGAAAAGAATGCCTTCCATCACGATCGATGAGCAGCGCCAAGCCGCTGTAAGCTGGATGCCTACTTCCAACAATCCCATGGACCGCTTGTGAAGTACAAAAGCATGATGGGCAGCATAGAAGCTGTACCTGCACAATTGACTCAATACTTTGTCTTTACATATGTATGCAAGCATCATGCCCACGGACAAAACCAACAAAGCACGATCATGTGTCCATGCAAGGCATGCTCACCTTCCCCATCGAGACATCTGACATGTAGTTTTGAAGCAACACGGAAAGTATTGGTGTGCATCTAGTGCAGGTTTATGTTTAGGTCTAGTAAGTGACAGAACGCCCTCAGACAAACCAAACCGAACCCTCAGACAAACCGCCATCCTCTTCACCCACGCCCCAACCTGTCAGGCAACTTCGTAGCCTGTCTGTGCTGTAACCCAAGGTCATACATCCCAGTGATGAACGCCAGATGCTCACCTGCAGGCCTGTGGTTTCCGTGTTGTTCACGCGCTCCAGCCTCTTTGGTGGGTCCATGTGCTTGGCCAATGCGGTCACCAAAGATGTCTTGCCAACAGCAGCAGGGCCTTCCAGCAGAACAGACATGTTGAGTTTGATGGCAGCAGCAACAGTTTCTGCGGTGGTCTTCCTGCTCCCTGATAGCACATGTTCGGAAGACATGCGCTCCGCTAAGCCCTGCAGGTAGTCAGGGCCTTGCATGCTACTTGCAACCTACAGAACAGAGATCCAAGGTGGCACACATTGAGTCACGATTGTCCTAAATTAATTTTCCTTGCTGAGCAGCGCATCTTTTTTCATTAGTAGAATCAGGCTGGGACAGAGTCATGAATGGGCATGCTCGTAATAACCATGTGTTCTGGAGTGAGAGCACATCTAGATCCTTCCTACGGAAGACCCCACCCTCAAGGCTAGCTTAAAAATGTCTAAGTCAGGTCTTTGTGCCTCCAGCAGTGATAAGCTACCAGTACCATAATCTTGCTCCACTTTAGTTGCATGGTGTCCAAGCTGCCCTGTCTTGAAGGCATAATGTGCATATCCGCAAGATGTCCTGAAGCTTATGGTTTGTGTGACCCATGTTGGCAGCGTCTGCAAAGGAGCTTGTCACCTGATCAAGGCCTCTCACCTAGGGCGGAATAATGGGCCTCGTTGCTTCACGATATTTGTACCATTATGGACTGGTGTTACCTGATAAACATTGGCAAGCATTTGCAAGCATGTCATGTGTACACTTACCCCCAAGAGGTTTGCCAGCTGGTGCCTCAGCTCCTGTACGGCCTCCTCGCCTACATCCTTCAGTTGCCCCCTGAGATTGAGATCAAAGGCAGACAGCAGTGCCTCAGAAAACTCTAAGCTGTAGTGCACCTGAAGGGTGTAAGCATTGTCTAACATCCCCACATAGCCCCTTAAAGTCACAGGTGCCATCCAACCATCGCTGCTGCTGAGCCCTTGATACTGCTGCACCCATCGGCGAATACAGCAGCAGCACTCTGCTGCAGCAGCTGCCTTGCTATGGTCAGCACAGTCGTCCACGGAGAGGGCGGCTGCCAGCTGCTGCATCTCATCTTTGAAAGCTGCATCTGTCCCCTCTGTTGGATCCTCTAGAACTAGCAAACTGAGGCGGTTGTTCATCGCGGGGGAGAGCTCAGCTGAGAGAACGCCTATATCCGACTTGCCATACTTGCTAGGAGGAGTCATAGTGGCCATAAAGCGGAAACTGGGAGGGCAGGGCAGAGGCTGACTAGATCCTTGCTCTGTAAGCACCCAAGTAGGCGGGGACTCCAGAATGGGGTTCAACCGCTCCAGCACGGCTGCCTCTGCTTCCCCTAGGCCGTCTACGCAAATCCAACTGCCCTCCTTGAATGCCGAAGTAACAACACCATCCACCCAGACGATAGGGTCAACATCCCCAGCAGCTGCTGTCTTCCGGTCGCTTGGGACGTACTGGCCAACCAGTGCAGATGGCTCAGTTTCTGCAAATCGGGTGGAGACACAATATACAGGTGGAGATTGTGTTAGAGGCAAGCTAACTCCCCTGAAGAAACTAGGCCACATACCAATGATCAACATTCTTTTGCGACAACCGCCCATCACCAAAACCTGCCAAGCCACCATCAGGCTGAGACTGAAATGCTATTCATGTCTCTGAACAAAACAGCGGAAGCTAGCATAGGACTGCAGGGCAGTGATTGCAGTAACATTAGGCAAGAGTAAGCCATCTCTCTGTCCTGGCTCAAAGATAAGCCACTAAGTCTAACATTGCATACAGGCCGTCACAGGTTTGATACAAACATCCATCAATGCTGAAGTCACCCAACGTACCTGGTGTCAAGTTGAAATGCCTCAGGTCAGACCCCACAACTCCAGCAAAGGCTTTTAAGAGTGCGGATTTCCCACACCCATCCCTACCCTTCACCAGCAGTGGCTCCCCAGCCTTCAGAGCTCTCCCAGCCACCTGCCAAGCCCTTAACACCCTAGCCGTAACTACAAAGGGCCTTTCAGGCTCCACTTCACACAAATGGACCCCAGGCACCTTCTCGCTTAGCAAATCCAGTGCGGCATCAGCCCCCATGCTGCGACCGCTGCAGCAACCCAGACGATCTGCAAAGGCGCACACTTCGTCTTCTACAAGCCCAAAAGAAGAAGCGAAAGCGGCTGCCACAGCTGCTCTGGCCGCTGCATGACGGAAGCGTCTGCAGTACATATAAACCCCAAGCCAGCCTGCCACATCCATTTCCAATGCCCCAGCTACCCCCTGCTCTGCCAGTGCAGCTAACCACTGTTCCAACCAGGACTTCTGCACAAAATACAGTCCGTGCTCATCGATGAAGTCAAAGCGTGCTGCTAGCTTTACCACGATAGCATGTGCTGCTTCTGTTGCCTCCAGTACTTCCGCTGGCAGCACAGAGGCACTGCTACCGGTGATTGCAGTCGGACTGTCATTGCGCCTGCTGCAGCTCGATGGCTCCAGCCACTGCATAGATAGTACCTTATATACTGCTTTAATGCTGGTCTCATGCCCGGCACCCCTTGCTGAGAGTTCTGCTGCAGAGGTCATCGCTGGCATTGGCCAGCCAATCTTGCTAGTGTAAAGCTGAGTTATGGCCACACGGGCATCACTGGTGCGGAACCTTGCAGCATACACTGCATAGGCAGTGTCGGATAGCAGCTGTGGAGGAACACCGTGACCCTTGACAGACGTTGTCTTCCTGTCCATGTGAAGCTCTTGCAGGATCAGCTTCACCCACTTGAGCAATTCTCTGATGGAGACTTCGGAGTACGCAGCCACCTGCAAAAAGGCCAGAGAGGTTTGTAGAAGCGTGAAAGAAGTCTGCCAAGGGAGTGCAGGGGCCTCAGCCGTGATGAAAGGCAGGCAGCATGTAGCTCCTGAGGACACTTTAGCAAAACATTTAACAGAGTGAGCAATGCAGAGGTCATGGGGGAAGTGTGAGCTGGTGGTGTGCATGAATAGCTGACACTATGACAGCCCACTAAACAGCCCATACTTCACATCACTTCCCAGTGGTCCAGAAGGTCCCATGCTGTAAAGATTGGCACGAAGACAAACATATTGCATTATACGGTCCAGCACAGTAGCTCGACACATGCAAAAACTGATGGTGCTCACATGAGCAAGCATGAGTAGCAGGAAGGAACCTGAAAAGGATCTTGTTTCTGCGCTGGTGCCAAGCGTTCTTGATGTATTGGAAAGAAAAGCTTGCAGCCAACTTGCCCAAAACTCACCTCAGGAAACTTTGGATCTTGGGTCACAGCCATTACATCTAGGTGCAGCCTGACCAGCTGCCTAGCTAGTTCCTGAGGTTTGTCAGAATCCTGCAGACCGCCTTGACGTAGTTGCTTTGTAACCACCTCTTCCCACTCCTTGTCTGGCAGCTGCTTGAAGATCACAGGCACAAACCTGTTGATGAGAGCTGCTGACAGTTTCTCCCGGCGACCCTTGAAGAAGCCCGTGTTTGGGTTCTGTGTGGCGAAAATTCGGAAGGTGGCTGACTTCTTCAAAACCTTGATGTGCTCTGTCGCACTGCTGGAATCTTGCAGGGTGATGGTCTGCAAGGACAGAATGGAGACAGACACTAATTAGCTGAACGAATAGCGGACCTCCCTACCCAAAACATGAGTGCAATGGCAGGACGGAGTCATACCAAACTGGGCCTCAGTCTGCCAACCACACTAACCTGGGGCGCATGACAATTGAGATTGGATGTAGTAGCTGTCATGCCAACTAGAACAGGTCTTGTAATCAGCATTATACGGTGAAGTTGCCTAAACATGAATGCACGGCTTGGCTTCGCGGAGCTCTAAGCATCCTCTAGCACAGGCAAATCACCAGCCGAGGCAAAGCACATATGCTGCTGATCAGGACCTTAATTGGATAACTGGGGATAAAGATCCATATGCACACACCCGGTTGCTCATTTGTCCCTACCTACCCCTGTGTCTAATGCTTGTTCGATACACTGCAAGACATCATCACGCGCCAGGTTGAGCTCATCTAGCAGCAGCCAATGTCCGCTCACAAAAGCTTGTGGGAAGGGCTGTAGCTGGTACTCAAACACAATCCCTTGGTCCCCTAAGCTATCGGACCCTGGCACTGTTCGCCCTGCTCTCATAACTGCCCTCCCCAGCAGGTCATCTGGTGTCAGGTAGCTAGACATGTTAAACCGCACCAGCTGCTGGCCCTGCAGCCTAGCAGCTTCTGCGATCGTTGCGGACTTGCCCACCCCAGTAGGGCCCTCAAGAAGCAGCGGCACAGGGTTGTCAACCACATCCAGTATCCGTTGTAGATTGGCTTCGGTGGTGGCAGTCCTGATAAGTGCAGAAGGAAGCCTTAATGGATTGCTGGTGCTTTCGCAAGCATCCCCATCATCAGGACTTACGGCTTTGGAGGCGGAGGGATCCGAAGGGATGGGGAGCAGAGATGGCAACCGCTGCTGCTCGCTGCTTAGGCTGTGAAGAGCAGCTGCCCTAGTCTTCTGTAGATGATACATCAGCTGTTCTGATGCCTTGACAAAGTCTGCTGCCGTAACAGGCTGGCTCTGCTGCGTTGCTGCTTGCTGAGGGAGGAAGAAAGCAACGGGTGCTGCTTCCGCTGCTGCGCTACTCGAGTTATTCCTGCCAGAGCTGCGCAAGGGGGCTACTTGTGTCAGGAGCTGCTGGACGTCCTCTTCACCAAACCCTGGGCACAATCGCATCAGGCACTTAGCTGCACAGGTTGCTATGTCCATGCTCTTTGAAGCAAGCAAACCTGTTAAGACACACACCTGCTGCCGCAAGCTGGCCTGCAGCTGCTGTTGCAGCTGGGTTTGCTGGCGCTCAAGGCTGTTCCTGAAGGACCGAGGCTGCATACTATATACTTCTAGTAGCGACGCTACATGCTCCAGCTGAATTACAGCAGAAGGCAGCAGCGATGCCTCTGGACTGGCGCTGAAGTCATCTGTGAACAAGGTGCTGGGGTGCTGGTAAAGCTGCTTCAGCAGGCTAGTAACATAACAAGCAACGTAAGGCTGAGATGGAGAGAGAGGAGCAGTTGACAGCAATGCTTCATTTGCATCTTCGCTGGGGCAGCTGCTGCTGCTGCTGCTCAGAGGGGTGAAAGAGGAGAGGGATGGAGCAGCAGCAGCAGCTGCTGCAGCTGGACAAGCCATTGCTGCATGATCCAGCTTGACTGCAAGCTGAAGCACAGCTACGAGCTCCCTTCGGCTGATGGAGCAGTGCAGTAGCCTGCAAGGCACATAAAAACCCAGAGGCTCTGATGCAGCCGGAGGACTACTGGGGGCGTCGGTGTGCCCTGTGGCCGGAGCAGCCAGCAAAATCTGTAGCCCGGCTACTGCTAGCGCCCTGTCCTCCGCATAGGGGCACAGCCTTGCCAGCAGCACCGATGCCGCAATAGCAGTTGCCGGTGGTGCCGTATCACTTGGCATGGCTGCTAAGTGCAAGAGAGCCTGGAGGACACACCCACCGTTGGCGGATGCCAAAGCATGCAGCAGAGCAACAGAAGCTGTTGCACCAGTAGCCTGTAGCAAAACCTCCAACAGAAACGTGGTGCCGCTTTCAGCTGTTACAGCGTCCTGCAACAACGCGGCAGCTGAGGCTACTGCTACTGGCTGAGTTTCTGGTGTAGCTAGCAGCTTCAACAAGGCTATTGTTGCTGCTGAGTCTGATGCTGGAGAGGACATGCTGCGCTGCACCAGGTCAGATAAAGCTGCATGCTCCTCAGTTGCTCCCCCATCCCTTAGCACCCCGTCCTCCCCGCTTTGCTGTGCCCATATACCGCGCCTGAGCCATTATCAAGCTGCTGCAGCAAAGCAAGGACGAGCTTTGCTACCATATTCTGGCTGCCCGCTGAGGGCTGATCAGCTGCAAGGACATTCACTAACCCATCAGCCACCTCCTGGAGTGGGAGTTCTTTTGTATCGAACGGCCACTTCTGCAGGGAAGCAAGGAGGAGCTGCAGCACTCCTTGCTGCTGGTGCAGAGGCAGCTCTGTAAGTGCTCTCGCTGAAACTGCGTCCCTGCCAGCTCCCTCCATGCCACCGCTCCTGCTGCTACTGATTTGTTGAAGGGAGCTAACCACCCCATCCTGGTTATCCCCAAGTCCCAGCCACCTCCATCTCAGCTCAGTTGAGTGCAAAGCCCACAGTTTACCCACTAGCTGCAGAACCCACTGACAAGCCCCATACTCCATGGGACACGTGAGCAGCAGGAGAGCGAGCTTGCTTCCAATGACCTCGAGCAGCTGCTGTCTTGCTCCTGCCGTAGTCTCTGCGGCGAGATGCTGCCCAAGCTGATCCAGTAGGTCTGACACTGCTTCCTGCAGGCACGGCCACCTAACTGATGCTTCTCTTGCTGCAGCTGCTGCTGAATAAGGGGCTAAACCTGCCCCTCCTGAAGCAGTGGCTGCAACCTGGACAAGCTGCACCAACTGCTCTGCCAGATGCTCCTGCTCAGTCACAGCCAGGGCTCCAGAGCTGTACCTATCTTCTATTACAGTCCTTAATTGCGCAAGGTGGTGGCTCAGCTGAATGCTGCTGCTGCAAGAAAATAGAGCTTTCAGGAGGAGCTGGCTAGGGGAGTGGCGGGAGAGGGTAGCCGGCGCTGTGACATACTGCTCACTTTGATCCGACCAGACGACATGGAATACCTCCGGATTCAACCTGCTGCTGCTGCTGCTGGCGGTGGTGGTGGATGCCTTGAGAACGAAGGTCGTTGCTCCCAAGGCACCCTCAAGGCTGAAGTCGGAGGGACGGCCAGACAGGGTACTTGCAGTATCAGCAGCATCAGCCAAAAGTGAAGACCGAGCTCTGGTGATGCTGCAGATTGTCAAGGGCTGGATCCAGCGGCACCAGACTGGGGTAAGGTCTGCAAACGCGAGACTGCTACAAGCTGCAGGAACTGACTTGGTTTCTAGTCGTAGCTTGCCGGGGTCCACCAGCAGCTGTACGAGGCCAATGACGCTGTCAGTGTGGTCGGCGAGGTTGCCTTGAGGGTAGCGGACCAAGCTGAGAAGTGCCTGCACTCCCGGTGCCTCAGCTCCTGCGACTCTTGGTGCTTCATCCATCGACACTGGGGACAACCGGATCAACGGCTCTTTGGGACACAAAGGGCTTCGGCCGATGTAGTGAAGGACGTTCTTTTTAGGGTACTCACTCCGCAGCCACTTTATTGCCTCAGGGTCGCGAGGGTATGCAGCACAGGTAGCAAGGTCCTCCAAGAGCTGGCTTGCAAGCGTACTTCTGAACTTGTACTCGTCTACTAGAGCCTGCTGCTGCTGCTGCTGCTGCTGCGGGGTTACAGGCCGAGGCGCTGGCCCTGCAAGGGGAGCAGAGGCCATGGGAGTGCCCAGCTTGTGGACCACATGCCGCAGAAGGTGGACTAGGGAAAGTGTGAGGGGAGTGATGTTGCTTGCCGTTCCACGCAGGACGGTCGAAGCGAAAGGCCGGAAGATGAAAAGCAGGAGGTAGGTGCCATCAACTGCTGATATGGTGCCAATGGCCAGTGCACGGTGCAGCTGATCAAGGGATGCTAGGCACATGTCCAGCCGCGCCTTGGGTGGTGCAAACCCTGAGCCCAGGAGATCAGTCACCTCCTGCACATGAAAGCAACAGGGTCGGCGTCTGCACTGGATGAAGCCGTCCAGAGTGGTAGACATGAGACAAGCTCTCTTATGCATGCAATGCAATGCAATTAAGCTCACAGCCGCATGTCTGGCACTGTGTCTGGGTGAATGTGACCGTGACAGGGGAGACCTGCACAATGCTGCATGCTGGAGAGTTACAAACGTATACAAACAGCAGCAGAAAAGTCTACAGACTTTTTGAATCTTTTGTAGTGAGACTTTGGCAGTGTTTCCACAGTATGCTCCAACAAGGACAGAAATGAAGTAGCACAAAAATGAATTAGCACAGAAATGGAGTAAGCAACCTGGACTCCACAACATCTATATCAAAGCCGCTGTCGGCGCTATGTTGCCTGTCATGCTACACTAAATTTGCCTTGAATAAGATTTACGCACACAGACAGCTAAACACATCTCACTGCTAACATGGCAGGAAGCATGGCGTACTTACATACAAGGACTGGTGTGCACCCACCAGCTGGGGTAGGAAGGCTGGGATGTTGCTGAGAGCTTCTTGGCCTGGAAAGAAGACAGATAGCAAGGAGTAAGCAGGGCATGATCAAGCTCAGAGTATGCTATACGAGCATAGCTGCATGCAGCCACTGGCATGTTGGGGCTCCTGTACAGCTATTCGCTGCAACCACATCAAAGGAGTTGCATGGAGTTCCATGTTTGCGCTGCAGCACTGCTGCCAACGAGGCCTCCGGTACATCATTAATGGTGAGCATTGTTTGGTGCCAAACACGTCTACAGTACAACGCCATGCAAGGAGACAAAGAAATATGAAGCATGCCAAAATTCCACTAGGCGCAGAAAATGAAGATGCCTTCCTGCTTACGTCTGTTTCGTGGGGGAATGTTGCCCTGCTCCTTCATGGGACCCCAGTCAGCACGTTCGGCGAATGGCTGGGGAGGAAGATGGTCAGACCCTGATGTTGCAGCGGAAGGAGCAACACCAGACGGTATGTCTGCCTTGGGTGTGGAGGGGCACGACGTGGTGTCTGAAGACCCACTGCCAGTTCCGGAGCTGCCACCATGGAGAGACTCATCCTGGCTCCCTTTGGCTCTGGAAGGGTTGACCCTTGCTCTTGCGTGCTGGTGAGGCCTGGGGAGTACCTTGGCTTGGCGGGAAGACAGTGACCGAGACTGTGACTGGATGCACGGATGCCCACTTGACAATGAGAATATACTATCCATTACTCCTTCCTAATTGACACCGGCGCTAGTATAGAAGTCTGCTTTATTCAGTGTGGACCACCCTCGGTTGCGACAGCATGCCGGCACGCCGGAGGCAGAGGAGCTACCTCTACATGCCGCCAGATTGTCCAACAGGAACTCAGATCGTTAAATCAAACTCCTCTATGCGTAACAGTATTACATGTATGGATAGAAGGCTCGCATGCGACCTCCCGTGCTGTGACAACATGCGAAGGGTGTCAAAGAGCTGACAGAACAGGCGCAAAGGCGCTACAGGATTCTGACTGAGTACTCTCACAGCAGAAGCTTGCTAAAAGAACAGGCTTGTATAGCATGGCGTGACAAGCAGGCAAGCTTGTCCGAGATGTGCTCACGGATAAAGATCTCCGACCTGTCGAGAGCCGATCACGGGTGCTTCACGGATTGGATCCTTCAAGAGGCGTCCGACTTGCTCAGTATGCAAAACCGACGGATCCTCAGTAAGATTCCAAAGCCCTAACGATCATTTTCCAAAACTGCAAGTTCCTGCTATGCTCGATTAATGTCTGTTGAGTATATAGTGGCTGCCAGTGAGCCTGCGGATCGGAGTTCATGACATGCATGCATGCACCATTGCTGTGCTACCTGCTTCATCAGTTCCCTTGGACATGTTGTCCACCATTGCAAGTATCGGACACGCTTCTGCAACACTTGGGATAATGTCAAGAGTCACGCATCTGATGGCAAGCATGTGTGCAGCGTGCTTTCTGCATGCTCAATAAGATGATATGCTCTTTGAAAAAACAAAACAAAGAACACAAGATTAACGTCCGGGTCCAAGACCGGAAGCAACCTGAAGCCCTGCTTACCTTGAAAAGCTGGGTGCCTGCATAGTCTGGGATGCTGTATGTCAGCTTTCCAGTCGCTTCTTGCCACACTTGGCTAGCTTGGCGCCACAATTCCCCAAATGCTCCATTTGATCACTTTGGATTCACTCTGGACTTCATCAAGAAGAAGGATTTGGCCCAATGTTTGCCACTCTGTGGATCACACAAGCACACAGTTGTCTTACACAACAAAGCAGGCATTCACATCCAGCTTACAGATTGCCTCCTAAACATGGCACCATTTGAGCAACAAGGTTTAGTATCTTTTGCCCCTCTGACAGCATTTTCTTGTAGTCTTGAACTGCTGCATTGTACTTTAAGCTAAAAACATGTCAGCCATGTTGTTGTGGTGAGTGTGCAACAACCGGACCAGCGGGCAGCAGAGCGTGAAGCAGCCAACGTTGGTTAACCTGGCTTTGCTTGTGCATGATGCAGTAGTGCATACCATGGCGTGAATGCTGCTACCTAGTAGGCTGCTCACATCCTGCTCTTACCTCATGGAAGCAGCCATCCATCGTGCTCTGATGATTGCAGTATAGGATGCTTCTGTCTGCGTCCCGCAGAGCAAAGGCCAAGCATGCCGATACTTACGGCAAGTGAGAGTGCCAATCAAAGTAGCACATGTAACAATGAGTCGCTGGATGGTGCTGCTGGCAGTATCAGTGTGTTGGAGGTGTGTGGTTGCTGACAAGATGCAGCTCAATATCCGGGGTGGTAGCCTTCCAAACTCCTGCAAGCAGACCGGGACGCAGCACATAGTTCTGGCAATCATGGACAAACTCTTTGCTACCCATGTACACCAATTGCATATGAAACCATGTAAGTGTGCTCCTGCCAATGGGAAGTTTACAAAGACCCTCCCTAACAAACGGGTACTTGCCCTGAAGGCTGGAAGGAACAGAGCCGTCATCAGAAAAGCAAGCAAGAGGAAGCATAGATGCACAAATGCCTTGCAAGTGTTCTTGAGGGCAGACTATTATGCATAGCAGCAACATACAGTTTGGTGTCCATTGACATTTCTTTTCATGTCTCCGCTGCATGCACACACTGAATCCGAGACAAGCCATACATGTTCACACAATCTGATAAGGAGGAGAATCCTAGCCGTGCTTCATGCATGACTCCAGCAAACCCGTTTCAGGCTCAAGCCATACAAATGTAGATGCAGGGCATGCTTGCTTCTGATCCTGGAGTGCTGGAAGACCATTACCTGACGCAGGGACTTGCATGGGGACATACGATCCCAGGCCATTGCAACCAGCTCTCCAGGTCCGATGCTTGACCAGGCTCTATGCAAAACATGATTAAGGAAGCTCCATGTCTCTCATAATGGTCGAGAAGGAGCCACTGGTTATCTGGGAGAACACGGGATGGCAAGCCTGTGAGCATGCTGCTCGATAGGAAGCAAGGGGTATGCATCCTTACATGTGATGAGTTCACGTTGGTGATCATGTGTCAGGGCCTTAAGATCAGAATACTCAGCACTTGGGCTGTCCGTTCTTGATCCTTGCTTGATGGTAGACTGCTTTGCACATGCTGCCTAGCTTTCTCAAGTCTAAGCTCGTACATTAACTCCAACTCTACGTTTCGTCTAAACATGGTACCAAAGCTGGGCTCTTGCACTGTAATTGGTTGGCTCCCAGGAACAGCGAAGGTGATGATGGCCGTTGGGGGGACAGGGCGGGTCGAAATTGTACTTAAGACCAGCCAGCACCTAGCATTAGAGGCATCTGCCACGGCAGACGTGACAGACGTAAGCAAGTTGTTGTTGTTGTTGTTGTTGTTGTTGTTGACCACCATGCTATCGAGTCAAGGACCTCGTACTTCTTCCGGCACCAGACTCACCAAAGTGCAGGCCAAGCCCCCGGGTGACCGTTTCGGGTTACGGGCTCGCCAACGCATCGGCTGCGTACCCATCAGCCTTCAGAGAGAGGCAAGTGTTCTGTTCAAATCAGAACAAGGGTAGGCCCTGCCTTCGCAGACAAGGCGTACTTGTGCTCAGGCATGTTCAGGACGAAGACACGCACGGTGGTAGCTTCAGCAGCGCAAGCCTATGGAGCTGAAACTCACCCCCTGTCTACATCTTTCTCTGAGGCTGATCCCATGCTCTGCCTAATGCACACCTGGCCCAGGGCCATACTGTCACGCCAAGCTCAGACCATCTGGAGCAGCCTGAAAAAGTTATCATTAAGCCGGGAATGCGTGTTGCAACTCTGTCACATGACTCTGGGAGTATGTGCTAGCTCTAGTGTTGCTCGTCACCATACTCACCTATAATGCCCACATTGCAGCTCGCACAAAAGGTACTTAGCAAGAGATACTTAGCAACTTCGCCCTGAGCAAGGCGCTAAACTTGGTGCTAACTGGGTCATATCAACTGGTCAGTGCATGGCAACTCGCATTGGGATGGGCTCAAATAAGTGGGCTGGCAAAGGGCTAGGTGAGCTGGTGGCAGCCGGAAAAAGTCTTTTGGACAAGATTCCTTTTGATTATGAGGCTGTTGCTTGAGTTGGCTCCCTGAGAGCGGCATGGCCCCCATCAATGCCCTACCTGAATGGAACACTTGGTAATCATACCATTGATAATAATACAGACTTACCTAGTAGCCAAGACAGTTTTAGGTAGCAGTTGATTTAGCATTTGTCAAGAGTCACTCCCAAATATGATATTAGCCCAAATGAAGACGATGTGATGTTACGGCGTCTGGAGACTGACTATGCAACGGGCATTGATACGTACTTGATACAGACTGTAGATGCAACTCTAGCGCAGCTAGCAGTGGCAGTGGTCTCAGTTGGCGGATTGGTGGTAGCGTGGGCACGCAGCCGTGCAGTGCACATGGCCCAGATTCCTGGCACACTACAGAGGCAGCAGCAGAGGGGCATCTGGTGATATGTATGTGAACTGCATGAGGATGCTGAGTGCTGTTGCACTTGTCTGCCTGTCTAAGCCATGTACTGTAGGAACTTCACAGATAACAGAGATGTATATATGTTGAAGCTGTTTATGCAGGCACTCTGCTGACTTCGATATGCATGGCACAGATAAATGTGCCATTGGCAGACTCAATGTAATGGTGGAGTTTTTTGGGGTGGGGGGAGGGTATTATGGAGGTCATGGCTGTGCATACGTAGCACACTGTGTACATGCCGTGGCCTGTTGCACCCTCAAGGAACAATTTCAGCTTCTCTGAGAAGAGGGTTTCAAACCTCGATGTGAATGTTTAATCGGGCTTCCAGGGAAGCACCGACACACCACAACCAGAACATGGAATGTGTATTCAGCATCACACTCCTGCTGTTCTTTGACTTATTGCCACATTTCAGCCGTGCATCAATCCTCCGGCATGAAGCTGGCTTCGCATCAGCAACAGATGCAGTATGGTCATGGACTTCTGAAGTTTGAGCGCTGACAATGATGCTCGAGGTGCATCTAGTGCTATTCATGTCGTGATTGGTGACAGAAGCAGCAAGAGCCAAGAACTGCACAAGGAGATAGATAATACTACAATGTTGGCCCAAAAGCCGTGCCTGTGAGACCCAGCCACTCCCCTTGGACAAGCATAACATAACATAACATTCCTTCCTACTACAAGCACTAAAAATTTGTTCAAACGTCTTATGTTTGCAGCAATGCACGCCTGGTGTAGCCTGTGCCCCTCTGGACCAGACCTGGTGTATCTGTGTCGCCATCGGTGCCGTCCCCGCCATCTTGACTTGGTACCTGCGCCCGAGACCCCGCGCTACACTGTGCATGTTGAGCAAAACACGCTCAAGGCGGAGCAGGACATGACAGCAGTGATGGAGACCACGGATGAGTTCAGGAAGCGGGAGGCTGAGAAGGCAATGGAAGCGGCTAAGGGCTTTACGTGGGAGGACTTCAAAGGATATGTGTGCACCAGGAGAAATGCCCTGGTGAGTGGCATGGGAGTGCTTGCTTGGGAAGGGGAAAAAGGGCTTGGAGGGAAGAGCCAGCATGAGAGGACGACAGGGTCTTGCCGTTTAAGGCCAGTTTCTTATGAACAGCAGATGCATGCATGGTTTTGCACGTGGGGAGGAAATGGTTACTGGTAGTGGATGGTGGAAGTCACTTTGCGGTGTGCAGTGGGTGGGAGTGATGCCAGAGAGTGGTCCCAGGCAAGATTTGCTGCTGGAATTGGGTGAAGACATACCTATCCTCAAATACAAGGTCACAGAAGGTGACTTTCTCATGGTGCTGCACATGCTTTCAGCTTGAGAGGACAGGCTTTCCAGGCCTCCTGGTTCTTTTGACATATTGGACGGTTGCTGCTTTGTTATGTTGTACGATGATCCTTGCGGTTTATTGAACTCAAAACATTATGCTGCTTCTCATGCAGATTTTGTTTGGTACCTGTTCCACCTGGTTCCTGCTGGACGTGGCTTACTACTGCAACAACTTATACACACCTGAGATCCTGAAGGCCATGGGCTGGGCTTCCAGTGTGTCTGCTGACAACGAGGCAGCCAGTGGTCAGGACATCTACAACAGCGTCTTCTCTCAGGCAGCAGGGTCTTGCTTTGTCATCATTATTGGCCTATGTAAGTGAAGCCTCTTCCTGCAGAGAGCTGTAGCACCAACAGGACAGGTTGATGTGGAATAGCAGCTGATGGGGGGCAGGTGGTGCTGCGGCTGCTTGTTCTTGAGGGCTTGCATATGCAAATTTCTTACCACCCCCAACCTCCTAAGTACTGTTAGCTGCAGTTTTGGAAGGTGCGTATGAGACGCAGCAAATAGTGTTGGCAATTGCATACTGTCGGCATCAGAGCCTTAGGGACTATGTCATGATTGAGCAGGGGTAGTTGCTTGGCAGCACAGAAGGCCTGGTGGCTAGTTGATGTGTTCTGGTTGATGCTGGGAACACTCTGGAGAATTACGGCAGCCGGGCCTTTGTATATCTGCAAGACCCTATGTTAGAGCGGCACAGATTGCAGTATTGTATTGTCTTGTGTTTTATCTTGATGGTTTGATATGGATCTGACCTTTTCCTCTTTTGCTGCTTGTTTGCTGCAGTGCCTGGTTACATCTTCACCATTGCCCTTGTGGAGAAGCTAGGCCGCAAGTTCATCCAGTACCTGGGCTTTACCGTGATGACAATCCTCCTGGTGGTAATTGCTGCTCCTTGGGTTCCTCTGAGAGCACATGCTGTATGGGGTATGGTGGCCATCTACGCCCTCACCTTCTTCTTCGCCAACTTCGGGCCCAACACCACCACTTTCATCATTCCAGGAGAGGCTTTCCCTACACGTTTCCGGTCCACTTGCCACGGTATCTCAGCAGCTAGTGGAAAGGCAGGGGCCATCCTGGGTGTGTATGCCTTTGGCTACTTGAAGAACACGCAAGGCTTCCCTATTACGTTTGGGGCTTTGTCAATCTTCATGTTTGCGGGGCTGTGCTGCACCTACTTTGTGCCGGAGACTAAGGGTCTCACGTTAGAGGAGATTAATGAGGAGCCCACAAAGCAGATTGTGGCAGCTGATAAGGCTTGAGCAGTGACTGTGAAGGTTCTGTTAGTGAGTGAGAAGCTTAGGTCTCTGTGAGGAGTGTGGATAACTGCCATTTATCTTCTAGCCAGGTGGATGAGAGCTTCCTGATGTAAGAACCATCAGCAGAAGACCCAGAAGTTCAGGTTGCACAGGCAAGGGCAGGGACCTGCTGGTTGTGTTGAACTCAACTTGCCAGCGGTAGCTCAAAAGTGTTGGTTGCTGCGTGGGGTGCAGAAGAGTCTGTTGGTGCGGCATGCTGCGCCATTTGCAGTTGCATAGGTCAGGTAGAAGTCAATTACATTAGCCCACAAAGCACACACTGCGTGAACTGCACAATGCTTGAAGCATAACTGTGTTTGCTGGTTGTTCCCATAAAGCACAGCAAAGATCCAGATGAAATGTTTGCTGATGTTTTGGTATCATAATACATGGTGTGCATTCGGGGTTGCACCCGCAAATTCGTTGGTGTGCTCCTGCGTCTGTGTTTCTGTTTCAGACTGACCTTTCTGCAATGAGCCAGAGATGCCTCTCATCTATGAATGCGAGGATGTGCCGGCCTTATTGCCGACAGTGGGCACATTTAATGTGAGAAAGGGATACTTCGCAAGTACCTGTTTGAAAAAGCAGGGTGAATACCCTAGGTTGGCTCACACCCGTTGAGGTGTAACGTAAGTGCTGGACAAAGTGCGAGGGGCAAAGTGTGGGTGCCATGGTGGTGAGAGTGGTAACCGCTGCTGCCGTCACATGTGGTATCTGAAACCAGTGGAGGGTCTAGCGCTTCACCTAGAAGCTTCCACTGGTTTCGGAATCTAAATGTGTGCGTATCCTCGGCTGGCATGGGTATAGGGTGGTAGCACGTCTCGAGCTCAGTTTCCCTGCTTGAAATTAAGGGGAATTTTTGTGGATCACTGCTCTGTTCTATCTTTTTACACAGTTGAAAGCAAGGATGAACTGCGCTTCTCTAGCACTGTTTGCCTTTTGAAAGCATGGAAAATAGATATGTACAGCATTGCACATGTAAATTGTGGCTATGTATTTTGGTTGTTCCAGCTACCACAGGGAGTCACTGGTTGGGGAGATGGGTTCAGGTTCAGGGGGGGTTCAGCAGCAGGCGTGGCAGGGAGGGGGGGTATAAATGGTCCGTAAATGGCAATGCTGGAGGGTGGGAGCGGGGGCAGAGGATGGAGTGAGGAGGTTGGTAACTGACGGAAACATCTTGTCGGTCAAATAATCTCACAAGAGTTCTTCTGGGCTCAGTGTAGCCGTTGGCCCGCTTTTGTGATGCACACTAGATGTTTGTGAAGCCCATATGTGTGGCCAATACCGGGTGGCAGCTGTAGCTGCAGGTGATCTCTTTGGACATACAGTGTATATGAAAGTAATACCGTGTTGTTGATGATTCAGAAATGTTCTTTTGGAGCCTGCACAGGCTGGTTGAAGTCGACATGTGGCGGGTGCTGCACGGTCCGAGGGCTCACTGTGCAGTGAACTTTCTGATATACAGGCTCTGCAGTGGTCTCTCTTATCTAACATGTACAGGCTGCTGGAGCAGGCAGGCTTGGGCCATGCAACCAGTGTGATGCAGCTATGGAGAGAGAGAGAGAGAGCTACGCAAGGAGGGGCGTGAGGTGCCCTCCCGCGTAAGATTAAGGGAGGGGCCCATTGGTGTAAGGATTACACTGGGCCAGCCTACCATAGGATAGTTACATCCGTGGGTGGGCTTCCGCCCACCCGCCTTTGTTAGCTTACTTTCTTGTAGTTCCTCCTGTGCCATTGAGGCTCTTTGGGCTTTTCCAGTTTTCTTTTTGTTGTGTATATGCTGTGTAAGGACTTAACTGCTGCAGTATGTACTTCTGAAATGCATTGCTTTAGAGCTTGCCCTTTGATACCGAGGGCTTGAAGATTCATGGTGGTACTGTTGTATATGGTGCCTGCAACTCCGACAAGCAAGGGATAGTACCATACTTTGGCAGTGGGGTCTATGTCTTTGATTTTGTCAATGAGTACTTGGTGTTGATAGTCAGCTTTGCTTTGCTGGCCTGTTGGGTCTGAATCCCTGCAGATCTTGACCTCTATTATCCAGTACTCTGCTGGGTTGTTTCCATTCTTGGGTTTGTATAGCATACCATCAGGGCGCTTGTCGGTGGTGCCTTGTGCTTGTTGCACTGCCTCCTTTAGTCCCCTTGGAAGGAGCTCCCACGGGATGTTTCTAGACTGGTGGGCCATGATGCCGTCTTCTGCACAGTTTTCAGTTGATCCAAGGTCCATTTGAATGACAAATGCTCCTTTGCGTCCCCTTAACACTCTTGTCATGATTAGTCGGCCGACCTTGTTATGCCTGTTGATGTACATTCTTTTCAAAGCTGGGCATCCTGAGGCTGTGTGGTGTCCGCCATCCTCGTCACCGCACAGGAGACATTTGCTACTAGGTGCATGTCCACACCTATAGGCCATTTTCCTTGTCCACATGGTCCCGTACCGGTAGCGCAAAGCGGTTTTACGTTCTGCATACTTGATTTTTCCCGAGGTCATGTACTCGTTGCTAGCAGGCAGGTCCAGTCTTTCCTCAATCCTTTTAAAAGCCTCGAAATAACAGGTAGCTCTGTTTGCCATCCCAAAGCGACTCTTTTGGTGGCAGTAATGACGTACCGAGTCGTGAAGGTCTGTCAAAGGGTTCACCCGCTTGAAACGGTCAATTAACGTGCGCTGCCCATTATTGGTCCGTGACCAACGATTGTTCCATTGGGTCTTGTGCGGCCAATATTGGGTCAACCTGTTGTTACTAGGACTCTCGTACTTCTCACATTCCTCATAGTCGGAGGTGTCCCCTGTCGCAGCCGCCTTAGCGAGTGCGTCCGCTCTTTCATTACCGATAATTGAAGCATGGCCCTTGACCTTGTGAAGGGTTGTCCTCAGTCCCCTGTTGACGATCTCGGTTACTATCTCTTTAATTAGCTCACAGTGCTGGTGAATCAGGAGATCTTGTGGGCGTCTCAGCATCTTTTTGATTTGGTACATTGAGCTGAGGCTGTCGGTGGCTATCATGTGGGCTCCATGCCTCAGCGCAGCAAGGATACCAACCAGTTCTGCTCTGTTTATGGTGTTCTGGGGATGGCTGTCGCCTGCAGGGACAATTGGAACCCCACGTTCATCGTCCTCATTGGCTGCTTGTGGGGGGAAGTACACTCCTGCCCCTATGCCTGGGGTATCACACTCTGCATCCATTGGTGATGTTTTGTGGCTTGTTTGCTTGTAGCTACCATCTGTGTAGGCATAGTTTTTCCAATTGTACCGGAGGGGTGGGGCTGTTGGTAGGGCAGTGGCTAATTGCGTTTCCAGGTCATCCAGTGTAGTGCTGGCGTCAACCATGGCTGGAGGGTCTTGACTGGTGGCTGAATCGTCCCGGAGGGACTCAGAGCCGTTTGTTTGTTTGGGGTAACCCATTTTGCTGAGCTGTTTTGGCGTCAGCAATGTTGGCTGATGAGATGTGCTGGGCGGGGCATTGCTGCTTGGGGGGTTGTAGTACATGCTGATGTCTTGTATCTCTTTGTCGTCCGGCAGGGACTGATTAATGGCATCCTGCAGCGTTTGCAGAAACCTGGTCATGTAGCCGCTCTCCCAGTAAGGGAGGTGGGCCTCAAAACCCTTTGCGTTGCCTGTGACAATGATATTTACGTCCCATCTAGGGTTTCCTGCATACATGTCGCCCCGTTCCCAAGTTGTGGGTTTCTGGAACCTGAAGTGTTTTCGGGGTATTTGTAGGAGATGCATGCAGTTTTCTGGGAAGTGTTGTAGCCATGCAAGGTAGGCAGTTCTGTTTGCATCGGACCAGGCAGGCAGGATATGTATGCCAAAGACAGGGGCTGTTGTGTTACGGGCCGCTGCTATGGCAGTAGCCATGTTCTTGTTCAGGTCTTCATCCTCATACTCTGGGTTGTGCACGCTTCCGCCGGTCCACCTATATCTGTAGCTATCCCATTTCGCCCCAAAGATTTGGTCCCTTTTGTGGGCGCTCCAGTACATCGTAAATGTTGGGTTGTAATTGAGTGGGCTTGCGAATCTCTCTTTTGTTATGTCTGTGAGCTGCCTGAGAGCCTCATACACCTCAGGGGGAGTGGCCCAGTGGTTCTTTATTTGGACCTTCCTAATGGCTTTGTGATCTTTGATCTGTGCTCCATCTCTGTACCTGCACATGAGGGCATACAGTTCTTGGGGAAAGGTACCTGCCTTCAACTTCCGCATAACATTTGGTTTGTGGCGAGTGCTGTGGCAGTACTGTTGGTACAGTATTGCTGTCCTTTCAGGGGTGAGGGTGTAGCGACATTTGCCATCTGGTGTGTATATGCAGGCGAGCGTTTTTATCCACATTTGTCCATCTATGCACATCTCTACCTCTCTAATAAAGACTTCGTGTCTTCCTGTGGGGTGGATATCAGCATGGGGGTTCATTGGTGATGTGTCCATGTCGAAAAGGTTGCTGTACTGCTGTCCAATGTTGATGTTGTATCTTTGAGGGTGATCGGGGTAGTAGTCGCCTTGTTGCTGCAGTGCCGATAACCCTTGCTGAGCTTGAGCCAGCTCGCCAAGTGCAGGAGTTGCCGGGGACCGGTCATTTGCTGCTGCTGCCTGTTGCAGCCGGTAAGCAGCAATCATCTCAGCAACAACTGGATTATGTGCGATGAGGTCACTCTCACTTTCTCGACTGGGCTTCCAATGGACGTTGTAGTGCCTTATATCAAGAGGGAGGCCTTTAGTGGCATACTGATCCCTGTTACATTCAATGCAGGTCCAGCCTGTCGTGACATCCTCTTCCAATATGTCCCCTGCAGGGCGATGGGTTAGCGGGAGACAATCAATATGATATCGTCTGCTACATATGCTGCAATGTGCTAGGGTTGTACGTGCAGGGATTCGTCGTGCTGGCAGGTGGGCGTTAGGACAGCAGCATTCAGTCGGGAGGTTTGGTGTGTTGCAGACTTCATGATGGGTCATTGGCTGTAGAGCGTGCTCTGGAGCATCATCAATGTGATAGCCCTTTTGCTTAGCCAGTTCCACCACCCATCCTTGCATAACTGTTGGGGCCCATCGCACAATGACCTGGTTCTGTGTTGCTACTTTCTTTCTCTTTTGCCCTCGTCCGGTGTGGCGTGCCGCCACTGCCAGACCTTCTATACCTTCTACTTGGTCCTGCCCTTCTGCAAAGTTGTTATATAATTGCTCTCGCATATCTTTGAAGGGCTGTCTTTTCTCATTCTTGATTCGCTGGTAAACGTGATAGCCTGTTTCTATTCGGTACACCAGTGGGGCTGTGATGTCTGTTGCAGTCTGGCGCACACTGCTGCTTTTAGTGTGGCCTCTTGGTGGTGCGCTGAGTGAGGACAGGTAAGCCTGAATTTCTGTCAGGGCTTGCTCTGTGCTTGGGGCATGTGTCTGTGCAGCCCACAATGCTGGGAGAGGTGCATTGCGTATGTCTATGTCATCAATGAGGTTGTGGAACTTCAGCAGCCTTGCATACTCCGGATGGATTGTTGCACCATGTCCTGCTTGCACAGGTGATGCAGCTATGGATGTCATTGGTGGTGCTTTTGAAGAGTGCACATATGAGGTGGTGCTCCTGTGTCCCACATTTGTGTCCAAGACTGGCTTTCATTATGGGCCAAGGATGGCTCTCATTGTGGATGCATGAAAGTGGTGGGCTAACTGCCAACAATTGGCAGATATATGCCATCGCTGATGCGAGGCAGGCCATCTACACAAGGAGCTGGTTCCAAGGGAAGCAGGATGGATACCCTAGCTGGGCTTACACCCATGGAGGTGCAATGCAAGTGCTGGACAGAGGGCAAGGGACAAAGTGCAGGTCCCGCAACGGTGGGAGCCCAATGATTGAGTGGTGCTGTCACATCTGAAACTCCGAAACCAGTGAAGCGTCCAGCAATCTAGATGCTTCTCCTGGTTGAATTTAGATGGTTGGGTGCTCTCAATTTGCGTGCGCTCATGGTCTGGATGTATGGTGGCTGCATCTATCCAGGCTCGGTATCCTTATTTGGTTTCCTAGCTGTGGATCACTGCTCCCTTCTATCATTGTATGCAAGTTCAAGCAAGGATGTACTGCGCTCAAACAGCATTGTATGCATTTGTCTAAGCATGGAGAATAGATATACAGCATTGCACAAGTATCTCGTGGCTAGAGGAATTGTCGGTGAAGGTTTGATTTATACACATTTGGAGATACACATATACGTGAGATGATGTGCTGCGCCATCCTGCTGTTTATGTTCCAGGCTGGCTTCTATCATGAGCCAGAGATGCACCTAATTCCTGAGCGCGAGGGGATTTGCAACCATGGGAAGGTCGAGCACCTCTAGATGGTTCCATTGGTTCCGGAACTCAGTTGCGTCGTCGTTGGTTTGCATTGCGCCCGTGGTTTGCGGTCATGATGGATATAGGGTAGCATGGGATATGCAGCTCGGTTCTCCTATTTTTATTCAAGGGAAATTGGTGTGGATCACTGCCTTGTTCCATCATTGGTATGCAGTTGAAGCAAGGATGTACTGCGCTCCCATAGCATTGTGTGCGCTTTCTAAGCATGGAAAGTAGATGTACAGCATTGCGCATATTTTTTGTGGCTACATGTTTTGGTTGTCTCAGCTGCAGGGTTGGGAGACTGGGGGGGTGGGGGTGGGGGGGGGTGTCCAACAGCTGGCGCAGCAAGGATAGGGGTGTGTAAATGGTCAGTAGATTGGCAATCCTGCAGGGTGGGAGGTGCTAGAGGGGGGGAGAGGGTAATTAAGGAGTTGTGTTGTACATGGCAGATATCTCAGTCAAAACATATGACTGGTGAAATAAGCTATGTGGTTCTGGGCTCAGTCTAGTTATTGGATTGGGCCTTTGGGAAAAAACATATGTGAAGGCCATATGTGGGAACATCAGAAGGCAGCTGTGGCTGCATGTGGTCTCCTTGGCCTGAAGTGTCTGCAGAACAGAATGCTTTTAAGGAGCAGGTTGGCCAGGTGGATGCAGGTTCATGGTGTACGCAGGTTGGCGAGGAGCATGCAGGTAGTGGTAGTGGGCTATGCAGTCTGTGCTGCACTGAAATAATGCCACGAGTGTGATGAGTGGTGGTGCTGTTTAGAGGAATTGGTCCTCCATGAGACAGTTCCAATTGCTGGAAATGAGTGGGATCAATCCTTCATTGCAGATACAAAGGATTTTGCCTGTGACACCTCCCAAGTTAGGAAGGACGGTACGAGGACGGGAGTGTACCCGGGGAATTGTTTTGGTAGAGCACAGGAAGCTGTACCGATCATCTAGGAGACATCGCATAGGGTGGGGCCCGCAACTTCAGGTATATGCTTTTTGCTTTGTATGCGCCATGCCCATAGTGAATCTGTCACCCTGCGGGTTGTTCATTCTTGTGCCGATTGCTGCGGAAGCATCCTTCCGAACTAGAATGTAATCTTACCTTACATAAATCCGGTTTTTGGCTGGCCCTTTAGGGCTAGAACATATAGGAAAGATCAAGGTAAGCAAGAATTGCGACGAACGGTACGTCGCGACCTTCACGCGCTGATTGTGCACAACCGGCCTGCGGACGACCAGGGGGCCTAAGTGGGGGCCTACAGGCCAGCATTTGCATTGAGGCACGGAGGGATTGACCGTTACAAAGTTGCTGCTGTGCATTCAAGTGCATGTGGCTAGTGGACTAGCTGACTATTCTGACATACATGCCCCGTGACCTGAGTGATACATCGGGTCGATAGGCAGCGACAGCACAAACGAGCATGTACGTACCGCAATGACCTCCATACCATATCTTAAGAAATAATAATAATAATAATAGCAGTGAGAACGGCTCTACCATTTTTCAATAGGCAGTCAAATCCACCACCACACTCATTTACAGAAGGGATCTGAAGCCAATGAGCACCACAGAATAGCCGGGTACACAATCACAGTATCCTGGAGCCACTCACCATGTCAAAGCTCTAATTTCGTCACAAAACTGCTCCAGGGATCATGCTACATGGGGTATGACACGCTTTCAAAAACCGCTCACCCCGTCCACCAGTAGCACAGTTCGCCTTGCCATGCCTAGGACGACCACCACATATTGACGGCCTCCATCATGGGCCACGCAGATAATGAAGAACAAACCAACAGCACGTAAGCAACCACCCCTCCAACCAAAACTGCAACATAATGCGCGCGGTAATACTAAGGTCCAGATTTGATGGATCCAGCAGTAACACAATTTGCCTTGCCATGCCTAGGAAGGCCAGCACTAAGCCAGCACACACTGACGCCCTCCATCATGGGCTAAGCAAGCAACCAAAAACAAACCAACAGCATGTAAGCAACAGCCCATCCGACCAAAACTGCAACACAATGCGCACGGTAGTACTTAGGTCCAAACTTGATGAATCCAGCCAGCAGTAACACAATTTGCCTTCTTGCCATGCCTAGGAAGGCCAGCACACACTGACGGTCTCCATCATGGGCCACGCAGATAATGAAGAACAAACCAACAGCACGTAAGCAACCACCCCTCCAACCAAAACTGCAACATAATGCGCGCGGTAATACTAAGGTCCAGATTTGATGGATCCAGCAGTAACACAATTTGCCTTGCCATGCCTAGGAAGGCCAGCACTAAGCCAGCACACACTGACGCCCTCCATCATGGGCTAAGCAAGCAACCAAAAACAAACCAACAGCATGTAAGCAACAGCCCATCCGACCAAAACTGCAACACAATGCGCACGGTAGTACTTAGGTCCAAACTTGATGAATCCAGCCAGCAGTAACACAATTTGCCTTCTTGCCATGCCTAGGAAGGCCAGCACACACTGACGGTCTCCATCATGGGCTAAGCAAGCAACCAAAAACAGACCAACAGCATGTAAGCAACAGCCCATCCGACCAAAGCCGCAACACAATGCGCACGGTAGTACTTAGGTCCAAACTTGATGGATCCAGCCAGCAGTAACACAATTTGCATTCTTGCCATGCCTAGGTAGGCCAGCACACAATGACGGCCTCCATCATGGGCTAAGCAAGCAACCAAAAACAAACCAAGAGCATGTAAGCAACAGCCCATCCGACCAAAGCTGCAACACAATGCGCACGGTAGTACTTAGGTCCAAACTTGATGAATCCAGCCAGCAGTAACACAATTTGCCTTGCCATGCCTAGGAAGGCCAGCACACACTGACGGTCTCCATTATGGGCTAAGCAAGCAACCAAAAACAAACAAAGAGCATGCAAGCAACAGCCCATCCGACCAAAGCTGCAAAACAATGCGCACGGTAGCACTTAGGTCCAAATTTGATGGAACCCTCAGTAACACAATTTGCCTTGCCATGCCTAGGAAGACCAGCATACAGTGACGGCCTCCATCATGGGCTGAGCAAGAAAGCAAAAACAAAACAAGAGCATGCAAGCAACATAACAGCCCTATCCGACCATAGCTGCAACACAGCGCTAAGGTAAAGGTCACCCCACAGCAGCATGCATTACTACAAGCACCAGGAAAGCGAACAGGAGCAGCAGCCAAAGCAAGGGGAAAGTGCCATCCAAATCAGGGGGGTACATGCTCTTTGCTTCGCATGCGACATGCCAGTCTGTCACAAACCCCGTCATTTGCCCATAGCTTGCACCCTTGCAGCTTTGCCTGTACCAACTCCAAGCAAGGGGCGTAAGGGGTGACTCCTAAACTGGCCGAGTACTCCTTTGACTGGATGAATGATAAAGGATTTGTATATGTATAGGCCAAAGTCAAGAGGATGCAGCGGACCGCTAAACCAAGCTTGTGCCACCGCATGCCAGCCAGTAGCACCTGCTGATGTTCTCATAGCATTTATATACAAAGATGATAAAGATCACGGCACAGCTTGCAGACGTAGATATGTTGTGTCCTTGCAGAAGTGCAGCAATGGTGTATTTTGCTACCCACCACATCACAAGAGGCAGGGCAGACCAAGTACTACATTATCACACCACCCTCAACACAAGCAGCATGTCACCTGCACCAGCACTGGCAGCACTGGCCCTCTGCACAAACAAGGCACAAAATGTCACCTGCACCATCAGCAACAGCACCTCAAGACCCCTCAACATCAGCAACATCAGCAAAGGCAGCAGGAGCAGCAGGAACACCCCGTCTGTCCTGCATACAGGCCACTGATCAGTTATTATATTACATGTGTGATATGCCATAACAAAAAGTGCCATAGCCCCCACACCTCACTCAAGCAGTTGAAAAAACAGCGAGGTGGAACAGAATATGGAGTCGTCTTCTGCCCAACTAATGGGCTGAATCACCGCAGACGTCCTGGTTGCGTTGTTGCTCCCCAGCTCACCGCAGACGTCCCGTCTTATAGCATGATGGTTGCTATAAGATGGGACGTGCTGAACATCATCATCAGCAATATCACCACCCCATCAGCAGCTGCTTTGTTTGCTGGTGCTACTATTTGCCGTGTCCGTAGTTGGATGTCTGCTTGGGTATTCCTCTTGCTTGGTGGTATGGATTCCATTGTTTTTGGACCCATCCGATGGTGCGTTTGGTCGTTTCGACTTAGCAGCCCTTTGCGGTTGCCGCACCTTAAATTTTTGTTTGTTTTGTTCAGCTTACTGGACATCATTTCTTTCAGTTGATCTCAATGTGACTATCTGACTCGGAGAGGGTGCCATCAACACCGGGGCCTGCTGTTGTCGGCATCACCATGGAAAGACCCTGCATGGCTTGGTGTAAGGTATCCCTCTGGACATCATAATGCTTCCCCCAGCGAAAAACAAATCTGAGCAAATTCAAGCATGCAGACACACCTCTAGTCAGGGTTTAGTCAGGGTAGACGCAGGGCTGGCAGGGGTCATAGAGCAGCTGTGCACTCTGGACACCTCTGCATGCCTGATAAACAATGACCTACAGCCTGCATATTGAGCTTTAGAAGAAGGCCCATAAATTTACCGCGTCCTGTTCTGATAGCTATTGCGTCCTATCCTAATTTGTAGCTCGAACATACCTGTTTATCAGAGTGAATCCTGTTTATCAGAGTGAAAGCACCACAGCCCCCGCACATATATATGTCCAGCAGTTCCTAATGGGTTTTTTGCAGTAGCTGGCAGCCCCAGAGCAGTGGATGGATTGCAGACACGCAGGGAGGGAAATTGGCGCTCAAGGATCACTGTCAAAAAGCTACCCATGTTTGTGCTAAGCATCTTTAAACGACATGCTAAAGTACCTCACAAACATCCAACTGAAATACTGTGTGCATCAAAGCATATGTCAGCAGTTCCTAAGCACCAAACCCATGGGCAGCTCAGGTCAAGGCAATGGCATCCCTCATATTGATATCTGAAAGTAGACTCTCCATTGGCACCTTGTTGAGGCCCTAAACCTAACACAGCCTGGGCCACATTATTGCAACAGCACTGCATGACAACCCCCTGCTTTCTTCATCCGCACTCTGCCCTGATTTGCTTGTTATTGCATTTCATAATATGCCACAGCAAAGACTGCCATGGGGCCCGCATCAAGCCGCCATAAATACATTGAGCTGGAACAGATTCTGGGATGTCTTCGGCATGCAAGCATGACAACATATGCCCTGCTTTGCTTCTTAGACCCAACCTCCAGACCGCCCTGAATCTTACCACCAAGCCACTAACATGACGGCATTTGCTTACACCTTTGAGGAACATTACTAGCTGATAGCTGTCCATGTTACCTGTCTATAATGAAGCCCATCCACGGCAGTGTAACACCAGGACAGCTTATGCAGACCCAAATCCGTGACGCCCCGGCGTACCACCAACCCTCCACGAGCAATATGCCCAACACACCACCAACCACCGCCCACACTACGGTTTTTCCTTTAGTTTGTTTGATTTGGCAAGACAGCATAACCGCTTACCTTTCAAAAGGCGACAGATGTCCCTTATTTACTGCCTCCCCGTGGTAGTGCTCAAAAGCATCTGCAAGAGCGTACTTGTGCATCCTATCCAGCTCATCTAAGTTCATGCCAGTGGTGTCAGGTAGGAACAGCCAAGTGATGATGATGCCCAGGAGACTGAAGGCTGCTGAGAGGTAGAAGGAAGTCCGCACATCTACGTAACTGAAGAGCAGGTTGGCCATGACCGCCCCCACCTTCCCTGCTGCTGCACTGATGCCTTGGAAGGTGGTGCGAACACCTGTGGGGAACACCTCAGCTGCAGAGGGGGAAATGGAAATAGATAAGCATACAAATAAAGAGTTTACTAAATACGGTAGATTTTTAAAGTTACATAAGTAAACCTGTGGGAAATACCTCATCAGCTGCAGGGGGTGAAATGGCAACAGAGCAGGGCAAGCAAGGCCAGAGGTGCGTTTGATTAAACATCTGATGATATGCCATAGCAAAAGTGCCGAAGGTTGTGCTATTGATAGACAGCATACCAGCCCTCCCCACTTCTTCTCTCAGCATTGCTTAGGTCTACCTCCATCACTATGTCGGTGTATCCATCAAAATCTGGCCTTCCACCAAACCCTTTTGCACTCATTATCCCTTGTTGCATTTTTGTTCTGAGAGACTACCCCATCCTCTGCTCTCACACTTTCCACGCTGGTTCCTCACACGAGTCCTCCCCCTCTCACCCCCCCTCTTTACCACCCCCCCCCCCCCAATGTTCCCATACTTATTTCATTCCTTCCCATTGCCTTCACTTTTCTCCATACCCGCATCGTTCCACCAACACAAGCCTCCTCCCTCAAACCAGCCAACTCTGCGGCTGGCAGGCCCTCTTGCTTTTTATTGTTCTTCTTTCTCCACCCCTGTCCCTGCATCTTCCCCACCCTCTCCTCATGCCCTTCCTCACCCAACCCCTTCCCCTCCCCCCCGCCTCCTCCTCCCACGCCCTCTCCCCTTCCCCCCTCCACCCCCCCTTTCCATCCTCCTCTTCACCCGCCCCTGCAGGAATTCTCTTGCCGTTGCCCCCCTTCACCTGCCACCAGAAATGTAGTACAATTAGGTCCAAACTGAATCCAGAAGCTGCTAAAGAAGAAAAGGAACTGGAACCAATGCAGCCCCACAGTGCTTCCAGTCAGCCTGGGGAAGGCCACACCACATATCATAAACAGCACAAACATCATAGTGAAGCCCAGACCCTGCAGGCGCCGGCGGCCCCAATATGGTTTATCCACGACGTAAGCAGCACACCAGTAGCCCACAAGTGCAACGGCGTTATTCAAGGTGCTCCATTGCATTTGCTCAAACTCTGTGGCCTGCAGGGAGAGGGTAACCGGCAAAGGCGCCGGAGGAAAGCGGGGAAAGGGGGGTGTTAGGACACGAGGCCCGTGTGGTGGAAGAAGGGAGAAAGGTCGCGTCGTGAAGCTAAGGGGGAGGGGTTGGGGGCTAACAAGGGGGTGAACAGGGGAAATAGTGCCGACCAAGAGGAATGAGCTAGGGTACAGAATGCATTTCAAAACAGCGCTGAGAGCAACACGCAGGTAAGGAGCTCAGGAGAGCGGCAAAAGGGACGGAAGAGGGGAAAGCGCGGCGCGTGGGAGGATGGAGGGCATGGGGCACACAATGTTGAAGATGGTGCAAAAAGGCGAACTGGGAAGGGTCTGGTTAGAAGACATTCAAGAAAGGCAAAGGGAGAGTAGAGGGTGGAAGGGAGTAAAAGCAGGGAGAGGAGGGGTTGCAGTGCTGGAGAGAGGGAGGTAAGAAGGGGGGGAAGAAGATTTGCAAAATCCCACTTTTAACTGGCAGCATTGCTACTAAGGTGCTGATAGTGAGTGTCATAGTCATGAGATAAGAACCATGACCAAGGCTATATGGTATGGTAGCATATGGATTGATGAATACCCACCTTGCACGTAAACCGCATACAGAACGCAGTCCCGGCAGTTTAACAAATGTTAAAACTAACCACAGTGCCACTGAGGTTCATCCAAAAACTTCACCTGGGGGTAAAGAAGAGCAATGAAAGTTGACTGGAAGAACTTGGTGCCATAAAAGGGGAAGTTACTGGCAAACCAGCCGCCACATGTTGCAAGTAACCTGGGCCAGAAGAATTTGAGGGTCACGTTGTACATGTGAAACTTGCTCTTCTTCTGGACTTCACGGGAGAGGGTGGCGGCATCCTCTCTCTCCACAGCCCACACCTAGCAAAGCAGAACCATAGCAGCAGCACAAGGGAGCACTGCTTGGGTACAGGTTGAACCTATTAGCTTTTGCTCCTTGCTGAAAGCTGGAATGTGAGGGGAATGCATGTGGGGCTGCCCTGTAGCGCTAACATGTAGAACCAACAGCACTGTCTTAACCACAATTGGATTCAATCATAGGCTAGCTGTTCGTGGACGAGAAAGCCCTGAAGCAGATCCTACACAGTGCCACTGAAGTAGCAATTGGACGTTTGTCTGTGCATGTGACGATAAGCCCTTCTTAAGCATCGATGGGCGATACATACAGAGCCAATCACATCAGGCCTGACTTCCCAATCCAATTGTACGGCCAGCAAGGAATGAATGCATCTTTCCGCACCCATAGTGGAATATCCAAATTACGATTGGAAGCAACAATCCGGTTGAGTTCATAAGCTCTAAGCTCCAAGCAGCTTACCCAGACCCTGTAAGGCACAAAAGGTCCCAAGCTGCCAGTATATCGATCAGCCACCACATGCAGATAAGGTGCTTAGGTGGTGGAATCATCACTCTTACCATCTACCTTGCTATCAACATAACATCTGCCCCACAGCCAGGAGCCAGGTGCACTTCAGGGGACGAGGCCTGGCTTGTAAGGCTAGCAAAACCTCAAAACCTACCTTATTCACTTGCCCCGATTGTGCTGGTCTCCCTACCTTTGACTCCTTCAAGCCTGTATATCTCCACAATGTCATGAAGATGGTGACGCCTGCACCCACTGCAAACTGCAGCATTACCACGGCCCTGCTGCCCTTGGCATCTAGCTGCTGCCCTGACTGAGCAAAAATGATCATACAGATGAGGATCACACAGCCGTTGACCAGGTTGCCCATACCCTGCAGGAGCCACAGCAACAAGCCAGTGTCTGTGTCAGTTCGCTGCCACAGCTCAGTGCCACACTTTCTAGTCCATGCCTAAGCTAGTCTGAATACATTTCATGATATGCCGAAGCAAAAATTCCCATAGGCCCCGCACCTCAAACCGTCACCAAGAACAGCAAGGTGGAACAGATCAGCTCACGAAAAATTGCCAGGCTGTGCCATCAACTACACCAATTGACAACAAATGGTGAAAACAGATCCGGGCAGAAGGACCATCCATTACCAACCCTGCAAAGGGCCACCTGCCAACGCCCATGCGACATTGAGCTAATGCAGCACGAAGCAATACGGCTATGCACCCCTTAAGTATAGAGGCTTAGTGCAATCACAAAGGAGAATACCGGTAGGTGATTTGTGTGCACCAATCACTGCTTTCCCCTTTAGTCCCGCTCTGCATCCTGCCCACTACATGCACCCCCGCACAATCGGGGCCTGCCCATATTCTACGCAGACAGCTAACCCCCCTTCTCCCAGGCTGGCACCTGACACACATTCTCATGATGTAGACCGGCCTTTCTCCTCCCATTCAATACCTGTTGTGAGAAAGTGAGCAGCACTTGTTCCCCCCTCCTCTTTCTGAGAGCAGGAGCTTCTTGTGACCTTTCAGCTGCTGAGGCGGAGGCCATGGGGTACTCACCACCCACACCAAGACCATACCTGCATGTAACGCATGGGGAGATATGGCCTTAATTACTTTACGAAATAAATTGTATATTAGGCCACACAGGGGGGCAGACCGAGGCCCCGGGTACTCACCACCTATAGCAAATGAACCAGACCTGCAGATAACGCATGGAGAGGGATGGCCTTATGATTTAACCGACTAATTTGCTTGTTGGGCAAAACAGAGGGGCAGAACAAGGCCATGGGGGACTCATCACCTACACCAAAGACCATATTTGCCGCAACACATAACAAAACTTTAAGATATTAGCTGTTAGCTTGCATTCTCATACCGATACGAGATACATTATTGCGCAGCTTTACAGTCGTGCAGCGCTTCAGGCATGATCCCAACTAGAGTTGTTCAAGTGTGGAGACCAGAAGTATGTGTGTTTCAAGTCCACTGTTAATGTGAAGGCATTAAGGCTAGGGTCTAGGGCTATTCCCTCAAGCCAGGGGGATCCCCCTAGCACCCACACCCAAGACAATCTGCAGCAAGTGGCGGCTTAGGTGCTTTGCAGTTCCTCTAAAGGGCTAAGAACGCACCAAAAGCCTCTAGGTGGACTCAACGTGTGTGCCTTTTTTGACACAAGGTCATGAAAAAACCGTGTTCAAACTGCTTGTACAGTTATCACAAGTAGTAGCCAAGGGAGAGCATGTGCCTCGGAACAGGATATTGGCAGAAGTTAGTCATCCCGTGTCCAGCAGAAATTGCCCATTGTAACAGATACAAGGCGACCCACAATCTGCAATATGCCAAGGTCAGCAAATCCTTCTCCAATGTGATCAGTCTTGCCTGGTGCTCATGCTCGCTAGCATGCGGCAAGATGGAACACACTGTATGGGCCACAAAAGTGCATGGGTGCAAACCGTCTGGCCACTGCTGACATCAAACCGCCGATACTGCATGTGTATATGCTATATCAGCGAGAGGCTGCCCCCGATCCAACATGGGGCCCATCAATCAGCTTTATCACTAAAGCGAGCTGGCCAGAAGGGATGTGGAGATACCAGCACTGCACACTCCTTTCCATCTCTGTTTTGCAAGGAAGGTATACTCTATATCCATTTGCTAGGCAGATCGGCTATTATAGAGCCCACGCCAAACGCCCCAGAGGATGCAACCCCTACATAAGATGAATGATACTCAGGGCACTGCTAAGCCACTTGATGCTGGCACAGGTGACCAAGTTAGGGTTGAAGGTTAGGGACTAGGCTTAACATCGCAATGCAGGCAGCAGCCACAGGCTGCGCCAAGGCCTAGGCACTTGAGGCTTAGGCAGGAGCGCCAAAGCAAAACATGCACCGCATGCAGCATACACTGTCCCGCATACTACATTTACAATAAAGGGCCTAGCAAGCAAGGTCTGCATGTGCTCTCACCATGTCTGTGCTGCGATGTAGAGCTGCAGGTATGCCAGGGGATGAGTCACCAAGGGCGTGAACACCAGGATGAGGGAGCCTGTGAGCATGATGCTAGCAACGAGACGAGATCCCCACTTGCGACCGATGACATCTCCCAGGGCCCCAAACAGGAGCATGCCTGTAACAGCAGACAAGTGATGACTGGGTCATTTGTATGACCACTCTAATGGTGGCTTTGTGGTGTGGATGTGCTGTGGATGTGCAACACATTGGGAGTTTCCTCTCTTGATGCTTTCTCATGGTTTGGGACCTTGGAACAATGATAAATCGAAAGAGAGGCCTCCTATCATTACCATGTGGCATTTACCAGCTTCCATGGCACATGTGGCAAATCCAGGGTTTTATTGTTCAGTTTAGGGTGTAGGTTTAGGGTTTAGGGTCATGGCCCTAGCAAGCAAGGTTTGCATGTGTGGGAACACCGGCAGTTGCAGTGGCCAAAGTGCAGCATGCAGGTGGATTGTGATAGCATGGGTTTGCTGCTTGCCCTGTCTTTAATGTACGTATCTGGCCTTCTCCATGTCCTGTCTAAGGACTCCAATGCCACAAGCTGGAGGACAAAGCAGCAAAGGTTGAGGGGACCCAGTGCAGAATGCTTTTGCAAGCATTGTGCACAGTAAGTGTACACCTAGATCAAGTCCCACTGTCAAGTAAGCAGCTGCCTACAGGACATGCAGACAGATTGGGGACGGAAAGTCCTTTGTGCAGGCTATAGCTCACATAGATGATATATATTAGGCATGATTGAAGTCCGGGAGAACGCGCATACACTTGCATGGGATACGTACCCAGGATAATCCCAACCAGCTGTATGTAGTTCTGGACTTTAACTAGGCCCTCGGGGCAGTCCTCGCTGCTGCCGAAGCACTTGGGGTACATGGATTTCTGGAAAGGCTTGATCATGCCGATCGAGAACATGATGTAGGCTTGCGAAAACATCCCAAGCCCTGGGATCGCCCATGCTGAGTACCACCGGAGGCATCTCTCGGGTGGACTCCGCTTTCTGCGTGCATACGAGCATGTTGTCTAAGTCCTTAGGGTATTCCAATAATATGAGAGATATGCAGGGACTCTCAGGTATCTCTGGCAGGTCATGAGGGGGCTCATGTGGTTCCCTCCATGCCTGCTACCGGCCACCTACTTTTCCTCCTCGAAGACTGTGTACTTTGTTATAGTTGTGGCGCATGTAAGCCTCTGCAAATTGGGTATGCTAGGCACGCTTAAATCCGCGGACCCTGCGGCTGAGCGTGTTTTAAAATCTGCCATCCACTGTCAAGTTATCCCCAAGATATCGGCCACATCCAATCTCCCTCACGTCTGGATGGGCATTGCTACCGTCTGCCACACACTATATCCATGCCATCGCAGGGGAATGGAGCAGCACTGGTGGCATCAGAGTCAGTGACTCAGCCAAGCGGAGTGCGTCAGAGTGACGGTCAGGGTGTTGCGAAATGAACGTGCCGGTGGCGGGGTGCCTCGGCTGACTCGACAAGTGAGAGGCCGGAGGTGTAACTTTTCGGGGTGACCCGCCCATCATGGCACAGCACATGCATGCCCAATTTGCACGGCGGTTACGGCTATGCATTTGTCTGATGATTTGCTATGTTTTGCTCTCAAGGAGTGTATGGCCAATTCTGACTTGGTGAAAAGTTGATCATGGGCTGCGCTGAAAATGCCCATTTTGAGGAGGCAAACGTGCGAATTTGGGCCTGAAAATTTCCGAAAAATGTGTATAATTCCCTGGACTTATGATGTGTGCTGGGACCCTTGCCCACCAGCTGCAAGTGGTTTGAAGGCAATCAGACAAGTGAGCTAGGACTTATGCTCCATCAACCATCCCCAAAGGGGCCAACTTCGAAGGGCAGGTAGCAGCCACCCAGCAAAGCAATGCCCATAGGGACCAGTGGGTGTTAACAAGCATGCAAGGGCCTGCACCAAGGATGGGCCCTGCCCTGAAGGGAGTGCCCTCTTTACTAGGACAGGAGCTGAAAGTTGGGGTCAAGCCATAGGGTGATGGTGCAAAAAAAGCACTTGTGAGAATGCTTAAACCCCAAGCACCCAAGCTTGGCCCTGCAACAGCTGACCACACCAGTGCATTCATCACAGCCTGCACCACTGCACAATATGTTTCCAGCACCATACTCCACATTGTCAAGACAGGCTGGAAAAAATTGCTGTGACAAAGGGGTCACGCCGAAAGCATTTGGTACAAAAGAGACCTAGAATGGAGCAGCCTATCAGCATGCCTCAACCCCACAGCATGTAATGAAACAAGACTTGCCTCCGCTGCAGCCTTATCCCCTTGCCACTGCAATCCAGGGTTTAAGCACCACAGTGGGATGTAGCAAAACACCCAGGGTTTGGTTGGCACAGCAACTAGGTGAAGTGCACAGGTGCCCATCTTGCACTCCAAACAAACATGTGCAAACAACACCCAAGCAGCCAGGCCCCCACATGCTGCTGTACTAGAGAGGGAGCCTCACCAAAGCCACCTGACTGCCACTCATGAGAATAAAGACTGGAACCATGGGAGCTAAGGCTAGCTGGCACATTCATTATGCAACACCCTGGTCGGTCAACACCAGAAGGTCAGTACTATGTCAGTCCTATGTAAGCAGCTTAAACTTATAGTTTTCAACGTATACATAGTCGATTCACCCTCCTTGCCACTTGCCCATGATGCCCTGCTCCTGAGTAAAGCCGAAGAGAACTCACTATACTCCTATATGCGTCCATAATCGGTAATGAAAAAGCTGACGCAATCGCTAACGCGGCTGCGACAGAAAAGACCACTTAAGAGGAATGTCAGAGATACGAGAACCCTAGTATCAACAGGTCGACACAATTTTGGAAGCAAGAGATTACGTGCAATTGTTTTTGGCGCCAAAAACCAATCGGTGCGACCTTTGACAGACCTGCACGACTCGATACGTCAATACTGCCACCAAAAGAGTCGCTTTGGGATGGCAAACAGAGCTACTTGTTATTTTGAGGCTTTCAAAAGGATTGAGGAAACACCGGGACCTGCCTGCTCAAGCAGACCTCGGGGAACACCAAGTATATATGCAGAACGAAAACCCACCTTGCGCTACCGGTACGGTACCATGTGGACAAGGAAGATGGCCTCCAGGTGTGGACACGCACCTAGTAGCAAAAGTCTCCTGTGCGGTGACGAGGATGGCGGACACCATACGGCCTCAGGATGCCCAGCTTTGAAAAGAATGTACATCGATCAACGGGCACAACACCGCTGGCCGACTGACATGACAAGAATGTTAAAGGGACGCAACGGAGCGTTTGTCATACAAATGGACCTTGGATCAACAGACAATTGTGCAGAAGAATGGATCATGGCCTAGCAGCCCTTTGCGGTTGCCACACCTTAAATGTTTGTTATGTTGTTATGTCATGGCCCACCAGTCTAGAAACATCCCATGGGAGCTCCTTCCAGGGGGCCTAAAGGAGGCAGTGCAACAAGCACAAGGCAGCACCGATAAGCAGCCTGATGGTCTGCTCTACAAACCCAAGAAGGGAAACAACCCCCGTAGAGTACTGCATATTAGAGGTCAAGATCTGCAGGGATGCAGACCCAAGTACTCACTGACAATCTGATCAAAGACATAGACCCCGCTGCCAAAGTAAGGTATTATCCTCTGCTTAGTGTCTGAGTTGCAGGCACCATCGGAGAGGCATTACCACCATTGGTCTCCAAGCCGCCCGTTGGTATCCAAGGGCAAGCTCTAAAGAAATGCATTTCAAAAGTACATACCGTACTGGAGCTGTCAAGTCCCTATACAGCATAGACACAACAAAAAGAAAACCAGAAAAGCCCAAAGAACCTCAATGGCACAGGAGGAACTACAAGAAAGTAAGCTAACAAAGGCGGGTGGGCGGAAGCCCACCGACGAATAAAATCCTATGGTAGGCTGGCCCAGTGTAATCCTTACACCAATGGGCCCGCCCTCCTTTAAACAACTTACGCGGGAGGGCACCTCTGTCACGCCCCTCCTTGCGTGCCTCTCTCTCTCTCTCTGCAACATGGCATGTGGGGCACAAATGGGGCACAGCTAACGCTCGGTGAGTCTGGTGCCACCTGTCCACCTTACCATCGTTGACTGGCCTACTCGAATAAATCACAGCAGAAAAGAGTACCTGCAGTGGCCCGTGACATGACGCTTTATCTACTTACACTATGCCAGAACGCCTGCATAATCATCTCCAACTTTACAACGTGCCAGGAGGTTGGCCGATGACAGGTACCCTCCATAAACCAGATTGCCAACTAGCCCAGAAGGGCATCCCTTGGGAGCCAATGAAAGCTCATACGGCCACCAACACCAACATATGACCACAGATCCAGATACAACTTCTGATACACTAGGATCTTCCTCATATCTATTGTAACTTGTCCTGTCAAAAATCTAACCATGACAACAAATACATGTGTTGTGGGTTTAGATGTTCTACCTCAAACATAGATGCATGTACCATGTTAAAAACATGTTTGGCTCTCAAAAAACTCTGGCTGCATCAGTAGCACAGTTTGCCTTGCCATACCTAGGAGAGCCACCACAAAAGTGACAGCCTCCATCATGAGCTTAGCAAGTACTAGTAACTCACAGCAGCATGCAAGCAACACCCTATTCATCTCCAGGCTGCATTTCAGGGCTAGAAGTACAGCCATAATCCCCCAGCAGCACCCCTTGCACATGCACCAGAAAAGCAGACAGGGGCAGGAGTCAAATCCAGGGATGCAAAGGGTATCAACAACTAAATTGGTACTCCTTTCAATGCCTGCATGTGATTGTAGGTGCGAGCTTCCGATTGCAGCTACAGATTACAGACTGGCCCCACCCATATGTAGATGTAGCTGAAGATGAAATTCTTAAATAGGATACTGCAGACCATCACACCAAGCTGGTACCACCCCATGCCAGCCAAGCAGCAGCTGTTGATATGATAGCATTCATACACATATATAACAAAACCATGGAGTCTGATTGTCTGCCCTGCTCTTGTCATCTTAGCTCTTAGTCATGGTACCTCACCCCCAACACAGTAAACAATGGTTGGGGTCCTGTGCAGCACTCCTTCCGCAGGCTGTGCAGTGTTCACTCCCAGACATATATGCTCCCCCAACCCCATACCCCTTTGCCAAAACTGCACCTTTCCGGTGCATATCTCTACCTCAAACATACATACATGTGTGTTGCTCCCAGTCCAGCAATGGCAGCAGCATCAGTACCTCTAAACCCTCAAGGATCCGCAGCATCAGGAGCACCACTGCAAGAAATCACCACCAATGTTATCATTGTCAGAAACATGGGCAGCAGCAGGAGCAGCAGCAGCAGCTTGCAACATTGCACCTCAGAGGTTCCCCTTGCATACGCATCCTGCTCAAAACTTGGGCTTGGCTGCTGGTGCTGCAGGAATTGCTCTTGCCGCTGTTGCTTTGTACCCTCAAGACCCACCATTACCATTACCACCGCCATTACCACCACCAGCACTCCAGCAGCACCACCAGCAGCGGAACCAGCAGCAGCACCACCAGCAGCAGCACCGTTCCAGCAGCACCACCAGCACCATTACTACCACCACCACCACCAGCAGCACCACCATTCCATCAGCATCAGCAGCACCACCAGCAGCTGGGTCAGCTTGCTGGACGCCGCTGCTTTCAGGCGGTCCTAGGTGATCCCCCATCTGACCCTGCTGTTGACGACATGGCCGCAGGGAACCCCTGCATGGCCCGGTGTAATGTATCCACTCGGAGGTCATGACGCTTGCCCCACCGAAACACAACCCTGAGCAACAACAGACAGACACACGCTTCTAAGACATCACAAAATATGCTAAAGCAAAAGTGGCATAGGCCCTGCACCTCAATCTGTTACAAAAATGGGGAGGTGGAACAATGTATGGGGTCCCTTTGCCAGCAAGCACAAATTCAGTGGAAACATACGCCTAGACCTGAGGTCCAGCAGTTAGCACACTCCTCTAGTCAAACTTCTGGAGAATATGCGTTGACTAGATTTGGTCGTTTGACTTCAGGCCAGCAATAAAGCAGGGATTAGAGCGCGCAAATCCACACAGGTTTCAAGGCAGGTGGTAGGAACAGAACCTTCACCCTTATCTGCAGCTTGAAGCAGGGTTCATTGTTCATGATCATTGCAAAGTGCCAAAGGCCCTGCACATACCTCTCCTTTCAGAACAGAGATTCCTTGTGCAATTTGACAGCTTCCAAAGACTAGAGTGCTGGGCAAACAGACAGTTCCTGGAAAGGAATGGCGCTTAAGTACAACTGCATGAAAGCCATTGCCGTGGCGATGTGCTCAGCCTCTTAGTGAGACATTATCTTAAACTATAATGCTGGGTGCACGCACAGCTAAAATGCTGGGTGCGCCAAGGCATACAGCAGCCTCAAAGCACCCGATTCAGCCGGCCATGGGGTCTCTCCCATGGACATGCTATTAATTCTTCTGTAAGCCGCGGGTCTCAGGGTCTCAACAAAAGCTCGCAATCCACTCACACTGGAGCCACTTTTGAACCACCAACACGCACACTTAAGCATTGACACTAAGCACAGATCTTGAAGACAACACTTCCCATTCTCTAATAGTAACTGGCCAGACTGAAGCAGACCCATAAAACTCTTGGTATTGCTAACATCACAGTGCATGGAAAGAAACTCAAGTTACTACCTTGTGACTTAAGGTGTGGCTGGCCATATTGTTTCTGACTCGCAAAGTAAACCCATGCAGACCCCCCAAGCCCCCCCCCCCCCGCGCCCCCCCACGCCCCCCAAGCCCCTCTCCCCATCCCAGGCACACCCCTGCTTACCTTTCAAAGGGTGACAGATGTCTCTTATGTACCGCCTCCCCATGGTAGTGCTCAAAAGCATCTGCCAGAGCGTACTTGTGCATCCTATCCAGCTCATCTAAGTTCATGCCAGTGGTGTCAGGTAAAAACAGCCAAGTGATGATGATGCCCAGGAGGCTGAATGCTGCTGAGAGGTAAAAGGAGGTGCGCTCATCCACGTAGCTGAAGAGCAGGTTGGCCATGACCGCCCCCACCTTCCCTGCTGCTGCACTGATGCCTTGGAAGGTGGTGCGAACACCTGTGGGGAAAACCTCAGCTGCAGAGGGAGACGATGAAATAAGTAAATGAGTACAGATAGGTTGAATAATTACAGTGAATAAGTAAAGTATTCGTTCCAGCACTACATGACAGACCCTGCTTTTCTTGTCGCATCACTCTACCCTGCTTAGATTGCCTGTACCCAATCTCCAAGTGAATAAGGAAACAGACTAATAAGCCTGTGGGGAAACCTCAGCTGCAGGGGCAGACGTTGAAACAGATAGATCATAAAGGACTACATAAATGAATCATTTAATGTTCAATACGCAACAACAGCAGCAACAGCAGGAGGAGGGACAGGAGGGGGTAATGATGAAAGAGCACATGGTGGAACCAGTGGGAGCAGGATGGGGAAGCCGCAGCAGCAGAAGCGAAAATGGCAGAGGCATGCCCAACTGCAAGCCTTTGAACAGCCAATCATTTTGCAGCTGCCACACCTTGCATGTGTCTGTTGTACGCTGTAGAAGTCCAGTGTAAGCAAAATGGTGAGGGGACGCTGCCGCTGGCACGGCATAAAAGTGTGAAATACCCTAAAAGCCCAGACTGCAGAACTAGTGCATCTGACAGATGTCAGAAGACGTCTAGTGCGAGACAGTGTTCTAAACCCTAAACCCCAATTTCTTCACCCCATCATCCGCCCATTCCTTTCCTCGCTCTCTTCCAACCACCTCCGCCACCTGTCACCTGGGGGTAAGCCCCCTCGTTTCCGCCCTTCCCCTTTTTAACACCCCCCCCCCCCCCTCCTCTTCCCTGGTTTCTCCCCCACCCCCTCCCCTTCACACCCCTCTCTCTCCATTCCTTCGCACCCGCCTCTCTCCCCTCCTTCTCCCCTTTCCCCCTCTTTTCCCTTCCCTCTCCCCCCCTGCTCCCTTAACTGCTGCTTGCCCCCTTCCCGGCCCCCTCACCTGCCACCAGCCATGTAGTGCAGTTAGGTCCAAACTGATTCCAGAAGCTGCTGAAGAAGAAAAGGAATTGGAACCAATGCAGCCCCGCAGTGCTTCCAGTCAGCCTGGGGAAGGCCACACCACATATCATAAACAGCACAAACATCATAGTGAAGCCCAGACCCTGCAGGCGCCGGCGGCCCCAATATGGTTTATCCACCACGTAAGCAGCACACCAGTAGCCCACAAGTGCGACAGCGTTATTCAAGGTGCTCCATTGCATTCGTTCAAACTCTGTGGCCTGCATGAAGACGGTAAGCGGCAAAGCAGGAGGGGAGGAAGGGGGGGGGGGGTGCGTTATCATATGAGGTGTGGTGGTGAAGGGGAAAGGGAGAAAGGGGTTATTGGGTGGGGGGATCAAGAAGAGGGGCAAAGAGGAGATAATGAGGCAAGGGTGTCCAGCGGAGTGCCGGGTATGGGAAGAGGGGGTCAATATTATGTGAAGCTTTACTGCAGGGGGGGGGGGGTTTGGACAAAGGGGAGGGGGGGTATGGACCGATGGGTCATTATCACGTGACGCTAAAGGGGCCCGGGGGGGGGGGGGGGCGTGGAGTTGGTTGGACAGAGGGGAGGGGGGTATGGACAGAGGGGGACGGGAAGAGGGGCAGAGCAGAGAGGGTGAGGGAAAAGCGCCCCGGTAGGGGGTGTATAGGGGGGCGCCGTTAGTACAAGAGAATGTGGTGGGAGAAGTGGAAGGGGTCGGGAAGCTGATACGACAAGGAGAAGAGGGGGGGGGCATTGAGACGGGTTCAAATGCCAGAAGAACCTGATATTCGCACACAGCAATAAGCCTTGCAGCTCAAGTGTTACAGCACTTTCTATATAAATTTACTATGTGATGTTCCGGGTCCCCGACGGGCACCACAGAGGGCGCACAAAAGCCAGCAACCCGTCTTAGGATGGGCTCCTCCTTTTCTCACAAGTACCGCAGCATTAAGAAGAGTCCGGCAGGGTGGAGGAATTCCCAACATGATGCAGAGCCTCCAGGATGCCAAGGCAGTGAAGTGCCTGTACGGCAAAGAAGGAACTTGGCCAATGCTGACCACCCCCAAGCCACAGCACAAAAGCCCACGCAATCTGTGAACTGATGGGCACCCACCTTGCAATTAAACACTTGAAAGCAGCTCCATCGGTTTAGCAAGCATCTAAAGCAATCATAGTACCACTGAGGATCAGCTAAAACCCTCACCTGGGGGTAGAGAAGAGCAATGAAAGTTGACTGGAAGAACTTGGTGCCATAGAAGGGGAAATTACTGGCAAACCAGCCGCCACATGTTGCAAACAGCCTGGGCCAGAAGAATTTGAGGGTCACGTTGTACATGTGGAACTTGCTCTTCTTCTGGACATCACGGGAGAGGGTGGCGGCATCCTCCCTCTCCACTGCCCACACCTAGCAAAGCAGAAGCAAAGCAGCGGCACAAGGAAGCACTGCTCGGGCCTAGCCTTCTAACTATAAGCATATGAAAGCTGATCCGAGTCATTTGAAGGGGGCTGGACAATTGCAAAGTAGTGTATACTGCCTTTGGAGTAAATGGCTGACCTGTCCGGCAGAGATGATGACCAGAAACTAGGAACCACTTACAGAGAACATGAGCATTGCTTCATGGCCATAGGCAATGATATCAAATGATGTTCAAAAGAACTTGCACTTGACGTCGCAGTGCCACGCAGATCATCTTGCCGAAGGCTGGAATGTGAGGGTGATTACATTTCATGATGTGCCATAGCAAAAGAGTGCCATGGGCCCCACACCTCCAGCCGATCTATAAAAAAAGTGAGATGGAACTGAATACGGGTTGTTGTCGGCATGCATGTTGGGATGTGAGGGTGAAGGCCTGTGAGGCTGGTCCGTAACTCTACCATGTACAGCAAGCAGCACTGTCTTAACCATGGCTAAATTACATCATAGGTATGTGCAATATGTTCATAGACAATGAGCATCAATGTAATCCTATGCAGTGTTGCCGAAGTAGCAGCTGCTAACTGTATGCCTGCCTTCCTGAAGATGATGAGCCATCAGAGGGCGACATCTACAGGTAGAGCTAACAACATCAGATCCTGACTTCCAATCCCAGAATGACCACAGCAATAAACGAATGGCTCTTTCCACACCCATGCTACAAAGCTTAGATCACGATCGGTAGCAGGAAGCACGTTGAGCCCAACCTGCTTACCCAGACCTTGTAAAGCACAAATGATCCCAACCTGCTGATAATTTTATTAGGCACCACATGGAGATGCTAAGATGATCACTATTTCGACCTACCTTGCATTCAACATCACATACGCCCCACAACCAGGAGCCCGTTGCAACCTGCTTTCTTGCTGCACCCTGCATTTCTTGTTTTCAGCACTGCATGACAGACCCTGCTATTCTCGTCCGCACTCTCCCCTGCTTGTATAACCTGTACCAACCTCCAGGAGCCAGGTGTAGGCACTTTAGGCCTTCTGCTTATGGACGACGCAGTAATACATATCTCAACCCCATTCAGCTGCCCTCAGTACGCTGGTCTCCTTAATTTACCTTTGACTCCTTCAAGCGTGTGTATCTCCACAATGTCATGAAGATGGTGATGCCTGCACCCACTGCAAACTGCAGCATCACCACCGCCCTGCTACCCTTGGCATCTAGCTGCTGCCCTGACTGCGCAAACATGATCATGCAGATGAGGATCACACAGCCATTCACCAGGTTGCCCATACCCTGCATGAGCAGCAGCAACAAGCCAGTCTCAGTCCAGCAAGTTGAGCAGCGACAGCAAAGAGCCAGCGCCAGTTCAGTTCCAGCATATTATCAAGCAAACACAAGCAGCAGAGACAAGCCATAGAGGCATTGGCATTAGTAAAGATGGGTGTGAGTGCACTGCAGAATGCCACAAGTTATAGAGACAAGCAGACATCCAGATTCTAGCAGTATGCCGATGCCACTGCATACCCTGGAGCCTTGCTAGCAACCACCCAATGACTGCATATAACAGGCATTTACGGAGCCAAAACCGCAATCTGCAGCTTAGCAGGAAGGCACTCAAGCAAGAACACACATTTGCTGATGGGACGGCCCCCTTTAGTTTGGGGAGACCACATGGAGGCTTCCCAAACAAAAATTCCCAAGAGGCAGCAGAACTTCAACCCGTGCACCAATACAAACAGCCTAATTATACCTTCACCAGCGAGAACTCCACAACAGTTGCTAGGACGGGCAATCAAGTACACCAATTGATGACAAATGGTGAAAACATAACTTCGGACACAAATCATTCAATATCAACCCTGCAAAGGGCCACCTGCCAACTCTCATGCGGTATTGAGACAATTGACCAGGAAGTCCAATGGCTTTGCACCCCTTACGTTTGACTGTAGGGGCTTAGTGCAATGAAGAAAAGGAGAATAGGTGATTTGCGTGCATCAACCATTGCTTCTCGCCCTTCGATCTCACTCTGCATCCTGCCCAAATTCATGCAGCCCCATTGGCCTGCGCATAAGGACATTTATACGCAGGCGCCCCTCCCATTCTCACAGGCACAATCTAAAGCTGCCTATCTCCCTCCCTCCCTCCACCCACCTGTTGTGAGAAAGTGAGCAGCACTTGTTCCCCCCTCCTCTTCCTGAGAGCAGGAGCTTCTTGTGATCTTTCAGCTGCTGAGGCGGAGGCCATGGGGTACTCACCACCCACACCAAAACCATACCTGCAGAAAACGCATGGGGAGATGGGGCCATTATTACTTTAGTGGTTTAATTTGTTTGGAAGGCAAAACAGGGGGGCAGAATGAGGCCATGGGATACTCACCACCTACACCAAGCAAACCATACCTGCAGATAACGCATGGAAAGATTTGGCGATTATTACTTTACTGATCGATATTTTTGTTAGGCAAAATACGGGGCCAGAATGAGGCCATGGGGTACTCACCACCTACACCAAAAAGCGTACCTGCAGCAACACATGACCAGATTTAGAGTGTTAACTGTTCGCTCACATTCTTATACCGATATGAGATACATCATTGCACAGCTTTGCAGTCGTGCAGCGCTTTAAGCATAATTCCAACTAGTTTGTTCAATTGTGGAGAGCAGAAGGGTGGAGAGCAGAAGGGTGTATTAAGAGTCCAATGTTGATGTGAAGGCATCGAGTCTAGGGTTTAGGGCTATCCCCTCAAGGCAGGGGGTTACCCCCTAGCACCCACACCGAAGGCAATCTGCAGCAAGTGAGGTGGCAGTTGCTCTGCAGTTACTCTGAAGGGCTAGCAACGCACCGGAGGTCTCTAGGTGGACACCACCTGTGTGCACTTAGAGATGCCAGAAGGACACTGGAAAGTTATCACACAGAATTTATTGGACACTGCCTTAGTACATCTAGAAGAAGAGGAAGAGCATGTGCCTTGGAAGAGGATAGTTGCAGAAGTTGGCCATCTCTTGTACTGCAGGAGTCGCTGCATTGTACCAAAAACAACAAATGTGCGTTTTGGTACATAATATGAGGTTAATGGGATGGTGGTGCAGATACTTAGTCTAAGCTGTTCAGTCCTGCCTGTTCCTCATGCTAGCTAGCACGGGGCAACATGCAACACCTGATATGGGCCAAAAATTGGACGAATGCGGGTCATTCGGCCACTGCTGATGCCAGACTGCTGATACTGCATGCGTATGTGGAATACTAGCGTGAGGCTGCTACCCGATGCAACATAGCCCATCAACCACCTTTAGTACTAAAGCAAGCTTGCCAGCAGGACCGTAAAGGTTATCAAAAATGCTCTGACCATTTTTTCTTTTTTGACAGAAGCAATGAAAGGTATCCTCTAATCTGTTGCTAGGCAAGTGCAGATCGGCTACCATAGAGCCCAAGCTGAATGCCCCAGAGGACGCGAAGGCTCCGGAAAATGAAATATACTTAGGGCACTAATAATCCACTTGATTATGGCACAGGTGACTAAGTAAGGGTTCAGGTTAGGGATAAGAGATAGAGTTTAGGGTGAAGGTTCCAGCAAGCAAGGTCTCCATGTGCTCTCACCATGTCTGTGCTGCGATGTAGAGCTGCAAATATGCCAAGGGCTGAGTCACCAAGGGCGTGAACACCAGGATGAGGGAGCCTGTGAGCATGATGCTAGCAACGAGACGAGATCCCCACTTGCGGCCAATGATATCTCCCAGGGCTCCAAACAGGAGCATGCCTGCAACAGCAAAGAGCAGACAAGATAGTACTGGGCCATCTGTAGGACCACTGCAATGGTGGCCTTGTGGTGTAGATGTGTAACACATTGGGAGCGAATGTACAGACTGCAGTACAATATGGGTAAGGAGGACTCCTCAGCTCTTTATGCTTTTCCATGGCTTGGGACCTTGGAACAACGTTGGAATGAGAGAGAGGTCTGCTATCATTACCATGGGGCATGTACCAGCTACCATGGCGCACGTGACAAGTCCAGGGTTTAAGGTTTTGGTTCAGGGTTTAAGATAAGGGTTTAGGGTCATGGCCCTAGCAAGCAACGTCTACATGTGCGGGAACGCCGGTAGTGGCATTGGCCAAAGTGCAGCATGCAGGTGATAGCCTGGATTTGCTGCTTGTCCTGGCTTTATCCTGTCTAGTCTTCTCGATGTCTTGTCTAAGGAGTCCAAAGCAAAGATCTGGAGGACAAAGCAGCAAAGGTTGAGGGGATGCAGTGCAGAATGCTTTCACAAGCATCGTGCACAGCATGTGCACAACTAGATTGAGTCCCTCTGTCAAGCAGCTGCCTACAGGTGTGCCGACAAAGTCCTTTGTGCAGACTGTAAGCGCACATAAAATTTATCTCGGAGGCATGATTGATGTCTAGGAGAACGCGCATACACTTGCATGGCATACGTACCCAGGATGATCCCAACCAGCTGTATGTAGTTCTGGACCTTGACTAGGCCCTCGGGGCAGTCCTCGCTGCTGCCAAAGCACTTAGGGTATATGGCCTTCTGAAAAGGCTTGATCATGCCGATCGAGAACATGATGTAGGCTTCCGAAAACATTCCAAGCCCTGGGATCGCCCATGCTGAGTACCAACGGAGGCATCTCTCGGGTGGACTCCGCTTTCTGCGTGCATACGAGCATGTTGTCTACGTCCTTTACGTACTCCAATAGTACGAAGATATGCAGGGCCTCCCACGTATCTCTGGCAGGTCATGAGGGGCCTCGTCTCGTCCGCCAGGCCTGCTACCAACCACCTACTTTTCCTCCTCGAAGACTGTGTACTTTGTTATAGTTGTAGCGCATGTAAGCCTGTGCAAATTGGGTACGCTAGGCACGCTTAAATCCCCGGATCCTAAGGCTGAGCGTGGACTAGAGTCTGCCATCCACAGTCAGCCTTATCACTCATATCGACAACGCATATCGACAACACCCAATCTCCATGACGTGTGGTTGCGCGGGATGCTCGTTGCTAGCGGCTGCCACACACTATATCCTTGCAGGGGGATGGAGCGGCACTTGTGGCACCAGAGTCAGTGACTCAGCCAACGCCGGGTGCGACTGCCGTCACGTGACGGTCAATACCAAAAGCTCAGTACTGTATTTAGTCATTTCACCATCCCTGCCACTTGTCCATGATGCCCTGCTCCCGAGTAAAAGAAGAAAACTCACTACAACTCTACACACAGTGCACCTACTCAACACACCACACTAACAAACCCGGTTGGAGTCATGCCTGGGTGCTGCACGGCCCAGAGCGCAGTGCAGTGGTCTCTCTTAACAGTGCACCTGCCCAGTCACTCAGAAGGATATGAGATAGTCAACACAATACTGATCGGTCTTTAAAAGTCCGCCAGAGCTTTTCAGACTTTAGTGAGCTCTCACAGGTGACAGTAGGTTGGCTTTAGATCCTCCTTCAGGGATTCTTGGCAATGAAGCCTTGACGACCAATTATAGACTTGTAGTAACCCTGGCCCTGACCGGCCAGGCCGCTTGCTGTCAACCCAACTCTGCCGCTGGTGCTCCAATTGGAGGTATAGATATCATGGATCACACCAACCATAACTTCGTGCAGGGAGGATTGACCCAAATTGACCCATATAGGACACATGCCTGATGGCCAGGCAAATATGTTACCAGCCACGCCTTCTCTTTGTATTTCTCTCTTTTTCGCTCTTTCCCTTAATTTAACATCAATGAAATAATGCACATACTGAATTCTGAGAAACACAAAAGTGCAACAATTACAGCTTAGAAAACACACAGCATGCACGGTAGACACAGCATGTGGCCACAAACGCATAGATGCGAATCCTGCCCATGCAGCTTGACGTCTGACATAACCCAACAGCACTTTGCTGCTGCAGCCGCAAACCAGCCAAACATACAGCAGCAGACTGGGCACGGCATCAGCTGTAGCCGCTATTCTGATCAATATGCCACACAGCAGGAGTGCTTCAGGGTCCCTGTATGGTACAGCTGATAGTGAGCAAAGTGATGAGCAATCACAGGACATGGGCCCACCATGGTCTCTGACCACATATCTTCCTCCTAGCCCCCTCAAAGCAATGCGAGGCTCACCCTCAGACACAAGTAGACCCTCATTTGATACAAATGGTGAACCTTTGTATGAAAGCTGTCATGCACAGCGGCACTAACCCGCTGCAGTCAGAGTAGTTGCCGCCCTTCAAATATGGGACAACAACTTGCACACCATTCTGCACACAACAAAAGTAGCCAGGCACAGTTACGGCTGCCTACTTCATACAATTTTCAGCACATTCAAGTAGATACCCCTGGACTAATGGAAGCCCAGGAAGACCATGGCTTGGCCCCGCTGGGGCAATACCGCCTTTGTGCCATTGTTTCCCCCGACTTAACCTCGCGTCCACCAGCAGACGGAAATCAGAGCGGTAACTTATTGTTACACCCCAATCATCACCCACCAGGCAGGGATGGCAGCCCCGCCTTGCAATAACCAATACTTGCCTACAATTCAAGTGTCTCTAAATCTACCACTCCCACTAGAACCTAATATGTGTCCTGCTGTGCAGCTGCAGACAGGTTCTCCAGGCGTGACAATATGATACATCCCAACTGAGCAACCATCCCTTGCTGCCTTTGGGCGTCCTTGCCACCTTCATAGTATGTTTGCCTTGTTTGTCTTTTCCTTTTTCACCCTGAGAATAAGTATGCTTGATCTCACCACAGAAGAGGCCGCACTGGACCTGCATCCACATGTCTGCCCAGATCCAAGCTATGCAGCCTCACTAGTTGCCTCTCCCTCACTGACTTTACATGGGCTGGGACTGCAGCAGAGGCACTGCCCTGGCAGCCTGCATTTGCCCAACTAGCTCCATCTAGCTCATCATCATAATCTTCGTCTTCATGATGGATCGGGAGGACATGGTAGGGGGGATCGCACCACGTGTGCTACTACCGCCTCTTCCTTAACCACGCAAGGCTAACACCCGGCGTCCACTCACTCACTCATCTTCCCCTTCACTGCTTCTCGTAGGTATGAATCCAGGCAGGAATCAATCTGCAATTTCAGTGCTTCCCCGCACACATGCACATGTTCTGTGTCACAGGCAAGCTACCGTCATAGGTACTCTTGCAGACATCCCCCCTGGTGATTAGGCGTGGTCCCACAGGTGGTCCTCCCTTCTTGGGCCGGATGTCTTGGTCAAAGATGGCCACTGGTATGGACAAGGTGGCTACGGCGTTGGGAATGTCCACAATACCAGCAATGCGACCCTCACAAGGGCAGCAGGACAGGAGCAGGTACACCTAGGGATAGAGAGGGACGGGGCAAAGATGGGGGAATGTTGCAGAATATCATGACAAACTGTGGGAAAAGGGGGAAGGGACGTTGGGGACGATAAGAATGATTTATAACCATGACAGAGCAGCAATGGAACCCAAAGTGCATCTCATCACAATCAAGCTTGAGGTATGCAAGACAGGTACTGAATGAAGAGATGATGTTAGACTGTGTGCTGCCAATGCATGTGCTGACCCTTAGGGAAGTTTCCCCAGTGACGGCCATAAGCAACAATTATGTAAGGAGGACAGTGTTATATGTTATCAAGGCTATGATGCTGCAGCACGGCTTCATTGCCTATCTCAACACATGAGGGAGCTCAATATGCTCTAAACATGTAACACACAAGACGGTCACTGGCGCCGCTGTGTAATACTCCCTTTGACTATGAGTGCAACAAAATTATGCATGGGCCACTGCTTAAAAAGTGTCTCTTCTGAGCTGTACTGCCTATCACCTATCCATTGCCCCGTACTGACTGACCTGCTCCTTAGTATATCCAAACTTTGAGAGGTAGTCAATGCAGTTGAGCACAGCCCTTTTATAAGCCACTGTGGCATCCAGGTAGTGCTGCTTGCCAGTCTCATCCACACTGATGCCTTCAAACACCAGCCACTCACTGTAGCCAGGGTTTAGGGGGCCAGTCTCAAATATGGGGTTCACATGCAACTTGGTGGGGCCCATGGGTGTGAGGTACTGCTCCATGCCACCCCTCAGGATCTCACACCTGGATCATACAGTGTTTCATCAGTCAAGAGTGAGTCTGTTATAAAAAGTCTGCCATAGCATGCAGCACATAGCCACAGTCAAGCACTGTCTACGCATGCCACAGCATGCATAGCATACTGCATGGGTACATTTGGGCGTAAAACTAAGAGCGTAGGCCTACCTAGTGAGGACCCCCTTCCGCATACTGCACCATTAGACCTCACCCAAAAGTACCCTATGTACCTACATAAGTAATCAACTTATGTAACGCAGTGCACCCTTTGCCCTCACCTCAGCTCCAGGTATCCACTCATCTCAATAGCACCACAGAATGAGACCTCACCATCTCCCTGACTGAAGTGCATGTCACCCATTGACAGGTTGCCGCCCTCAACAAACACTGGAAGGTACACCCTGAACGAACACAGCGGACAACAAATGGCGACAGCACAACTCAGCACAATGGAGCATTTCTTTTGGAATGTGAAGATGGCTTGAACTAGGTAGAAAACAATCACCCCCTTGCAGCCATGTGACATGCATGAGGTTTTTACACTTTGCCTTTAATCGGGTATGGTAGCGATACAGCACTTCCAACCGGCCACACTGAAGTGCAAGGGTAGTTCTGATCATCCCTGCAGCGCATGCACCCACAACCTGTTTCACAGTGTACGGCACATGCTTCAGCACGCCACATGTGTAAGTACCCGTTCTTAATCAGCCTCTGGCAAGGGCTAGTCCATGGTTGCTAAGAGTCACCAGGCTCATCAATCAGTTTTAAAATTGATCACTAACATAAGAGCAGCTATGCCAATGAGCAAACAAATGTAGGCCATAAACACAAGGCTCCTGATCACAAACATGAAGCCACAAAACCAGTGATGGACTTGCCAACACACAAGCTGAGGCTAGAAGCAACGGCGTGCACATCAAGGCAGCAGATTAGTATGCATATCTAGTGACTTGCACACTGGCAGTATAAGCAGTCCGCGTTCTGAATCAGCTGCCCAGGTACCCCTTACTGTAATTCCTCTGCAATGGCTGATGCAAATGAGCAACTGTCTTAGCCCCCCCCCCCCCAACTCCACTGCCTGACTTTTTCCGTCAGCCTTACTCGAGACTGAACTTAGATAGCCCCCTTACACCACTTCATATATTTCATTTATTCAGCCCTCTAGTGTAGAGTGCGCAGCTTGGGATCCTTGCTACTTTTGATTCACGTTGTCAGCAGCTGCTTGGTCTGCTTGGTCTCCAAACCTGCTTCGCTTTCCTCTGTTCCCTGGCAGAAAGCCATTCATCACCTAAACCCCCTTTTCCATGCTGGGAAGACCCCTGTCCCTCACTCCCACTCACTTGCATCCCCTACTGAGGTTCTTGATGTCACAGTTGCCGCCGTTCTCCCGCCCAGGTACAGTACGTGCTGCCTCCCCTGCTATGGCCTCCCACTCGGGTGACCCAGGTGTCACTTTACCCAGGCAGGCACCCTTGGCCTGGGGCAAACAAGCTGCAGGAGTAACGCACATGCATGATTTTTAAACCCTAGACATCACTATCGAGACCCCAAGGACAAGAAGTGCAATGCTTCTGCCTCTGCACGGCCCGCCATGGATGCAAAACATGGTCTAGGCATAACATGCATTGCTTGTTGAAAGTAGGGGCCCATTCGCCAAGCCTTGAACCAGAAAACAACACATATTCTAGCACATCACAAGGTCCCCACACCTCCTGAAACCTTGTACACCTGTTAGTCACCCGGCAGCAGGACCTGAGTGCTGCCTGGCACGCAACACTGAATGCCCCCTTTGGATGTGGATGTGGCCTTATGCATATGAACCATTACACACCTCATAAGAGAACATCCCCCATTTTTCTCACCTAGTGGCCTGGTGTGCAGCACTCCCCCTAAGGTAGTTCCCTTAGGCCCGGCCTCTACCAGAGCAGCCTCACGAGTGTTCCAGATATCCAGAAGCTCCTTGGAAGGCGCAGTGCCAATCAGACCAGGGTGGATCAGACCTGAACAGCAACAACACATTACACACTACATATTACTAAAATGCCCCAGTAACATACTGAGGTGCTGGGGGGGGGGGTAGCGCTGCTCACAAGGGGCCAACTTAGTCATGTCCAAGGGCCGAAAGCAACCACAGCAACAGCAGCAAAAAGCAGCCGTAACAACAGCAACAACAGAAATACACGCAGGTTGTTTTCCTGTGGAGCTTCATAGGGCTGGCCAAGCGGGCTTTTGATGCAAGCTAAATGCAAGCTGTGCCGGATGGGCGTTTGAGCAACGATTTGATTGGTGACTTAAAGGAGGCAACAGTGCAGATATTACATCGCTCTTTGGCACTGTGCCGCTTAGCAGTGACGCTCTCTTATTGAGACTTTACACTGTTATCGCTTCCATGCTTGACAGTGGATGCCAACACCAGAGACCCAAGCTAGATCCAAGGGGGTCCAAGTTTGGACTGATATATCTGCGACAAGGGCATCAAAGAGCTAAACTCCTCAAAGCACCTGAAATAAACCCGGTTACAAGGTATGTGGAGTCTCTTCCAGGTGGACGCCAGAGAGATGCTGTACTTGAAAGCTACTCCCGTAGCAAGCTTCACATCCCACATACCCACATACCAGCCAGAGCCCACATACTGCTTCCCATGTATAACAAACCCTTGACTTGTTGCATCCCTTCCTCCTCCACCCACCCCATCCTCCCATCCTCATGCCACTGCCCTTGCCCCTACCTGCAAAGCGCACGCCAGGGATGTGCCTACTGCTTGCATAGATGCCATCAAAGTGCCAGATGGCCTTGGTGGCATGCGGGAAGTGGTCCGTCAGGAAGCCACCCCCATTTTCCCTGTCAAATGTCCCTGTGAACCCCCATTCGTCACCAGGCAGGGGGCCCAGGTTACACAGCTCCACCATCAGGAGGTCTCCTGGCTGGGCGGGCACACCTTCAGCATCAACCACCCTGAAAGTGAAACGGAGGAAGGGCGGGTTTTCAGGTTTAGGGAGGTTTAGGGAGGAAACTTGCATACGAGCAATGGCTTTGAGGTGCATGTTCGTACTCTTGCGATTACACCGTATATTTATATGTTACTAAGATCCGTTAGGCAGCAATAGACCATACCAGAAGCGGCCCCTGTGTGCGAGGGCACATGCCATGCAGCAGCACCAGCAGCAGGAAAGGGTCAGCAGCGGGTCAGAACATGCTTCAGGCTTGCACGTAGTATAAGGACACCCTATGTGTGGTCCCTACAAAGTTTTGGCGGAAATTGAGCAGGTCATGATTTAGCAGCTTTCCCCCTAAATGGATTGAGGTTTGGTAGAAAAAAAATAAGGAAGGTCAAGGGACCCTAGCAGCATTGTGTATACCATGAGCAAGCAACACTACAGTGACACCCAACATGGATCCATTGCACAAGCTGCAGATGGTCTGGGTTTCAGACGGCTGCACTTATGCATCAGCTAGGAGCAGACATGCACTGCCTTTGGTAATCAAGGAATGAGTTGAAAATATCTGGGTGGAGACGTAAGGGCAGTTCCCATCCTTTGCATCTCAAGCACGCTTTGAAACACATCCACCTTCCCGAGAGTCATAAACAATGCAATGCCCTCGCTGCAAGCATGGTTATCTATCACCTGGCCACACTTTTGCATAAGCGTGTTCCAGAAAAGTCTTTCTCACGAACCATGTTATCGTCAGGATCAGTAGCCAAACAGATTTGAACCCACCTGATTGGGCCGCTGAGGAAATGCACCTGGCTGAGGTCAACAGTCTTGATATCATCAGCGCTGTCATTGTCAGCGATCTGGCCACCTGTCCAGTCCACGGTTTCAATGCGGAAGAGCTCGCCCTCCTTCACTTCAGCTACCTGGTGTATGTGGCAGCAGGGAGGGGATTCGAGGCAGCAGCAGGAGCAGCAGCCAGCAGCTGATTCCTATCGTGACCATGACAGCAGCAGTGGAGGGGACAGCGCAAGGGGCAGCGGAAAGGGCAGTGGAAGAAAATGCGGAAAGGGCTCTGTAAGGCGCGCATGTTGACACACAAGGACAATATACCGCAAGAAGATTGCAAGTAGCAGGGCTAGACGATAAATGAGTTAACATCCATCTGGTTAATGCGGCGCTGCACGAGATCGTGATTGGCAGAGCGAGCAAGACTGACTCGGTTTGGGCAGGGACGATCATTAGCATTCAGGTGGCTAATGTACACAGCTATCCACCCTGATTACAGATTTAATGAGATTGAAATTTAGTTGACTCTTAATCTGGTCAAGTGTCTCTAGGCTATGTCTCAATAGGGGGCTTCTTATCGAGTGCTCCTCCATTTATTGGACATGAGGGCGCCAGGGCACGTATAACAGGATAGAGGCCCTACCGCGGGAATGTCTGGGTGCCAACGGTTGTGCAGAGGCGTCTCCTGCTCCCATGGTTTTTTCGTGATGTCCACGGTGATCAACGGAGTAGGAGTTCGTGGGGGCATCTGCAGCGATACAACAGATGAAAACGCATTTAAGGCGCACCACGGCAGGCACACGGCCTGATATAGCTAGTGGAGTGTGACAGGTGGTAATATATGGGGTCAGAAGAGCTTGCAGGCTTCATGTTCGCAAATGCAGTTCGGTGCTGAACGACCGCACGTGCAACACGTGATCTCAACGGACGGCCCTGATACGAGGAGTGTGACAGCGATACGTGCTTACCTTCGCAAACTAAGCTATCACGGGGATATGGGACGCCCAATGAGGGATTAGCGACTTCAATTGGCAAGAAATCCGGACTTCTTCGAGCGGATCGAGTGGGGCGAGAGGGTGCTTTTATTACCGTGCCCAACACCTGCAAACCAATTGATCAGCCAGGTCAGACATGCACCTGCAGATCGCGGCCAGCTCTTGATCGGTTTGAAGCACCGTTCTTGTGCGTTTTAATGGACAAATTGATCCAGTGGGTCACTGCAGTACATTCGGGTGACTGCCGTAGTGGCCCCCTAAAGCAAACACTCAAACAGCTCCTCTATGCACATATGCTGATTCCTGACAAACCCTATGCTTCATTTTTGGGGACTCCGCCTGTGTGTAGAGCGCGGGCCCGACAGTCCCAGTATTACTAATACTCACAGAGGAATGCTGCAATCTCCCGGCCGCATAACAGCAAAACGTGCCCGATTGCACGGCCTGGTCCGCAAGCAGGACTCACAAATGGAAGAGCATCAAGACCATAAAACATAGAAGGCTATATGCGACGCCAACGCAGACATACACATGGAATGCGCATGGGGACAATATAAGACACCTTCTCAGCCCCGACAACGTGGAGTGCTCATGATCTATTCAACCCTCTGCTGCTGATGCCCTCCAGCCCTCTGATACAACAAAGACATAGCTAAACAGCATAGCAGCCTTCCAGCGCCGATCCAGAAGACAAAGCTCGCACTTAACAGGAGCATGCTTCCATCCATCCACATCCACCTGGTGGCTGACACAGCCGCAAAACTATGCGCTTGACCCATGATACCCTTGCCTTCATTCATCAATCATGTTGTAAACATGAAGCTTGACCGGTGATCCAGGCGCCGTCTCGTCAGGATAGCATCGTATACAATTAGGCATGCAAATTGGGCATACTGCAGCTCCCATATGACATAACCACAGCACCATCACCATCGTCATCAGGTGCATGCTAGATACTGCACCAGTTGCTGCCAATACTTCAGAGGCCATTCATCCATGCCAGAGCAAGCAGATTGTGCAAAAGGCTGACAGCATGGCCATTTGATACCCCTCACTACGTATGAAATAAATTGAACATTCATTCATAAGAATGCACAAGGGGATGGACAGAGTGATCTTGCAAGGCCAAGAGCTACAATGCACCCAACCATGACACTCCCTTGCCCCTTGCGGAGAACTTGACTCTGATACCCCAGCCATACCTCACCAAGGAACACCAAGCAAGTCAATCCCCTGTTGCTGTCACCCACCATCACCCTGGCATCAGCCAAGGGCACAGACTGTCGTAATGCTGATAGACTGGCCCATCCCCTTTTGAATCTTGAGATCCCCAAGTTTCTCTGCATGGTTGTGCATGCCTCATAACCATCCCCAGAGGCTTGCATGCGCGTCAAAAGCACTGTTGCGCCCTGCCCACCGCTTAAAGCTGTGTCCAGCTGTCATTACCACATGAGCCGCTCTCAGTTTGTCTTGATCATCTGCCATGGCTTCACCACCACTATAACAATGACCGCTGCTACCACCAGGAGCGTGATGACGCCACAGCACATCCACTTGCGCGTCTTCTTCTGCAGCTGCTTGGCGTCCTGCAGGGCTACTGTGCCGCTCTGCACATACTCCACACTGCGTTGAACCTGAAACAGCATCCAAAACGACAGTCAAAAGGCAGGATCATATACATGCATGGTTTGCAGCCAAATAAGAGTGCTAAGACCAGCCCCAAAGGCCCAGGAGTACAACATTGAACTAATAGCAGCAGCGAAGCCGCAACCTGCTTATATACCAACACTGCAGCATAGGCAATATTCCTTCAAGTTCTGCACCTGATGACATAAAGCATCTGTGGCATGTTCTTTACTTGTCAGATGGCGCGACATAAAGAGCAGGCACCCACGCCCCAACTGCAGCTTCTCCACAAGCTTCCCTCCGCCGTGCACAATAGACTGGTGCACTCCCCCTGAGCAGAACTGGCCTAGAGGCAGGCACCTACGGTGTAACCCCTACTTGCCTCTGCCCTCAGCCAGCTCACCTGCTTCTCAATGTTGTCCAACATCTCCCCCTGTGCCTCCACCAGCACTGCCATGTCCAGGAAGATCTGGTGCAGCTCCACCAGGCTCTGCTCCAGGTCCTTCACAGCACGGCTGCGCTCCTGGATTTCAGCAAGCGTGTCCAGCACACGGCCCCGACCCTGCTCTAGGATGGCCTTCTGGAAGATGGTCTCAGCCTCGCCTGCAGGAGCACGGAAAGCAAAGGCATAATGGAATAGGACAGATAAAGGATGGTGAAGGCCGTGACTGCATGGCAGCTTCACGCGGAAAAAAGAGAATAAAGCGGAGGAGAGCCGTAGGCCATTGTGCCAGGGAGAAAGGTCCTGGAGTGGTGTCTCAGGGGAGATGCATGCACAGCAACATGCCCAAACCTGATATGCCCAAGTGCAGAAAGTTAGGCCCAAAGATGGCAGTGATTCTTTGCTGCACGAATGTGATGCTAGATGTCCAGCAACTCCACCCTTGCCTGGGAGGCTGACCACATTGCGTCTGTAAAAGCTCTATATTTCAGCTGGAAAGTGCGCAGCTTAGCCAGCAAGAGCTTCTTCACCGTGGCATGCAGCAAGCATGTCTTTACATAGCATGCAAGACTGGGAGGCCCACATCTACACATCCTGATGTACTGCACGGCACATACTTCCACCTTTACCTGTCTCGATCATGCGGTCAATTTCCTCCTCTGGCAAGTGCTGCCCAGTTACTGTGTACACCCGCCGCTCCACCACCAGGCGGTTTTCATCATGGATCTTTGACCGCAGCTCTGTGAATTCCCCCATCATATCCTTCAGCTTCCGTTTCAAGCCTGGCAGACACACCACGTTGTATTTCAACATAACTGTGACAGAAGTAGTCGGCTCACAAAGGAAGGCGCAAGCATGTGATCGGCAAGACTCCATTGACCCAAGGAGAACAGCATGTGTCGATTGTCCAGACAACGTACAAGTCATGACCAACAATGTTTGCCTTTTGCTGCACATGCATGGCCAAGGCGGCAAGCTCTTGACCTGCATGGCATGCATGTTCTATGATACTGCAATGGTTGACGGATGTAAAATGAATGTAGCTTGTACAAGAATTGCAGCAACCATTCACGCCATGGGACAAATTAGCATGCCTTGGCCTTTGTGCTTACAGAGCAGAGGGCGCAGCTGCAGATCATACGACCCGCTGCTTAGCATGGCCCGCTCATGGACATGTCCATGCCCTTCCTGCCCGTACAAGCTGCTCCCTCATTGCTGGGGGTAGAGCTGCTTCCTTCTGAACAACCTGTCTTCTTGTGCATGCCCCAATGCTGTTAAAGTCACCCGCTGCACCCACCTGCCGTGATGGAGGTCCGCATCCGCTCGCTAGCGGAACCTGCTCCCTGCCCCTTCTTGGTCAGCGCCTGCTCGTTCATTTTATCTATCTTCTCAATTTTGTTCTTCACTCTGTGGGCTATGACATTCACTTCATTGATAACTGCCTGCAGCAGTCAGGGGCCAGAACTAAGAGGACTGCAAGCGAGAGATTCAAGCAATGTGCACAAAGCCACAGAGAGCTTCTGAGCAGGTGACGTCAAGCAAAAGGGGATCCATGAGCTCAGCTTTTGCTAATAGAACACCCCACAACAAGCATGCTTGTTTCTGCAGGTATGTCAAGTCCAGGTCTGCAGACAGTCACATGCAGCTTACCTGCATCTGATCTCTATGTTGCTGCACCTCTCTCTGCCGCACAATGGTTTTGCTGTGGTCATGCATCTGCGCAATCTCCCGCTGCCGCTGCTTGATTTCTGTCATGTCGCGCTTGATGCCGTCCACCTCCAGGAAGAAATCATCCATCTCTTTGCTCTTTTCACTCTGCGCTGTTGTGAGGCCTGCCTCAACATCATAGGGCACGCCAGGGCTTTCTGGCCGGCCCCCAGGTCTGCTGCTGCTGGCCTCAGGCCCTTTGACTGCAAATAGTAAGTCATTCATGGCTGCTTACTGTGCTGCTGCTGCCCTGGCAGTTGCTTCTCTTCTGCCTGCTTGCTTGTTGGGGAGACTGTTGGCAGCTTCGGGCGTCTCCACCCCAAAACTTTCCACCCTGAGGCTCGGAATGTCTTCTAGTGGTAACTAGGAGGAACCTGCGAAGGGTATCCAAGTGTCACTGCAAATTGAACACGGCCAAAGCTCCAACGGGCGGTTGTGCAGGTTGGGAGGCGGTCAAAGCGAATCGAAAGTGCTGTGCCAGTGGGACATGCTTGCAGCACAACACGCTTAGCCGTCTGCAGCTTCAAGTAACACATCCGCTGCAAGAGGCAGAATCTGGGTGGGACGCACCTAAGTTGGGATGGTTGGACGATGTGCTGAGGAGATGCCTAGGTTCTGGAACGAAGCAGCTATTTAGCGTTGAGCAGTTGACCAAATCATCTTCAAATATCCAGCTGCTCGCCGCTTGGCTCCAACCCTATATTGCCTCGTCAAGGTCACACTAGACATGTACCGCTGTTTGCACGCAGGCATCTGGTGATAAAGCACGGACGTACATAGGAGACGTGATTCTCAATGTTCGTGGTGACAAAGCAGCCCAATTACCTGCGGCCTGTCAACTTCAAGCAGCTACGATTGTCACTGCTAGAACCCCGGCCGAAGAAAGACTGTTGATCTTTTGTGAGTCTAGAAGTCACGCTACCTCTGGCTAGGTGCCTCCTATTCCGCTCCCCGCTGTTATATGATTTATACGACCATTTGTACCCCGTCAACACGTCTCAAGTGCCAAGTGAGACAATCCATAGGTTCTCCGAGCTGACTTTTGTAGCCGCAGCCTGGATCGACAGAAGTTTTAACATATGCCTAAAAACACATCCCTTTCAAAGCTCTTTGTCTACACATATTCCACTAACAGCAAATTCAACCCCAACAAGCGAGGTATGTACAATGGGGTTCTGGTGTCTAATAACGAACACCGCTGTCTAATAACGAACACTGGTGTCTAATAACGAATAACGAACGGTAATAACGAACCAGAACTAAGATCTGGCGCTCCACAAAGTACAGGTAAGACCAGTACTACTCCAGATAACTGGCGAGATGCCAGCAGGAAGCTTTCACCACCAGTTACTCGACTGAAGCTTGTCGATCCGATGGTCATTACAGCTTGGCCTGCTTCTAATCCACTCAAACCGTTAATTCCTTCAAACCAGCTCAGGCTCCCTGATCATGAACCCTTCAACAGCATCGCAGTTTCACCTTAACCAATCAGGTGCAGGACCTCTCCTTCATCCCTTCCACCCAAGGTCTGCAGTCCTCAGGCCAAGAGCTTCGCAGCACTTGCCTACCTCCTGGACCTGCTGCTCAGTCAGCTGCAACCGCCTGACAAGCAGTTCCTTTACCAAAAGGTTGACCAGCAGCAGCGGCTTCTCCTTTACAACCAATTTGGTCAAACAATGCAACAGCAGCACCATGCTCCCAGTGTTCATCCCAGGCAGTAGCTCCAGGCAGGCATCCAACATGGCAGCTGTAGCAGGTGCACCTAGAGGGCTGCCTGTAGCAGCAGAAGCCCATAACAGCCTCACAGGCTGTGCTGGAGAGATCTCCCCTATGCACTGACCAGCACCTGCAAAGCAGAAGCAACATGGGTGACTGTTGTAGCCAAGGTGGTGCCATCTATTCTGGATCCATGCCGCATGAGGGAACTCAAGCAACCAGACTGCACTAGTGGACTTTCCAGTTACGTCGATTCAATCACAAGAAGACCTGACTTGAATTTTGTATAGAACTCCATCCTTACCAGCTCCATCCCTTGCAATGCATTCATCTGTTTGTTAGGAGAGACCACTGCACAGCCCTCCGGGCCGTGCAGGACACAAGCATGACTCCATCCATTCATCTGTATGTGATTACATGACCTGCCCAGGAGCGACGAATGCAGGCAGGAGTGCAGGAAAGCCAGTCTGAAGCACCATGTACCCAAATCTCCAAAAATCATGTTCGCACTTAACATCTTTGCCTGCTAGATCCGACTGTGCTTGCTCATTATTTATTGGGCCAACCAAACCGGCAGTTGAAGATTGCATCTTCAGTTACTGCATTCGCTAAGTGGGATTACAGGCAAGCACTGAGCTATCTATGCCTCATGCAGGACAATGGCCCAAGGCCACAGCCCTTCTCCAGCAGACCCTGCTTACCTAACCTGTTGTCCATTTCTCTGATCAGCTCAGCCATAAAATACTTCTCAGACATACCAGCAATGCCCTGGCCCAATCTGTCCTTCGCTGCTGCTGCTGCTGACTCTTGTGAGCTCTTGCTGCCTATGACATCGACCTCCTCTGCCTGAGGCGATGTCTTCTGCTGGACCTGCTCCTGCTTCTCTGATGGTTTTCTTGGGTTGCTCCGCCATTTGATCTCCTGCCCTTTCACTGCCCCTTCTTGCATACTTTTCTTCCTGCTCCTCCAGCTGATCCTCTCCCCACCAGCCTCCCCTTCCTGTGCACTTTGCTGTCCTTCTTGCTCCTTGGCCTCTGTCCTAAGCTCCTTCTCTGCTCCTTCCTGCTCCTCCTCTCCATCCTGTCCTACCCCCACCCCAGCAACAACACAACCCCAGATTACGTCCACCACTTCTGCACAAGACCATCCCTCCACCTTCACCAATGCTGCTGCTACCAACTCCAGCCTTGCAGTACCGTCCTCCAGCCTGCACCTGGCAGATGCTAAACCCTCAAATACTAGTTTCAAATCTGCCGCTGACAGCTGGGGCAGTAAGGGCAAAACCCTAGCCATGAGGCTTTGTGTAAAACCTGGAGGCTTGTAGCAACTGAGGGGTAAGGACTGGAGCAACATGAGGGCAGCAGAAGGACTTAGCTGGAGGAGGGAATCTGGAATTCGTGGGTGAAGATCAGTGCTCCTGCCGGTGCTGCTTTTTGTGCTGCTGCTGGTGTTGGATGATTCATCCATACCCTGCTGTTGCTGCCTCTGCTCCTCCTTCTGCATCATCTCCTACAGGTCAGAGCATAACAGCAAGGTGTCCTGTTATGACACGTCTTATAGATATATTGTCTAAACGTTTGTGACCATTCAAGATTTCAGCCATGGTCGCAACAGACCCAGACAAGGCGTTGTTTTACCGGCCTGTCCCCACTGGAAGACTAGGCAAAGCGAAAGCCAGCTTGGAAAAGTAGCATAATCGTATACCCCAAACCTAAGCATCAACTAAAACTAGACATACCTTAACATTGAAACGATGAGCTGTCGCGTGTTTGCATCTTCCGACAATTGCCCTGTCTTTCTCCTGCCTTTGTTCCTACAGGCCCTGGTCCCTCATCCTCCCAGTCATGCTCTCCCTGTATTAGCAGCCTCTTGCGGGTGCCACAACTTGAATGATTACCTGTTTTGTTTTTGTCACACTGATTGAGGATATGCTTTCAGCCAACAAGCACTAGCAAATCCACAGATGAGCAGCCATACACAGCCGACCCATCCAAGGCCCTTCAAGCACCATACCCTTATCATAATTCCAAGTGGATTAAACCATTAGCCATAGCATGTCATTCTGGCTTTACTCACATATGCTGCCTCCATCAGGGGCCCCAACTCCACCTCCTCCCTCCTTCGCCTCTGCTGCTCACGTAATCCATACAGCAGGCGCTGCAGTTGCTGCTCCGTGAACCATGGCAGCCTCTCAGCAGCAGCAGATACCAGGGATGGCAGCAGGTCACCAGTGCTGGGCTTGTACCTGAAGCATATATGAGCATTCATTGTCATCATTCTATCAATACAAGTGCCTGAACTGGCTTGGATGAAGTTGGGATATAGGGTTGGAGAGTCAAGTCATAATCCCAACAGCAGTGACGGCAGCGCAGTGACCAGCTAGGGGGGCAGGTCCCCAGTGCTGGGTGTGTACCTTAAGGCTGAATATACAACGAAATTCCGTTGAGGTTTAGCTGCCATGAGTGCATTCTGCAGAGCATGCCACCCACTGCTGCAGTGTCTCAGGATCGATGTAGTCTCAATCTCTTGAGCAGCATAGCGTTTATCTCAACCAACCAATCAATCAATCAAGGCGAATGACTAGCTATGCCAATGGCGAAGCAAACCCATGCCACAAACACAAGGCTCCTGATCACACTTTACGGAGCCGCACAACCAATGGTCCAACTTGCCCACACACAAGCTGAGGCTAGATGCAAGAGTGTGCACACCAAGGGGAACCAGCTGGACCCGAAAAATCCAGAACTTGCTCCCCATCCATCCACATGGTTGGTGGGGAGGCAGCGGCATCAAGCAATAGAGTGGTTGGGCCTGGAGGTGGCTGAATTCCTGCTGAATTCCAACCAGTAGTCCCTGCTTGGCCATCTGTTTTTCAACCGCTGCCCCTGCTTGTTCCAGGCAACTAGTAGTGTGCACAGGTTGCACACATTGGCATACTAGGATGGAAGTCAACTGAGGCTCATACTTACACGGCAGAAGGCGCAGCCTAAGCTCATGTCAGCTTGTTACTAGCAGGTGTGCAACACTGGGACTGGGAATTGTCTACAAGCTAGGTCCCACCTTGCTGTCTCTTGTAACAGCTTCAGAATTGTAACGGCGCCTACTGCATGTGCTGCAAGGGCATTCAAATGAAAACATAGCACTAATAGAGACTACAGCTTTTGATCGCAACTCACCTTATAAAAGCCACGGCCACCTCTGCCAGCTGTTGGGGGTAGCATAGGTCCAGCCAAGTGGAGGAGGTATATGCTGCCAGGCGCTGGAGGGTGGTGTTGGACATACCTAGGCGGCTGTACTGGTAACACAAAGATGCCCTCTCCTGCAGAGGAAAGGGCAATCAATCAATTAATCAAACTGCAAAACCAGCCAGGGGAAAGGGCGCCAGGCCATAAAACCAACGGAGTGAAAAGACAGGACACAAAGGATCACCAAAAGGCTAAGAACTGAAGGCATGTACGCAAGCAAACACAGAGATCATTCCGCAAAAAGGGTTGGGGGGCAAACGACTACAGTTAGAATCCAGTGCATAATGGGAGCCTCCTTGCAGGTAAACTTGCCACATAAGCGCCATGTCATGGTCCAGTCAACTCTCATGGCTTCCACTCACATACCTGCCACCACAATAGCATCCCGACCCTCTACTCCCCTGCTTCCAGTGTTGTCGCACCCCTCCTACCTCCTTTCCCTGCTCTCCCTCCTCTCCCTGCCCTCCCTCCCCTCCCTGCCCTCCCTCCCCCCTCCCTTGTCCCTGCCTCGTCCCTTCCAGAACCCCCTTTCCCCTCCTGCCCCCATATTCCTACATATATCTGGTTCTGCCAGCATGAGCACATGACATGCTTTATTTTTTGAGAAAAGCAGGATCTGAACCTGCAACATCCTGCTTGTAAGGCAGGCGCTCGTAACATCCACTGCAAGGTCATCCCCCTCCCCCCCATCCCCTCCACTGCTTCCAGAACCCCCCTTCATTCCCTTTTCCTCCTGCCCCAATTTCCCTACATACATGTGGTTCTGCCAGCATGAGCACATGACATGCTTGTAGCATCCACTGAAAGGTCCATTCCTCCCCAGGGATGTTCCCACAGTCAGCTAGACCCTTGCTCACTAGGATCAGCAGAGCAGGGCCAGTGGTGGTGAGCACGTTCTCACGGTAAAATGTGTCAATGACCTGTAACACAGTAACATACAAGCAGTTCAGCGACATAAGTGTACATGATAGGTACTACTACCATGCAGGACACACGAAATGTGTTGGCCCTAAGCTTGCAGTACATGCATAGGCATCTGGACAATATGGGAAGTACCAAAGAGTTCCTACAAGCAAAGATCCACAAACCATGCTTGGTGATTCCAAAGTTGCTTATGCAAGCCACTCAATTGTGCTAACATGATCAAACCACCATCTCTCCCTGATGGACGAGATGGCAACATTGTGCACAAAACGGTGCAGATGAGCTTGTCACCTTCACGTCAGCATATCACCAACATAGCAAAGCTCCCCCAAGAATCAGACTGCGTCAGAGGATTCGGGCCAAAGGCACCTCCACCCTGGGCTTTTCAAGCTGCATGTATGCCAGAGACAAGAACACTTCAAAGGCCTAACGCCCATCTCGCCCTCGTCCACCCCCGTAGTGCCCTTTTACTCACCCTCCTCACAAACTCCTCTGGCACCGCCCCCATTTCCGCCAGCGCCCCAAACACCCGTGCCAACTCCCATGGGCTGAGGTGCGAGTCCCAGGTATCAGCATACGCCTTCACTGCAGCAGATACCAGCCCAGGACACCTATAACCACTCACACCAGCAGCCCATACCAGCAGAGCTGCATCTCTAGGCCCTATGCTTGTCTCCTCGGTAAGCCCTAGGTAGCTGTTCCGGTTGGTAAAGAAGTCACGTAGAATCTCCGCACTGCTTTGTGACTGCTCCTGGGTGCTGGTTGCGTCATTGCTTGTGGTGTCAGCATCCTTCTCATTGTTCTGATTACTGCTCTTCTCATTGCCGCTGTTGCTTGGTGTAGCTTTGGTAGCGGGTCTGCTGCTCTTGTGGTTCTGAGAGGTGTCGGTGGTCTCTGTACTGCTGCTACCGCCGGTGCTTCCCCTGCCACTGTTGCTCCTACTGCTCTTGCTGCTGAAATCATCAACCACTTCCCTGCCTCTCTCTTGCCAGCCCTTCCCCCACTCCTCCTTCCCCATCTTCCCCTTAGCTCCTCCATTTCCTCCCTTTTCCTGCTGCTGCTGCTCCTCCCTGTTTACCTCCACCCCTACCTCTACCTCCCCCCCGGCTTCAGCAAACGCTGCCTGCACCAACCCCAGCGCTTCTTTCGCCAATGGAGTCTGCTGTATAGCTTCTTCTGCCTTGCGTACAAACTCCTGCCCCTCCTCCTCATCCCTAAACACAAACCACTCCTCCCCATCTTCATCTATAACCACCTCAACCACCCCATCTTCATAATCTGAACCCCCTTTTGCTGATTCCCCAGTAACCCCTGCTGCAGCTAACTCCTCAGCTATGAACCCCAAGACCCCCTCATCTTCCCCTCCATCAATATTCATTCTTTCCTCTGCATCCCTCTTAGCCTCTGACCCCTCCTGCTGCTCTCTTCTGCTTTGTGTCGGACCATCTGAAGGCTCTTCTCCACCCCCCTGGCCCCCTTTCTCCTCCCAACCTACATCCCAGTCTAAACCCCAGCCACCCTTGTTTTCCACCGTACCCCTTGACCCAGCGTCATTTTCTCCAGATCCTCCACCACCACCGGCTAAACCTCCGTCCTGCTGCTGCTGGTCTCCCCTCTGCTGCCCTCTCCTCAAACCCTGCTGCTGCTGCATCCGCTGTTTCTTCTGTTGCTGTCTCCATCCCACCATATCCGCAATGCCTGCTGCAGGGGGCTGCTGCTGCTGCTTCTTTTGCTTCTGCTTCTTCTTCCCCTTGCTACCCCCACGACCTACACTACCAGTACCACCAGCAGCAGCAGCAGCAGCAGCAGTTTCCCCATCTGCTCTTTCATCGTTACCTCCTTCTCCTCCTCCTCCTCCTGCTGCTGCGGTTGCTGCTGTGGGTGCGGTGTCTGGCTCCATGCCCATAAGCCGCAGTATCCTATGCCCTTCTTCCACTGCTTGTTGTATCTCAAAATCTGGGTCCAAGCCTAATGCCACAACCTGGTTGTATTCCAGACATGCCAGGTACCACGTCTGGGCTGCTCGGATAGCAGGACGTGGAATCCAGCACAGAGTCAGCACAGAGTCAGAGTGCTAAAATATATTGTTTAAATGCTTTTCATGGGAATTTGGATACTGTAGTTGACACCCGCCTTGTGATGAGTAAAGAGTAATGCCTCACAGCTGCCTTGTATAACATATTCTTTTAATAATGTAAGACAACCTTTGAAACAGCGGATTTTGGCTGCCTGCCCTGCCTGGCATATCGTGCAATATGAAGCCAAAGCTGCAAGTACCAGTACAGCCATTGGGCAATCCGTTTTCTTCTGCATGTCCCTGGAACAGCTTCAGGTGCAAGGACATATCATGGCGCTCTTGATATGGCATGTTACAAAGCTGTAGCCCACAACAAGCCGGCACAATGTGCCTACAAAAGTCAAGAAACCTGTGTGGGGCTGGGCTCCTCCTTTGCTCAACAGCAGTGCCCCGTCAAGAAGAGGCCGGGCAGGGTGAAGTAATACATTGGATGTAGTAGAGAGGCAGTGGAGAAAGACCCAAGCAGCTGGCTCACCTTCATTGATTTGGTCCCTGAGTCTGAGATCAGCTTCTCTGGCAAAAGCATCCATCAGGTCGTGTGGTAACCCGCCCAAAGTAGTGCCGGCCCAAGTGATCAAGGTCAGGTCCTTGGCCTTGAGACTCTGGACATTAGAAAGGCAGCAGTGGAACAATCATATGTATTGCCAGGGGACAGCTGCTTCCAAGGGGGGGGGGATTGGAGAGAAGGGCGGGGGAGGAGAGGGAGTGGAGCCAGGGGGGTGGGGTGGGGAGGAGAGAACGGGAGAAGGCAGACGGGAGGGCCCAACTTGGCATGAGCGATAGGGAGAAGGGGGGGGGGGTGGTGAAGGTCGACATAAAGACCAACAAGCAGACAGCAGCTTGCAGAAAGCAGGAAGCCATCAGCGTAATCTTTCAAGTGGGGGAGGGTGGGTGAGGAACCTCTACGGTCAAGGATAGCAACAGGATTGTGCCCATGAAAGCCCCAGAATCTCTCCATTGTAGGGAGACTGACCCCAAGCCATGCATGCAGTGTTAACCTTATACCACCGGCGGCACGTACCATGATGTGATCGCAATCGGTGGCTGTTGCAATGGAAGGCCTATGTTGTCAACGGCCATTTAACAGCTAAAAAGCTGCTGCAGAAACTGTTCCAGTCCATGATTCAGCTTCCTTTCTGGGGCATTTATGGGTCCTACTGTGATTTGAAGATATGTCATGCACTCTCTGAGTGACTAGATGAAAGGACCACACAGCTTTCTGCTACCCCAGCAAACCGCTTGGGCTGAGCTGGCACTTCGCTCATGAACAGCACACTGTCCACGGAAAGCCATGCAGAGAGGAGATTTGTACTTTATACGTATTGCACTCACCGGTATCTCATTGGTGTTTATTAACCTGGTAGCCGTATGCCTTAGTAGCTGCTCTATAGGAGTCAAGCGCCCAGCAACAGCAGGAGGGACCCCAGGGTTCAAGTTAGGGTTCCAGCGCCCTAGCTTGGGGTCTAGGTCAAACTTGAAACCTAGCTCATGAAGAGCGTCAGGCCCAAGGTCAAGGCGAGCCAAGCCTGAGAGGAGCTGAGCCAGATAGGAGGGGGACCAAGGGCCCAAACAGTAGGTGTCACTGCCGTAGTGCATAAGCACCGCAGTGACCAAAGCTGTAACCTGCAAGAATGCAAAAGACGGCAGAGCAACAGTCAGACATCACCATGAAACATAGGAGCCCTAGTGCAGCCTAATCTGCAATGCTGTGCTTGTTGTCCACCAGAACGAGGAAGCTCACATTGCGTGTTCAATCGGTTTGACCTAGCAGCCCTTTTGCAGTTGCCGCACCTTAAGTGTCTGTCTGCTATGCTTATCTGAGCTTACACGTGTTGTCGATGCATTTCAACCTCACTGCCAAAGCCACTGGTCTGGGCTGGTACGCAATGGTATCAGCCTGGTCTAAATGTTCTCTCACACATTGCCAATACCGGCTATGGATCTCAAGATAACACGCCATACCGGTATCTGAACTTAACAAGCAGGAATCAAGCAATCAGCGACTAGGCCCCCCTCCACCTTCTGCTCCAGGCCTCCATCCTACCCACACCCCCTCCTTCCTCTGGCATCGCCCTCCCCCCCATCCCCTCCTCATTCTTGGCCTGCTGTCGTTGTTTTCGCCTGTTTCGTGTCCCCTCCGCCTGCTTAAGCATCCCCCTCCCATTTCTTCCTCCCCCACCCTGTGCTAGCCGACTCTATCATCCAATAAACCAGACAATCCTAAAACCGTGTCCTGAAAGCACATGTGGCTCTGTATTTCCTGTTTGGCCCCCTCTCTTGTCCCTGCCCTTCCTCCTCTGGCTTCTTCCTTGCCACATTCCCCCCTTTCTCACTCCTTCACAAAGTCCCACAGGTACTCAACCCCCTGTAAACTGCCCCCCCGGGCCCCTTCCCCCTTCCTCCATCTCTCCCCAGACCTGCTTGCCGCTTTCCATCTAGTTCTCCGTTCCCTTCTGGCTTATTCCTTCAAGCCTCTTACACCTCCCTCTCTTTCCACAAACTCCCGCCCCTTCCCCACCCCCACCCCACACCTCCCGTTCACTACCCATTTATTCCCATCCCCCCTGTCACTGACACATCAATCTAAGCCGTCAACCCCTCTTCATGGTTCACATACAACACTCCCAGGCTTCAGACACCAACCCTGTACCCTGCTCCAGCCCCCTCCTTCCTCTTCTCTGTTATCCTTGCCATGCCCTTTCAATTTCCTGCCTTCTACCCCCGTCCTCACCCCGGCTTCCTGCTGTTCCCCCTCTGCCCCCTTCCCGCAACCACCTCTACACCCCGCAACCCCTCCCCCCGCATCTTACCGGAATCTCCAGCTCGTTGGTCAACCCCTCCTCATGATTCACATACAGCGCCCCTAAGCTCCACATCACTCCTGCCAACTCCCCTGGCTGCAGCACCTGCCCCACTACAACCCCTGCTGCACCTGCTACAGCCCCCCGAACACCCTCAACACTTAAACCCAACCCCCTCAACACTGCCGCCGCCTCTTCTGCTGATGCTTCTTCTTCTTCTGCTGCTCGAGGAGATCCAGGTGCAGCTCCGGCTGCTGCTGCTGCTATAGCCAGAGCGCCTGCTGCATCCTCATCCCTCAGTCCTGCTACTGCCAGCAGCTCCAGCAGTAGCAGTAGCACAAGTGCCCAAGGCTCTTGCAGATCCACTTGTACAGCAGCCCTAAGCGCACCCACTATCTGCGCTGCTCCAAGTAGGGGTGGCTTCTGAGTCCCCCGCCTGCTACTGCTCCACACCCCACTGCTACTGCTACTGCTGCTCAAGGGCTGCCAGTGCTGCTGCAGCTTTTCAACCATCTGGTTAACTAACTCCCGCAGCACTACGTGTGTCACCCAAGTGCCCTTCTCACTCTTCGGCACCAGGCGGTACAACTTGGCCCAGGTGGCTAACCCAGTTACCAACTCCACAGCAGAGAGTTTGGGAGGGGCTGGACCGGCTGCCCTTCTCCTTCCCCTAGTACCACGACCAGCAGCAGCAGGAGGCTGGGTTGCATCCCCTATTCCACCTGCTGCTCGAGCCACTGCTGCTGCTGCTGCTTTAGGTCCTGGCCTGGTGGTTCCGGCTGCACCTGGCTCTACACCTGCTGCTGCTCCTGCTGCCCCTGCTGCCCCTGATTCCTGCTCCTGAACTTCCACCCCAAGCCGTGGGGCCAAAAGATCTACTAACTGCTGCATTGATGTGGTGGCTCTCATCTCATCCACCATCGCACCACCCCTAACACCTTTCCCACTCCTACTGCCTCCACCACCACCAGCAGAATCAGCATCACCCCTATCCCCACCAGCTGCTGCTGCTGTCGCACGTCCATACCCCTCCTCTTCTCCCTCACTATCTATGCCCCCCTCCCCCACCTCATCCACCAGGGCATCAAAGTCCTCAACAGCAGCAGCATTATCCGTGGCCTCACCACCTGTCCCGGTCACATTCAGGAAGTTCGCTAAGCTAGAGGCGGCACCTGTCCCCTGCTTCCCACCAGCAGCAGCTTTCCCAGTGAAATTCTTCAGAAGCTCCTCGAAGTCCTCTACACTTGCTGGATCGATATCAGGCTCCGACCCCACTCTTTTCCCTTGGCCTCCCGCTGGTTGGTTCCTCCGGCCTTTGCCTGCTTGAGAAGCCGCCTTCTTAGCGGCTGCTGCTGCTGCTTGTTGCTGTGCTTTCTTCTTTCCATATGGTTCCCCTCTGGTTATCCTGCCATACAAGTCGTCTAACCCCTCCCAGTTCTCTCCGTCCCCATCCTCCTCCCCTTCTTCATCATCGTCCTCATCAAACTCGTCTACCTCGTCATAATAACCAGGGTAGAGGTACGAGAAGATATCATCAGGCATATCTGGCGGCCCTGCACCTAAACCCTTGGATCGATGGGTGTACGCTTCCTCGAGGACGTCCCGAGTCATACCGACAGCTGCTGCTGCATCGTCATGCAAGGGGCTCTTCTCAAAGCCGAAGTCGGGCTGTGCCATAGCGAAGAGCTGCATCTCAAGTTCCATGTCCTCCATGAACTCCTCCTGCCGCTTCTCCCTAGCTGCTGCCTCCTCATCTGTTTCCGGATCACCGTCATCAAATTCCTCTTCATCACTATCATCAGATGGCTCATCATCATCACTTGCCTCATCAGCATCAACTTCGTATCCGGCATCTTCAGGGGCAGCTTTTCGGCCGCTGCCGGCTGCTGCTGCGCTAAAAGGAGCAGAAGGACGAGATGTTGCTGATGGCGTTGGTGATGATGACGGCGAGTGTCTGCTAGATCTGCCTGTTGCTGTGGTCCCTCTCTTGCGACCGGAGGCACCCCAAGCACCCCCTCTGCGGCCGCTCAAGCTCCTCAGACGGTTGCTTGAGGGCTTTATAGGGGTCCCGGCTGACTGCTGCTCCTCTCCGCTGGGCTTTGCGCTTGGCGGCCCCTCGTCGCTGCTGTTCTTCCGTGCAGCACATAAGGCGACACGGCGGTAGCGGATGCTACTGGTTGGGCGTACCTACGTTGTAACCAGTAATATACGCACGATGGAAGGCTGGCAATGGCACCAAGAGCTTATGGACTCGTTCTGCATGTCCGTCACGGCAGCGGTACGGCAGCGATCAGCATTTGGTACGAAACTGCTATGCTGCGCACCTGCACTCGTAAGTGTTGCTGCTGTAATCCTGTGCCGACGGTAATCTGCATGTTCAGTAAAATGGTCCCTACCAGAGTGAACGGACTGCTTGTTTTGCTTCCGCATGGCTGTATTGGAAGGATTGCTTCATGCAAGTAAAGCAACGCGCCTCAACCAGTAGGACCACACGTATTATCTATAGCTGCATGTGTACGAGATTGTGGACAAGATCCTACAGGCCTTTTGTTAACTGGCAAAAAGGGTCACGTGCAGGACATGTGATGCCCTCAAAAAATTTCGCAGAAAGCAGTCTATGTCCTTTATACCTGTCTCAGGATACACCATTAAGACTTTTCGATTGCTTTCAATAGCTCGAGCCAATCCTGCGTCTAAATTCAATGGTCACTCGTGTCACCCAGCATCGGAGCCATGGAAGGACGCCAAGAGGACAAGAGGAAGCTGTCTGAGGAATTGAGGCAGGTCTGGCACTGTTTTGCAAGTTCCAAGAGCGTGATAGGGTGCTGCCAGCTCTGTTGCATCAGGCTCAGCCCGGCAGTTGGAGAAGTGTCCGATTCCGCCAACTGTGCTCTCAAGCTGCCCTCCAGGCAGGCAGCAGGATAAGTCAGTAAGCAAAAATCAATACACCATAACATGGGGAAACCGAGCAAGCCCCCACCTCGCAAGAAGCATAAGGGAGATCAACAGCAGGATACCCCTACAAGCATTGCAAAGAAGGCAGAGGTAGGGTGTCTATCTACGGATATGCCCTGCATCAAGCATCTATCGCACGCATCAGTGCATCAGGGATAACCTATATGCATCCGGGCAAGGCTAACGATCGCCTTCTGGTGCAGGAGGTGTCAACGTCGCAGCCGAACAGTGTCCCAGCAGTTGAACCTGGCCCTAGTCGCAAACCGCCTCGCGGCCGCGGACCTGCAGCAGCGGCAGCAGCAGCAGCAGAAGGTTCAGCTGAGGACGCAAACCAGGCGCAACATCAGCGCCGTGCTGGGCGCAGGCAGCCAGGAACTGGCACAACCTCAGCATGTGCAGATGCAGTCCCCACACCAGCTCCCAAGCAAGCATTGCAGCCCAGCAAGAAGTGTAGTGCAGATAGCGACACGATAATGGAGGCTGTGGTCAAGGTCAGTATCTCTGTTTAGTGCGCTGAGCAACAGCCTGCGCTGCATGCTGAGCCCCCATAGCAGGCTTTAAAATGATTGATTACCCTCTATGCATGCAGAAGTTGGTGAAGCACTTGCATATCAATAGTCGGATAGGAGATACACTTATAGCCATTCATAAAGACCCCTGGGATGAGACTATGTCTCTTCCAGTCAACATTACAAGCGGACACAATATATCAGCCCAGGCAGTATGGGTGGCGCTTCCCCGGAGCTTAGTTTGACCTGCAGAAGACTAATGCTTGCAATCCTAGTTTCTCTCATCAGCGATGGCACATGTGACTTACCCATACTGTCAATTCCAAATATGCCATCCTGTGCAGGTGTTCTGCACCCATACGGAGCCCAACTTCTCCCTCCCATGGCAGCGCAAGCGGCAGTTCAGCAGCAGCAGCAGCGGTTTCATTACCACGGGGCGGCGCATCCTTACCAACGCACATTGTGTGGACCACCACACACAGGTGGGTGTTATAGGGGTCCAGAAAACAATGTGAGCAATCTTTTCACTGATTTTACCTTGCATGGCCAGCCGTCATGATTGCCAAAGTGATCTGAGATCATGAAGCAGAGCTGTTCTGACCAGGACCTGGGAACCTGTGAGGGTGACTGCTCCTCTTATATCTCCAGCCATGCGTTGCCCCTGGTGCTGGTACCTGATTCAGGGAAAAGTTTATAATCCTGAATGAAGACAAGCATTGTTCCCAGATTGTTCGGGTTCCAATGGACAATGTAGTATGGATTGCAATGCCTGGATGGATGTATGTATGGATTGCCTTCTGTGGGCTCGACATGGGACACACCATGCAGCAACGTGCGAGCCACTCACTAAGTATCTCAAAACATGGTAGCAAAGACACGTGTACGATAAGCACGTAGGCATGTGCTCATGCCTAAATGGTGGCCGTGCGTCCTGCAGCTATCTGATTACATGGACTTCCTGTAGCTGTGCAACCTCAAGGTTGCTTGCTGATCTACCTGCATGTGACCTGGGATCTGAAGATCTTCTTCTGCACTTCTTTCAGGTCAAGGTGAAGCGCCGGGGCTCAGACAAAAAGTATGTGGCCGCCGTCTTGGCAGTTGGCACTGAGTGCGACATAGGTGAGCATAGGGCAAAATCTTGCAAGCGAACCATGTAGCACCTGTAAGGGGCAGGGGCAGCCTGGTGCAGCGGGGTTGCCACGTGTAACAAAGTGGTTGCATGTCTAATGAGTGTTTGTGTTGTTTGGAAGTACATCGATGGCTTTGCATTCATGGCCAGGGCAATAGCTGAAAAGGAGGGGACACAGTGGTCACCAGTGCCATAGCTGAAAGGATGGGACACAGTGGTCACCATCCTGGCGATGATGGCTGTTGGGATTATGTCTCAGCCCTAATATGTTACGGGGGACCATGGTGGTTTTGAGCAGAGGATACACCTCTTGTGGCTTCTGTGCCTTTGTGATGGACACACAGAGCACATTGAGTCCATATAGTCTGCAAATTGTGGACTTACCGCTGCCAACGGTTTGGTGTTGATGATGGGCCATGGGCTTTTCCTGTGGCGTGTCATGCTGCTGGTGTTCCACCTCACCAATTGTCTATGTCTGGTAAATCTCTCCCATTGATCTAATGACCTTGAATTGTAATGCATGAACCCTGGCATAGACCATGTTGTTTGTCGCTCTTAGCTTCTGCTGTTTCCTGGCAGCCATGCTAACAATGGAGGACGCCAGCTTCTGGGATGATCCACTGACGCAGTGAAGGTGGCCCATAGGGTCTGTTCAAGCGCATATCAGCTGACACTGTTGCTGCGCATGTGTCGAAATATCTTGTTACTGCCCCGATTGGGCATCAGCAGATGTATCAGATACAAATTCACCATGTATTGTTTAGCATATACAAAGTGGCGTATTGCTCTTTGCTGCTGTTGTTTCTTTTCCAGCCATGTTGACAGTGGAGGATGACAGCTTCTGGGAGGGGGTGGAGCCAGTCACATTTGGAAGCCTACCGCAGCTGCAGGAGAGCGTCACAGTCGTGGGTTACCCCATTGGCGGTGACACCATGAGTGTCACTAGTGGGGTGGTGTCACGGATTGAGGTCACTAGTTATGTACATGGAGCTGCAGAGCTGCTGGGCATCCAGATTGATGCTGCGGTGGGTTACAGGAAAACTGAACCGGAGGGTTGGTTAGAGTATGGGGTTAAGGACAGATTTAGGGGCAGGAAGAGGGCATGGGCTGGCCTAAGAGTTGTGTCCACGAGGATAAGGCAAGGGGAGCGGGGAGGGGTATGGAGGGCAGAGGAGCCCAGGTTGTCACTGAGAATATTTGTCACTACGTAAATGCATACTGCTGTCATGTCTCTATTGATCATTTGTGCGCAACTCAGTTGAGAAGGCGGTCAAGTTACCACACTCGCCTGCGTACCTGTGCAGGGTAGGTACTGATAGCACCAGCTGTTCTAACAGGGACTCCTATTCAGTTTGGACTGAGGATATGTGTCGTGTGGAACCCGTGCAATATTGAAGGGGATTATGTGCTCTGGTGAACCCTGTGCAGATCAACAGTGGCAACAGTGGTGGTCCAGCCTTTGCCAGCACAGGGCAGTGTGTGGGCATAGCCTTCCAGTCCTTGAAGCATGAGGATGCTGAGAACATTGGATACATCATCCCCACTCCCGTGATTCATCATTTCATCACTGATTACGAGAGGAATGGGGCGTATACTGGCTTCCCGTGCTTGGGGGTGGAGTGGCAGAAGATGGAGAACCCCGATTTGCGGACAGCGCTCAAGATGAAGGTATGCAGACATGGGCTTGGGCTGATTTTGCAGAAGTCCTTGGGGCAAAGCAACAGGCTATGTGGGCACTTGATGATGTCTATTGTGTTTTACGAGGCATGCTCGGGGTGCAGACCGCGATTTCTCTTGTAAAGTCATTTCCTGGGGCGATTTCTAGTGATGGACCATTTCTGGCTGCATGTGCCATGTGGAGCACTAATGAAACACTGCTGGAGTCTAAACTGCTACGGTATCAAAGCACGTCCCGATAAGAGAGATTGAACCGCTACGGTATTTGAAAGGACCTCCCGATATGAGAGAAGTTATTCAGCATGCTTAGCCTAGAGCAACACGTGCAACCATTTATACTAACCAATCAGACGCAGCTAACATCAATTCTCCTTTGTAGCACCAAGTGCAAATGCATGCCTTGACTTCAAGAATGAAAAAGATGTTAGCCCCCTGCCAGTTCTTCGTCTTGACGTGCTGCATCTTCCCCAAGCCCCACTGATCCTGCCGATGCTGCTGCTGTGGCTTCCAACTCTTCATGCAGCCCGAGCAGAAGGGTGTACTGATCCGGCGGGTGGAGCCCACTGCCCCGGTGTCTAAGGTACTTGCACAGTATGACATCCTCATGGCATTTGATGGTGTGGACATTGCCAATGATGGTACAGTGCCCTTCCGCAGTGGGGAGCGCATCGGCTTCAGCTACCTGGTGTCACAGGTAAAACGGAAGACTTGTGGTTTATGCCATAGTGGTGGGTGAGGTGTGGGGGTTACCGCACTATGCAGGCATATCTGCAATGGTTTGGTGTATGCCTGAGGGGCTCTTTCATTGTTCTGCTATTGCATGCGGTGTGTTGTGATCACAAGAGGTTTCCTGCTGCTGCTGCTGCTGCTGCTGCTGCTGCTGCACAAGACCTGGGTCAGGCATGTCATACTGGCAACTGTGCATTGAGCTGTGGTCTGTTCTATCGTGCCGTTCGCTTGCCCTGGGTAGCAACGACAAAAGGCTGTAAGAAACATGCACAACTCATGGGCTCAGGGCAGTGGGGGTCTTCTTTGACCCCTTCCAACCAGTAGACAAAGGAAACCTCACACACCAAGTTTAAAAAGGAATGATTTTCCTACTAGGTGTTCACCTCAGCGTTGAGCTGCATTTCTGCTGAAGCTGCGAACATGCTGATGCGTTACTTGCAGAAGTACACTGATGAGGCAGCAGAGCTGAAGATTCTCCACAATGGCAAGGTCAAGGTGGTCAAGGTCAACCTGCAAGCTCCAGTGCGGCTCATCCCCTTCCATATCAAGGGCAAGCCTCCCACTTACTTCATTGTGGCGGGACTGGTGTTCACACCTGCCACTGTGCCGTACCTACGGAGTGAATATGGCAAGGAGTATGACTTTGATGCGCCGGTGGGTGGGGCCCGGGCGAGGGGGCTTGGCTGGGTTCATATGGACATAGAAAGCAGTATCAGTTCGCTGAGAGTTTGATGTGGAAGTGTTGGGACAAGGCATCTGTGGCTGTCAGCAGGGGCGGGTTTGGGGCAGGTCAGAACCAAATAATACGGGCTTGAGAAAGGCTGTCTTTGTTGTTGCTTTTTTGTTGCTTTTGACACAGTTGCTGACCGGGCCTACTAGTGCTGTTGTCCCTTAATGGCGGTGCTGCTCCAAACAGCTCCCAACAGCTTTTGCAACTGCTGTTTTCACCGGGGTGGCCTGTTTATCGGGTGACTGCACATGCTGTGCTTGGCACATATCCCCTCAGCTCCCAAAGCACAGGCAAATAACTAGATCATGTCCTGCCAGCGGTCCTGCTACAGTCATGCTACTGTAGCCCCTGCAAGTAATGCCTTGTCACTGGTGATGCTGTCATCTGTATCATTCTCACACCTTAAAACTAATACCGCTGCTGTTATCGCTGAGGCTGGTGCTGCCATCGCTCATGTCCTCTTAGCACTCCTGCTACAGTCATTGCTGTTGCCCCTACGGTTGCCACCTTCGCCGCTGTTGTGTCTTGTTACTAATTGCGCCGCTGTAGTTGCCGTCTCTCCAGGTGAAGCTGTTGGATAAGATGATGCATGCTCAGGCAGAGGCTCCAGACCAGCAGGTGGTGGTGCTGAGTCAGGTGCTAGCCAGTGAGGTCAACATTGGGTATGAAGACATCCTTAACACACAGGTATGGGTCAAGGCGGAGAGCCTGGACTGCTTTAGTATGGCTAGTGTGGTATCTCCTGTGGCTCAGCTGATAGTGGGACAAGCCAGTTCTTATGGTGGTATGCGATTGTTTGGAAATGCATGTGGTTGATCATGTGTTTGGTCATGGTTGTGCCATAGGTTGCATTGCACAAGTGCGTGGTTTTGCATAGCTGACTGACATGATCATGTTTTGAATAATGGACAAATCATCATGGTGTAGTTTGACACAACTTCTGAAACCGTCTCTGAGAACCTGCCAGGGTCCATTTGAGGGGTGTGCTGCTGTGGACTGTGCAGTTGTCATTATATGTTAGGTGTTGTAATTATGCTGTGCTCCCAACCTTTCTTTTGGTTATTGCATTTCGTGATAGGCTATAGCAAAGAGTGCCATAAGTGTTACGCAGACAGCGAGGTGGAACAGAATAAGGGTTGTTGTTGGCATGCAACCAGAATAATGACACCATATGCTTAGAGATGAGGTCCAGCAGCTTGGTCAAAAGCACCCAAAACCTCCACTGCCCCAATGGGGGTAAGAGCCTCCCTCCTACTTGGAAGGCACGGAGGGCTTGCAAGCCCAGGTGCAAGCAATAGTTGTAACATACCCCATTGGCTGGACCTCATGCAATATCACAGGGATGAGGGTAAGCATTCTTAAGCTTCCAAGCAGCTGAACCATTTTTAGCTATACATATGATTGCATGTTTGAAAGGGCCACATACTGAGCCTGCTGAATCTTATTGCTGCTGTTTCTATGCCATCCCTTGATTTAGGTGTCTCAGCTTAATGGTCAGAAGATCCTGAACATGAAGGACCTGGTGAAGGCAGTAGACAGCTGTAGCAGTGACTACCTACACTTTGACTTGGACTACAATCAGAAGGTGAGTGGGTTGGTGAGGGGAGCTTTTGGGGTCAGGGGATCCTAAAGCTCATATTAGAACATGAGAGAGTAATGGATGCAAACACCACACCATCTGGAAGCTTCCTCCATTGGCTGACGTTCCAGTTGCCTAATGGGTGGCCTGGTGCCTTTGTTATCCCAAAGATTATATATGGTCACTCTGGCTACTCTATGGTACCCTAAACCCTAAGTCTAAACAACAACTGCTCTTGTAATGCATGTGGGTGCCTGATACAGTGGAATGCAGGCTGATGGGATGGACCTCGCTTTGCGGAAGGTTGACAGACTCGAACCTGTATGTGATGATGTGCTTGCCACACCCTCAATTATTGTTTTTTTTGTATGGCTTGTCTAATGCAGGTTGTCCTGTCTACCAAGCGGGCCAGGGCAGCTACTCAGGAGATCCTCGAGACACACTGCATTGCCAGTGATAGGTCACCAGATTTACAGCTAGATGGGACAGCAGCAGCAGCGAATGGCACGACTGACAAGGATGAACGGGAAGCAGCAGCAGCAGGTGGTGGTGCAGGTGGCAGCAGCAAAGCAGCAGCAGATGGCAGCAAAGCTGGAGGTTGAGAGGTCGTATTTTGTGGACGAGTGAGCTTTTCCGTAGCTTCCAGGGCATGGCAAAAGCTCTTACTGGTTGGGTAGTGATGTGTTGTGGTACATGTACCAAGTGACCGGTGCATCAGATCTATGTCGTTCAGCAGCGATGAATGGGTACTAAATGCATGCACAGACAAGTCTGATAACTTCCATCTCGAGGTTTAAGGCTGAACTTCCAGGTACTGAAACAGTTGTTCCTGACCAGTATGCGTGACATGGAGCAGTCCTGCATCAGCATTCTTGACCTTGAGGCCGGTTCTGATCGTTCAGCGTCTCTATTGGTGTGTTTGGTCGGTTCGACCTAGCGGCCCTTTGCGGTTGCCACACCTTAAATGTTTGTTGTTGTTGTATTGATGCCTCTACAGTTGGCCAGACTAAGCCGTCATCGGCGTCTCGGCTGGCTCAGTATTCTGCACGACGGCCCGCACCGCACTATGTGCCATCAGCACAACGGCACGGCGCCGAGACTGAACAAAAGGTCGACTATAACTCAGCAAATACCCGTCTTCCAAGCACTCACGGCAAAAGTCAGGCTGAATCAATATCCATAGCAACGCTGTCTCTTCGTAAACACGATGTATTACCATGGACAAACTAGTGTCCAAAGCACGCAGTGGATTGCTATCTGCTTGGAAAGGCACCCAACAAAGACGTCCCCAACATGGATATTATTATGGGAAAAACATCCCCCATAGACTTGAAAAAAGAAGCTCCAGCAAGGGCACAACCTGGCGCAACCGGCTGACCAGATGACGTCCGGGGCTGTTGTAGCCTTGCTTCAGAAACATGGAGCCCATAGCTTATTATTATTACATTTCATGATATGCCATAGCAATAAGTGCCATAGGCCCCGCACCTCAAGCTGTCACAAAGAACAGCGAGGTGGAACAGAATACGGGTAAACTTCGGCATGTATGACAACATATGCCTAGACATGAGGTCCAGCAGTTAGGTCAAAATCACCCAAAACCTCCACTGCCCCAATGGGGGTAAGAGCCTCCCTCCTACTTAAGAAAGCAAGGAGGGCTTGTAAGCCCAGGTGCAAGCAATAGTTGGTAACAAACCCCATTGGTTGGACCTCACGCCACATCAGAAGGGTGAGCAACAGCATTCCTAACCTTCCAAGCAGCTGCAACATATTGAGCTATACACTTAAATGCATGCTTGAAAGGGCCATATACTAAGCCAGATTCCTCATCAACATCTACACCCCAGAACTCTTCATTAAGCATGCTATGCAGCTTCTCCTCATCAGATTTGCCATCCAATATCTGACATTTTGCAGCAACATCAGGGTCAGAAGTCAGCTTCTCCCACAGCTTTTGCCTTTGTGCCTGGTAAACAGGACAGTCAAACAAGAAGTGTTCAGGAGACTCAACTTCACCTCCCAATTCAGGGCCAAGATCACAGGACTTGCAGCACTCCCTACGTGCATTTTGCCTGCTAGCGCTCTGCCTACCGAATTTTGCTGTCATAGCATTGAGAGGAAGAATACCTGCACGCAGCTGCATAATGAGTTCCATGCCTTTGCTTAGAGGGCCTCTGCACAGATATGGCTGCGGCTTGAAATAATTGATATCGTCATTGTAATGCTGCATGTATGCCGCTAAAGTAGATTTATTCCTAGCACCCTCCTCTCGAACAGCCCTGTCTCTTTCATATATACTCCACCTGACATATGCCCTGAAGCTAGGTAGGTGTCCCTCTCTCACTCTTGCTTGTAAGGTTTCCTCCTGCATGCCTAGTTCAGCCCTGAGTTTATTGAACCTCTTCTGCCAAGAAGTATAATTCCTATGGCTTGGCCAAGATGCTTCTAGTGCCTGCCTGCTAAGGCTAGTAGTATCCTTTTGCTGTAATTTAAACCACCATTCAACCTTCCTCTGGTCCAACCAGCTAGATAGAGGTCTAACACCAGCTTCTGCCCTCAATACCTCATGGCAGATGTTTGGCTTGCAATGCAGTGATCTCTTCAAAACCTCTATTTGGATCTTAGACTCTATGGTATTTGTCTGCTGGGATGATGCCCACCATACCTCAGAACCATATTCAACCCTTGGTCTTATTAAAGCCAGCAGCATTGCTCTCTTAACCTCAAAGCTTACATGACGATTCTGGAAGAATGTTTGCAATGCGTTAATGGAGGCTGTAGCTTTTTCAATCATACCTGCAATGTGAGCCTCCCATTTGCAATCACTACTGAAAACAATCCCCAAGTATGTATATGCATCTAGTACTGGCAAATTCTCACTGCTAAAACGTACCTTTGGGGACTCTTTATTGGGGGGCGAAGGACCAAACACAACAACAGCACTTTTAGTTGGGCTCAGCTTAAAACGCCACTTACGACTGTAGGCATGAATCGTGTCAGCCATCTTCTGAAGCTCTTCCTGCGATTCTGCAAGCCCTACAAGGTCATCAGCGAGCATTAGTGCTACCAACTTTGATCTACCTTCAATGTTACTCTCAGTCCCTCCTATGCCCTGTTCCCCCCTACCACTATTCTCTACCTCTTTTGGTAGGGGGACCCCCGGGTGCTTCTCCCATATCTCTTTTAGAAGACCGTTGATGAACAAAGTATACAACAGTGGTGATAACGGGTCCCCTTCCGCTAAGCCTAAATCGCTAGAAAAGTATTCTGATGACTCTCCATTATGCAAGGCACATCTAGAGAGGCTATCGTACAGATGTACAAGAACCCTAAACATTTTACCCCTAATGCCCATCTCCCAGAGCTTGTACCAGAGCCCGTCCCGCCAGACTGATGGGAAAGCTTTGACCACATCTACAAACAGTGCATACGTCCGGAGTCCTGCAGGCATTCTTCCGGATGTGACCGCATGCAATGTCCAGACATGATCAATGCAGCCTCTGCCTGGCCGGTACCCATTCTGGCTCTCGTGAAGGAGTCCCTTTGCTTCAGCGAAGTTAGTTACTCTGTTGTTGATGATTTTGGTATAAACCTTGTCTACTACGCTTAGCAGCGTTATCCCCCGGTAATTATTCCCATCTTCTTTATCCCCTTTCTTAAAAATACTGACTATTACCCCAGGGCGTTGGAAGGTGCATTCATGCTCCCAGGCCTTTTGATACATGCATAGGAGCATGGCTGTCATGGGTTCCCCGCCATACTTTAGAAGTTCAGCAGAAGTGTTCTCTAGAGGGCTACCCGCTTTGCCTGATTTGAGACTTAGTCTAGCTCTGGCAACCTCAGAGCTTGTTAGGTCAGCATCTAAATTCTCATCCCCGGACCCTTGTAGCTCTGCTGATGCATTGATGTACTGCGCAACAGCAGCTTGGACTTCTTGTTGAAAGGCAGAGTCAAAGTCAGCATCAGCATTGAAGGTGGCAGAGTTCCCGAGCTGCTTGTAATGCTCTCCAAAGGCATCGGCGATGGGTTTGTCGCCACATGCATATGAGCCATTCTGTTTTTTTAGCAATGAGGGGGCTGAGGCTTGTGCGTTTTTTGGTCGGTATGCAGAGTTGAACGCCTGCCAAAGGCGCTTGTCTCCCATTCTGGTTTTCCGCTCTGACTGGCATTCGTCAAATGCCTCGCAAATGGTTTCATCAGCAGATTTTGTAAAGAGAGAACTTGCATCCTTGACCATTTTATGCACCTTTTCTCTTGCCTCTTTGTAGCCCTGCCATGCTTCTGTACTAGCTTGGCTGCGAAATTCAGCATGTGCTTGCCTTCGAGCTTTGATAGCATCTGTAATCTCTGCGGTCCACCATGACTTTGAAATCCCTGGAACAACCTTTTTGGAGCCAATGGCTTCTTCCGCTGCAGCTTCCACTAGTAGATGGAATTTCTCCCGTACTGCCTTATGTGCCCCCCATGTATTCTGCTGGTTGTATGCCTCTTCAACAAAAGCCTCAAACTCTGGCAGCCTATGTCTTAAGCATTGCATGTAGAGACCAATGTCCCTCTCCCCGTTTTCTGGGTCATGGAATCTACCTACATTAAAGACTTTCTTGCATTGGGCAGCCTTGACCTTGGTCCTTTTAGCCCTACGTGGAAGCTCAGCCAGCAACAGCTTGTGATCGGATGATATAGCCCCATCAAGATCTGACCGCACTGCGAATGAGGGGCGTGCTGTACCGAACAGGGTGCCTGCCTCAACTACAATGTAGTCAATAACAGTTGCCCTGCCGCGATTGCTCTGCTCCTCCCAGGTGTACTCGGGGGTTTCTGTGGGGTTACGGCCATTTAGTGTATACATTGCATTGACACCTAGGAACGATTTAAGCAGCTTGCCGCTGTCTTTGACATCGACTGCTTCTCCAAACATTCCTACATGCTCATGTATGCTGTTGCCTTTGCCCACCCTCGCGTTGAAATCTCCACAGAGTACCACCTCGCCTTTGCGCTTGAAAAATTCCAGATCAGTCTGGAGTGATTCAAATGCGGCTTTTCTTTGTGCTGCAGGCTTGCTAGAATCTGGCATGTAGACACATCCAATGCACATAGCAGTTGTGTTGCCTTCACCCTTGACTTTGACCCATATGGAATCCGCTAAAGAGGTTTTCCTAAAGATCTGGATGCTGTTACCTAGACTAGCATGGACATAAAACCCTACCCCTCCCCTCTTATCTTCCCTTGCTCGCCCATACCACTTGTAGCCTTGGAGGTTAGGAATGACATACTGCCCCTCCCAGGTTTCTTGGATTGCTAGTATGTCAATACCCTCGCTATCCATGACAGCCTGCAACTCACCTCGTGTGAGCTCACAAAGTCCCCTAGCATTCAGGGATGCCAGTATCAGGCCTCTGCGGGCACGGACCACACGACGGTTACTGCGCCTCCTGGGCCTTGATGTTGGCTCTTGCGGGGGGTGCAGACCATTTGCTGCTACGGCAGGAGAAGGCGCAGCTGGGGTTGCTGCTGCGGCGGCGGCGGCTGCAGCAGCTGCAGGTCTTGCTGCTGCTGTTGCTACCGCAGCTGCAGGTGTTGCTGCTGCTGTTGCTACCGCAGCTGCAGGAGTTGCTGCTGCGGCTGCTACAGCGGCGGGTGTTGTTGCTGCTGTTGTGACGATGTCCTCTGCTGCTGGTGGCGCTGCTGCAGTTGCAGCCCCTGCTGCTGTAAGTGCTGCTAGAGCTACAGCTGCAGTCGCTTCCCCTCTGCTGCTATGACCAGGTTCGTCAACTGGGAGTGCTGAAAACCGGTTCTGCAGTGGCAGTGTGGCTGCAGCAGCTGAACCTGCTGCTTGGAGTGAAGCCCTTTGGCCAGCCCTTGGATGCTGCCAATCCCCCATAAGCGCAGCTGCTGTTTGCCCTTGCTGAAGAATCTGCAAGCCTAGTTGCTGGGATCTGCTGCTGGGCTTGCTGAGCTGGAGCAGGGCAGGATTTGCAATTGGCTGCAGTTCCTGCAGTTCCTGATGGTGGAAGGCATCTTTGTTTTTGAGTAGCAGGCACCTCCACTTGTACTGCTGGCGTAGGAGCTTGCTGAGCTGCTGCTCCTGCTGAGCAGTGATGTGGATTGCGTGGGAGCGGTCAACATTGATGCAGATGGAGGATCTGGCTGATTTCTTGGACGGCTTCTTGGGCTGGTGCCACCTGCCAGCCAGCAGAGGCAGCACAATTGGGGGGGTTGTTAGGCCCATCACCTGAGCTACTGCAAACTTTGCACTGCGGAGGTTGGTATGCCTTGGGTGGGGACCAAAGACGAGCAAGCAGAACTCATCAATGCCCTCCCATAGCTTATCAAAGAACAATAGTGCACTTCAGATCATGCATTTCCCCTAGCACTGCTCCATGAGCCCAACAGAGCTCACCCCCAGCAGCCCTGTGCTCATCCTCAAGCACTGATTGCAGTCATCAACTGTCCTACTATTCAAAGCTCCCTGCCGGCAATTACAGGTTTAAAGGCTCGCACTGGATGCTCAGACTTTTCACAAACATGAAGCAGTTACTATTACGATTACGATTACATCATGGCCCCTCAAAGGGGGCGCCCGTACGTTACTATATACGACCAGGTCTTACTCTACAGAAGGGGTTGGCATGTGAATTGCACATTACTCACAACCACGGCACAGACATTAGCCAAGTAGACACTTCAAACACGCAGTGTGACCACAGATGCACTGCCATAACGGCTAGACTGTACAAGGGGCTCTATTTCCTCCCCATGAGCGAATGCACTCCACCTAAACTTACATTTCTAGTCTCATCTCTTCATTCATCCTTGATGTTCGATATAGCAAACATGAAATGTGTTGAGTGCTTAGACTCATAGTGACATGCCACAGAGGCCCACCCACATAGAAAAACATCAGAGCCATGGGACACCACCTGAAGCAATCCACCCACAACATGAATCAATGAAGAGATGCTAAAAGCTACCGATGCCTAAATGCCCTTGCCACAAGCTTAGCTGGTGGCCTATGCCTCCTATGCAAGGTCTTTGCAGCAGCAGCCACCTGCACATAAAGCTCCTGCAACCCCCTGCGCTCTACCTGCACCTCCTCCTCCCTGGCAACCCTCAGCCCCCGCTCCTCCTCCACCCTACCCTCAGCCCCCTGACACTGCTCTATCAGAGCCTGCACCAGCGGCCCTGCTGTTCCTAACAGACCCTGCAGCAAACCTGGATCCTGCTGCTGCAGATGCCTTGCTATGACAGCAGCCACCTGCCCTTGGCCCGCTTCAGCTGCGGTTTGGTAAGCATCCCTTATATGCCCATACCCCAAACCTGGTACAGACAGCAGCACCTTCACCACAGCTACTTGACCACAATGCGTAGCATCCATCAATGGAGTATTCCCAAAGATGTCTACTAGGTCCCACCTTGCACCTAGCCTCAAGAGGGTTGTCACAACCTCCTCCTGGCCCACTGCTGCTGCGAGGTGCATAGGGGTGTTTCCGTCCACATCAGTGGCACCGATGGCAGCACCACCTCTCACCAAAACCTCCACTGCATTCCTATGACCTGCACTGGCTGCAAGGTGGAGAGGAGTCTCCCCATCAACATTCAGAGCTCCAATCTCTGCACCAGCTCCAAGCAGGGTTAGAAGAGCATCAGCATGGCCACAGTCCGCTGCTAGGTGAAAGGGGGTGTTTTGGTCTTCATTGAGAGCCATAACAGCCGCCCCAGCTCTAAGCAGCACCGTAAGCGCATCAGTGCAGCCACTAACCGCAGCGCAGTGCAGGGGAGATGCTCCATTTTCGCCTAGGAGCTGCACATCTGCTCCTGACCTAACCAGCAGGCTGAGCAGATGTGGGTCCCCCTCTATAGCTGCCAAATGAAGCGGGCCGTTGCCATTAAAATCTTCTGCATTAACTGCTGCTCCAGCCTCCAGTAACATCTTGGCCGCAAGGCAATGCCCATGTGCTGACGCCAAGTGCAGAGCTGTGCTGCCATACCTTTCCACCGCTTTGACATCTGCTTTTGCCTTCAGCAGCTTCCCCATGACACCCACCCGCCCCTCTTGAGCTGCAAAATGGAGGGGGGTGACCTCACCACGACAGCATGCATTTGCATCCGCCCCTAATGACAGCAGCAACTCTACGGCCTCCTCATGACCCCCCTGTGCAGCCACGTGCAGTGGGCTGACCAGATACTCCCCCCCTTTCCTATCTTTATCCGCCCCAGATCCCAAAAGCGCAACCATCATAGTGACTCGCCCTACGAAAGCTACTCTGTGCAGGGCCGAGTAACCCTCGCCTTCGGCTGCGTCAACAGCTGCACCTGCTGCCACTAGAGCAATTGCAGCCTCTACGTGACCGTGGTCCGCAGCCAAGTGGAGCGGTGTCGTGCCATCTATTGCTACTGCATCTACTGCTGCTTCTGCTCGGATAAGGGTTGTCAGCACGTCCAGGCAGCCCCCTGCTGCAGCCGCATGGAGAGGCGTTGATCTGCCATCATCTACTGCATTGACATCTGCGCCTGCTTTAATTAGGACATCTGCTGCTTGCCTGCTGTTCTTAGAAGCTGCGCAGTGCAATGGAGTTTCCTGATTGGCTGCTGCTGCTGCATCCACAGGCGCTCCAGCTTGCAGGAAGGCCTCCAAAACTTCCCAATGATTCCTCAGAGCAGCTATGTGCAGGGCTGTACTCCCATCGCTAGTCTGCACCAGGGGAGAAGCGCCTGCCTGCAGCAGAGCTTGCACTGCATCCACAAAGCCAGCTGCTGCTGCTCTTTGAAGTGCCGTGTACCCATCTTCATCTGTAGCATCCACTGGTGCCCCTGCTTGTAGCAGGGCTTGCAAGGTCTGGATCTGACCCTTGGCTGCCGCTATGTTGAGGAGGCAAACCATATCCCTTGCTTGAGGTTGGGAATCTAGGAGCTATGCCTTCACGGTGGTGACTATTCAAGGGTCATAGCTATCGGGGCCCGTTGGCGTGCAGGCTTATGTTTTAACTAACTCTTGGCTGGCCTCGCTCCCAAACTTTCAGGTTCAACCAAACATTAGGCTGTATTGGAGCATGCACCTTGGCAGCATGCGTTCAAGTGAAGATACGTGCCAGAAGAGATAGTACAGACTGAGGACCAGGCAGAGTAGCCGGCAGTAAGCAGCAATGGAGCATCACTAGAGGTATAGTGCAGCAGAGCGCATAGGCAGGTGAACACATATATGCGATGCTTTGACACGCTAAAAGCAGTCCGCATAATACTTGCAACCAACCAACTTCCCTTCACTTTGAAACACAAGTCACGAATTCGGTGCGATCGAGGGGGTGACTTCCCGCTGTTCTTTGAACCGTTCAAAGGGCCGGGCTGTCCTTCCATGGGCAGACAAGACACAAAGATAGTCCACCACGAGACTGTGCCGTGTCGTGACCACATAAGATCTGCCGAAAGCGCGGAATTCTGTACTTAGGCCTCACACATGCTGAACTCGTGTCGTAGGACCAGTGTTGCGGTTACCCTGATCCACCCTAAGACTGCCGCCAGTGGCTTGTGATGTAAGGCATGGACACAGTGTGCTCTCCACGATAGCTTCCAATGGCTCCTAAGAAGGCCCAGGAGGAGCACCTCCCCAAGGAATGTTCAGCAAGCAGCTTTGGAAGCCCATGAGGCAATACGGTGCACATGCTTATCGTCAAACGACAATATTACCTTTCATGATATGCCATAGTAAAAAGTGCCATATGCCCCGCAAAATAGTGCCTTGTCAATCATACACCTCCCCTAGCACTGCTCCACGCCCAAGAGGATGGAGAGCTCAGCCCCAGCAGCAATATGCTCATCCCAACCCTATGCTCAGCATTGACCGATGATGGGCTTCAAGAGCTGGCTTTGACGTTCACAACTATCACATATAACCATGTATCAACCATGCCATATTCCATATGATAGATCACTGCACTGCCCACGGACCATGCAGCACCATGCCATATCACACGGAAGGATTTGGTCTGTGACTTGACGGGACTCACACCATGAGTCCATGACCCCTAAACTAGCCAAGTAGACACTACAAAACGGCATACAGTCAGCTACCAACATGCAGTGCGACCAATAAATGCTTAGACTCGAAGTGACATGGCACAGAGTCCCAGCCACATGGTAATGTTAATCAGAGCCATGGGGCACCACCTGAAGCAAACCACCCACAACAAGTAATCATTTAAGAAATGCTGAGAGCTACCTATGCCTAAGTGCCCTTGCCATCAGCCTGATTGTGGCCTTGCCTTTTATGCAAGGTCTTCGCAGCAGCAGCCACCTGCACATAAAGCTCCTGCAACCCCCTGCGTTCTACCTGCAGCTCCTCCTCCCTGGCAACCCTCAGCCCCCGCTCCTCCTCCACCATAACCTCGGCCCCCTGACACTGCTCCATCAGAGCCTGCACCAGCGGCCCTGCTGCTCCTAACATGGTTTGCAGCAAACCTGGATCCTGCTGCTGCAGATGCCTTGCAATGACAGCAGCCACCTGCCCTTGGCCCCCCTCAGCTGCCGTATGGTAAGCATTCCTTACATGCTCATACCCCAAATCTGGTACAGACAGCAGCACCTTCACCACATCTACGTGACCTAGCTGCGCAGCATCCATCAACGGAGTATGCCCATTTATGTCTACTGCATCCCACCTTGCACCTAACCGCATGAGGGCTCTCACAACCTCCTCATGACCGGCTGCTGCTGCAAAGTGCATAGGGGTGTTTCCGTCCACATCAGTAACATCCATGGCAGCACCACCCTTCACCAAAACCTCCACTGCATTCCTATGACCTGCACTGGCTGCAAGGTGGAGAGCAGTCTGCCCCTCATCATCCAAAGCTGCAATCTCTGCACCAGCTCCCAGCAGGGCGTCAACAGCACCAGCATGGCCACACCTTGCTGCTAGGTGAAGGGGGGTGTCTTCGTCGTCACTGACAGCCATAACAACCGCCCCTGCACTAATAAGCACTTCAAGCGCATCAGTGCAGCCACTAACCGCAGCGCAGTGCAGGGCAGATGCCCCATTCTCACCTAGGAGGTGCACATCTGCTCCTGACCTAACCAGCAGCCTGAGCAGATGCGAGTGCCCCGCTCTAGCTGCCAAATGAAGCGGACAGGCGCCATCATTATCTTCTGCATTAACTGCTGCTCCAGCCTCTAGTAACATCTCGGCCGTACGACAATGCCCGTGTCCTGACGCCAACTGCAGAGCTGTGGTGCCCGTGCTATCCACTGCTTTGACATCTGCTTTCGCCTTCACCAGCTTCGCCACAACACCCAAATGACCCGCTCCAGCTGCAGAATGGAGGGGGGTGACCTCACCATGGCACCGTACATCTACATCAGCCCCTATTGACAGCAGCACCTCTACGGCATCCTCATGACCCTGGTGTGCAGCCATGTGCAGCGGGCTGGCCAAATGTTCCCCAGCCTTCATATCCATGTCCGCCCCAGATTCTAAAAGTGCAACCATCACTCTGGCTCGCCCCACGAAAGCTGCTCTGTGCAGGGCCGAGTAACCGTCGTCTTCGAGTGCGTTTACAGCTGCGCCTGCTGACGCTAGAGCAGTTACAGCCTCTATGTGACCGTGGTCCGCAGCCAGGTGGAGCGGTGTCCTGGAATCTGCTACTGCATCTACTGCTGCTCCTGCCTGGATAAGGGCTGTTAGCACGTCCAGGCAGCCCCCTGCTGCCGCCCAATGGAGAGGCGTCAAGCCGTGATCATCCACTGCATCGACATCTGCTCCTGCTGAAATGAGGACACCTGCTGCTTGCCTGCTGTTCTTAGAAGCTGCGCAGTGCAATGGAGTTTCCTGATTGGCTGCTGCTGCTGCATCCACAGGCGCTCCAGCTTGCAGGAAGGCCTTCAAAACTTCCCATTTATTCCCCACAGCAGCTATGTGCAGCGCTGTACCCCCATGTCTTGTCTGCCGCACCAGGGGAGAAGCGCCTGCCTGCAGCAGAGCTTGCACTGCATCCACAAAGCCAGCTGCTGCTGCTTTTTGAAGTGCTGTGTACCCATCCTGATCTGCAGCATCCACTGGTGCCCCGGCTTGTAGCAGGGCTTGCAAGGTCTGAACCTGACCCTTCGCTGCTGCTATGTTCAGGAGGCAAACCATGTCCCTTGCTTGAGGTTGGGACTCTAGGAGCTATGCCTTCATGGTGGTGACTATGCAAAGGGTCATAGCTATCGGCGCCGGTTGGCGTGCAGGCTTATGATATGAACCCTTGGCTGGCCTCGCTCCCAGGCTTTCAGGTTCAACCATACATTAGGCTCTCTTGGAGCATGCACCTTGGCAGCTTTTCTTGGCAGCATGATCAAGGGAAGATATGTGCCAGAAGAGATAGTGTGGACCAGGCACAGTAGCCTTGGAAGCAGAAGCTCTAGCAGTAAGGAGCATGACTAGAGGTAAAGTGCAGCAGAACGCATGGGCAGGTCAAATGAAGGGCGCAACACATATATGCGATGCCCTGACATGCTAATAGCCGGTCTGCATAATAGTGATCGACTTCAGGGCACAATCACAAGTCACGAACTCGGGGTGCGAGTGGGTGACTTCCCGCTGTTCTTTGAATAGGCTGTCCTTCCATGGGCAGACCAGACACAAAAATAGACCGCCGCGAGACTGCGCCGTGTCGTGACCACGTATGATCTGCCGAAAGCGCGAAATTCTGTGTTTAGGCCTCACACATGCTGAACTCGTGTCGGAGGGCCAGTGTTGGGGTTGCCGACCCTGATCCACCCTGAGACTGCCGCCAGTGGCTTGTGATGTAAGGCATAGACACACTGTGCTCTTCTCCACGATAGCTTCCAATGGCTCCTAAGAAGGCCCAGGAAGAGCACCTTTCCAAGGAACAGCAAGCAGCTTTGGAAGCCCATGAAGCAATACGGTGTCAAGCCTTCGAGCAAGGGGTGCGTCTGAACATCCAACAGCATTAGAAAACCCCAAGACATGTATGACAAGTTTTGTGCCCTCAGGTGGTCAGCAACAGAAAGGTGCATACAGCACAGCAACTGCCCCTTTCAAGAGGTACTGCAAAAGCTTCGACTTGCCCTACATTCCATAGTATGCCATGACCGAAACCCTTACTGCAGCACTTGTGAACGCTGATGGGAAGGATATTGTCAAGAAGAGCTCCACTCGCAAAAACAGGCAAGCACACACCTGATCGACTGATCTCCACACCTGCTTCTGGCGGCTTGTCAAGTAGATAACGCAATCCAATGTGGCACCCAGGTACCTCTTGGTCTTCAACTGCCAGATTTCCCCAGCAGCTGCAGGCCCTCTGGTAAGTGTTGCCCCAGTATTGTGGTATCCTTGCTGATCTGCAGCACATGATTTTGATCCAAATGACACGAGTCCAAATAGAAGCAGCTCCAGCCTGCAGACGGCAGTCAGCATGGAGGCTTAAGCAGAGACATAGAAAGCACTGATGGAGCAGGATTATCGAAGTAAAGCCCATCACCAATGCACTTTGTTAAGTGACAGTCAGGAGCAAAGGGTGGCCTGCAGACCATACATGCGTATTACAGGACAGCCACACATTTCCTCCCACATAGCAAGGCAGGGCATGAGCTGCAGGGACAAGCCAAGGATGTGACAATAAGTGCTATTGCTGCTTCTGCCTGTTCGACTGTCTTGGGGGTATGCTTTTGGGCAACATATGCAGGGTACCCTTGCTCAGCTGGATTCTCAGAATCCAGTGATGTACCTGGACTTCCCTCAAGGTCGGCTGAAGCTGTTTGGCACCCTGGTGTTCCCCAAGAACAAGTACATGATGCTGAAGCTAGGAGGAAGCAATGTCCTGTGTGAAGATGTGTTTGAAAACATGGTGAGTGCATGCAGGTGCTGTGACGCTGCCTTTGGTGGGACACATAAGCAGTTTCCTTTGTGTGTTTAGATTGGATTATTGAAGAAGACATGGGTGCAGGTAATACAGCTAGCGTGCAGGGAACACGGAAGCGCAAGAAGATTGGTCATATGTAGCTGAGCAGGCAGCAAAGATCCAGGCTGAGAAGTGGCGGTTTCTGACAGGCTGGTAGGCATGTACTGGAAGGGAGGACTAGCAAAATCGATCTTCTCACATTCGCAGCAGTGCATGCTACTTGATGTGGCTATAGCGACACATGTCTCTCAGAAGTAATTACAGCACTTGGTCCTTATGCAGCAAAGTATGCACACATGTTTTTTCTGGACTGTCCCTTCATGCAAACCAGGACATCCAGCAGTCTGTTACCCCTGCCCCTTTGTGAACTGTTCAGCCATCCAATGGAATGGTGGCAGGCACGGCTGCAGCACTTGCAAACCCCCATACATGGCCTGTAGCTCTTGATATCTCTCAATATGGTAACACACAGCAGCACTAAGTGTTGCTCCACCTGTATGCGACTGCAGATTGTGTTCTCCAAAGCTTGGTGGGTGGGCCGCAAGGTGGAGAACCCAGAAGAGAAGCAGCTGCCCATGCCGCTGGCCCTGCAACAGGACAAGCAGCATGAAGCCTACGATTATGACTATGGTGCAGGGAGCCATGTAGCAGCAGCAGATGGGGGTGGTGAGGGGCCCTCCAAGAGCTCACCAGCGGGGGCAGCAGCAGCAGCGGGTGGAAGTGCTCCAGGCCTAAGCCCAGGGGCAGAGGTGATGCTGTTGGATGGGGAGGATGAGCCTGAGGTGAGTGGTGCTGTGACAGCAATCAAGAAGATTTTCTCAGCCTTGCAGGCATGTGCACAAATACATGCGGTTAACACAAGATCACAAGAAATTGATGTTGTTTATGCTTACTGCATGCCTCAATGTGGAATCAATGGGCTGCTGCGGCCCTTGCTACTGTTGCTGTTGTTTTCCCTCATGGCTCAGACAAACGCTCCATGTTACTCTAGCGCTTGCATGGTAGGTTGACAACGGTTGGTAGCACTGACCCAAGGGTGTCTTTTGGGGTCATGTTTACTTGAGGGTGTAGAGTCTTGTCGGGTAGCGCCATGTAGCTTAAGTGCCATGCACTTCACATGCATGCTGGGATTTGCAGTTTTACGTCGGTTGTAAAGAGTGCTCCCAAGACAAGTGGGTCTAATACAGCATTCAGTGTGGTCATTGAAGCTCATGCATGAGATGTGTGAGCCAGGGTCAATTTCTAATGGTAAGTGGGGTTAAAGGAAAGGGAAGGAAGGTCTACAGATGGAGTTAAAAGACAAGGATTGAGCACTGGCTGCAAGAGGCTTAGGGAATGCCCAAACACTGCAGCTGCATCGCCAGCCTCGACCCCTGCTGCTTTCGCTAGTAAAGGAAGGACGTTAAGGGACATTACGTGTTTTTTGGACCTTGCTGCTCACTGTTCCTTGCACAGGATACCCCTGCCACTGCCTCAAGGCCCAAACGTGCTGCAGCATCTAAGACGCGGCGCTACGCAGTAGACAGTGATGCAGAAGGGGATGACGGGCAGGGGCAGCGGAAGGGCAAGCAGCAGAGAGACAGAGGCTACGGGGAAGGCAGCGATTTAGAAGATGAAGATGAAGAAGAAGAGATGGAAGAAGAGGAGGGAGCAGCAGCAGCAGCAGAGGGAGGAGGTGGTGTGAAAGGCGTTGGAGGGAGAGGGCGGGGTAGGGGAGGTGGGAAAGGTGGTGTGGTGCGGCCTGCTATGGCCACCTTCCCCAGGCAGCAAGGGTGGCAGGGATTGGCTGGCAGTGGTGATGGTGGGTTTGGTCGGGGAGGGTTCGGGAGGGCACAAGCTAGTACAGCAGATGACATGGAGGTGGAAGATGAGGAGGCTGCATTGCCCCTGCCTCAGCCTAGTAAACCCAAGGCCTCTAACCCCGCTGCTGCTGCTGCTAAGAAAGGAGCTGCTAAATCTACTCCCAAGGGTAGAGGTGTAGGGGAGGGACCAGGGGATGATGGGGTGGGCGGCAGCAGGCCTGCACGTAAAAAATCTACTCCTAAGGGGAAGTACATCGAGCTGTCAGGTTCTGACAGTGAGGATGGAGAGGGAGCTGGGGTAGGAGAGGAGGATGGTGCAGAAGAGGAGTCAGCAGGTGGGGTCAGCTTAGGGAGCTTGGGAGTCATGGATGGTGGCGATGATGCGGACGCCGCTGGCAGCAGCAGCGGGGGTAGTGGGGATGAGGAGGAAGAGGATAGTGCTGATGACTCCATCCTGGGGAAGAAGCAGAAAGGTGCCGCTGCTGGGGGCGAAGCAGGCAGTAGAGCAGCAGTAGCAGCTGGGGGCAGCAAGGGTAAAGGTGGCAACACAGGAAGCTTAAAGCGGATGTTAGAGGGCGGTGCACCTTCTCCTGCTCTGAAAAAGAAAGCCGCTGCAGCAGCTGCTGGTGTTGGTGGTGGTCATGGTGGTGGCAGCAGTAAAGCAGCACAGCAGAAGAGGAAGCAGCAGCAGCAGCAAGCCCTCCCGGCAGACTCTGAAGATGTCATATTGCTAAGCAGTGGCAGTGAAGGGGAGCCCCCGCCACCCAGGCAGGCCTCCAGGAGAACTGCAGCAGCTGAAAAGCCGGTGAGTGTCTATGAGTTGCATGCTTCAGGGTTTAGGAAGCATTTGATGGGAAGCACTGTTTCAAGAAACAGAAGTGCACCTCAACTGCATGCAGCTTGCAATTGTTCTGGAGTTTCGTCTGCTGTAGCAAAGGGTTGTGGACTGCAGACTACATTAGCTGACAGCTGAGTCTTAGCACTCTCCTCTCCTTCCTTTCCCATGCCCCACTTTTGCTTGCCACGTTCTCCATATGCTTGCTGACCTCCATGCTTTTGTATGCCTTCAGCTGGTTTGTGTAGACATAGCAGTCCAGTGGTGCTGTCTTAGCCCTGCGCACAAGACCACAATGGAGCAACATGCAGTTGCTCTTCTATTAGCTGCATTGTAGGTAGGAACAGCGAAGCATATGCAGTTAGGAGTACTGTAATGCTGTATGTCCTTTTGGGATTAAGGAGGCAGCTTCAGTGGGATGCCTGTTAGTGCGCAAGGGGTGGGGGTTGACTTGCTGTGCCCTTTTCGAGCCAGGCAGGCACACAGGCTCTAAGGCTTGCTTTTGACAAGCACGCAGAAGTTCCCTTACAGGCCCATTTACAAGCTGTAGGTTGATCCCAGTATCCATGTTCTATTTCCTTCTCTCTGCAAACACTGTGGACTATGACAGGAAAGAGGAGCTTTGAACACAGCGGTAACTCATGGAACTTTCTTTCAATGCAGGTGATTGACCTTGACAGTGACGACGACATGGCTGACCCTGAAGAAGACGACAGTGATGAGGACTCTGGACCAAAGCCCAGCAAGAAGGCAGCAGTGCCAAAGGCAGCATCAGCAGGCAGCAAGGGCAAAGCAGCAGCAGTGGGCAAGGGCGGGGGCGGGGGCAGGCAGAACACTCAGAATGCTGCAGCTGCTGCTTCCAAAGTCAGGACGAAGAAGCAGGTAGTTCAGTCATCACAGGAACATTCTGAAGAGGAAGACGAAGATGCTTTGGAGCAAGATGATGACTCTGACTATGATGGGGCGTAAGGTGCATCTGGCAGGCTGCAGGCAGGCTGCTGGACGGCAGGCTCTTGGTTGCCTTATTCTTGCGCTGCTGATCGATCTTCACTGGAAGGCAGGCTGTAGCATCTGGCTGACTGAGATGGTAACCTGTAGGTTTATTAATCTGTAGCTAGCTTTGTTGGTCTGGAGGCGCGTGACTTGTGCGATTGCCCGATGGTCTGACCTAGCAGCCGTGGTGCGCGGCTGCCACACGTTACAGGTTTTGCTAGTTTGTTTGTTACTACCTACATGCCCAGTTACCGATAGTATAGTACCAACACTGGTTAAAATGCTGGTTGAGCATGAGTAGTGGTAGCTGCCATGACTAGATGGCTGCGCGTATTCCTGCACGTATTCCTGCTGTATGTATCAGATGGTGGTGTGGAGCGGTGTTTAGTCTAAAAGTAGTGCATTGGTCTCTCGGATACGGTGGCAGCACCGGGTACGCCGTGCAGGCTGCGTTGATGTACCCCACACCTTCGTCGCGGTCGGCCCCCCGGTCGGCTCCTGCCATCCGGTGCCAACTGGTTGTACATGGGCGCACTCGGGTGGGAACGCTCACCATGGTGGCCAGCCTCTGGACCATCTTGATTTCAGTCAGTCTCTCACTCATTTCAGTCAGTCTTTCCGCAGGCAGCTCACACTCAACAATTTGCACAGAACTGACGGTAGTCACCACCAATCAATACATCCACTGACCGCCAATACGCAAAGAAAGCAAGTAAGATTAACTTCATTCATGCTAGTTCGTGCAACTTGACAAGGATTTGTCAGCAAGCAGCTCACTGTCTAAATACCCTAAGGAACAAACAAACAAAAGGGTTGCTGGGAGTTAAGTAAGCGGACCGACTCGTTCACTTCAGTGGGGCTCTCGGCTCTCTCTCTCTCTCTCCCCCATCCAGTAGGGCCGCAGAGTACCACGTATGCGCCGACACCAAACAAATATATAAGGTGTGGCAACTGAAAAAGGGCTGCTAGGTCGAAACGACCAAAAACACTATGAGATGGATCCAAAGACAATGGAGTCCAGACCAACAACCAAGAGTCATACCCATCGATGTATCCATCTAGGGAACTTCAACCAGTTCCTGATCAGACAAATCACTCGAATGATGTGAGTCCGGACAACAATGTCCAACAACATTTACGCACGACCCCTTGTTCATGTATTTTAACTATGGGCAGATCATGCCCTTCTTTATCCAAGAAAAACATTTTTCCCATCGACTAATTCGCTAGATGACTAGCACAGAGCCAGCGCCGTAGCAACAAACGTTGGACCACCTAATGCGGTGCCTGGGATACGTAGTATGATGTAAGACATGCACTTTAGCCTCATGGGAACCTGGGCATAATGCCAGATGAAATCATCTCGGACCAACATGGTAGGTCGGGATAAGGTCTTCTCTCCTTTCATCTTGCTGGGGCCACTGGTAGTTTCTTCTGCAATATCACCTGATAGCCTTTGTGAAGGATGTCCAGCTGATGTGCATGCACCTCAAGGAAGGCATCAATGCCCTCCTGCACAGGAAACAACAGGCAGTGTGTACTTGATACAGGAATGTAAATGCATTTTGGGGAAACGTACATAATTTCGTGGGTCACTATAGGGGAATGCACAGCTAAAGGTAGGCTATCAGAGGTCCAAATATGGTATTAGGTGTGACTTCAAAGAGACCCTACTTGTTCAACTCAAACTCTACCTAGGGGTAACGAACCTGACCTGGTACTAAACCTCTACTTGATGTCTGAGAGCTGGTGCATAGGTTCTATCTGCCGGTGAGCTGGCCCAGTGTAATCCTTACACCAGTGGGCCCCTCCCTTAATCTTACGCGGGAGGGCACCTCACGCCCCTCCTTGCGTAGCTCTCTCTCTCTCTCTCTGCCGGTGCCAGATCCGGAAACTATATCAAACTTAGATGCAAGACGAAAGAGCCTGAATGAATCCTAATGCCACAAGGTTACTGCAAATCATCCTCTAAACAACACTGTGGTTATTCGTGGTAAAGGCGCTGTGGAGGGGACTTACCTTGGGATGGCACACCATGTTGTCCCTGTATTCATTCCATTCGTAGTCATCCAAGGCCATGATACCCCCTGGCTTCAGCAGCTGCCAGGCCAGCACAGCATCTAGCAGCACATCCACCCTCATGTGAGACCCGTCAATATATATGAAATCGAAGGCTCCAGACACCTCAGCAGCAGCTTTACGCTTCATGGTGATCCCTTCCTGAAGATCTGCTTCAGCTGCTCCCTTCCCAGTCCCAGCATCAGCTGCTGTGCCATAATGCCCCAAGCCTGCAAGGGGTCCTGCTAACTCAGCAACGAGCGCGACTGCCCCTGCTGCTCCTGCTGCTGCAGGTGCAGTTGCTGGAGCAGTGCTATAACTATCTATGCTGCTTGGCGCTGTGGAGCTGACATGGCTGAACGAAGGGTTGATCAAAGCGTCATCCACTTGCTGCTGCTGCTGGTGGTGCAGGTTGAGCAGCAGCTTAGGTAGAGCAGTAGCTGAGGACTCATGCATCAGCTGAACCTTCCCTTGCCCACCAACTGCTGCAGCATACAGAGCCTCCATTGCTGCTTCTGAAAGGCATTTTGGTAAGCTGCCTGCGCCCCTAATACCATCATCAGCAGCAGCACCCAGTTCATTCTCAGCCTCATTCAAACCACCCGCCTGCTTGGAACACTGCAGAAGAGCAGAAGCAGCTGGCACTGGTTGCACAGCTGCTGCAGATGTAACGCTGCCTGCTGCTGAAGCACTAGCAGAAGCAGCATTACTTAACGCCTCCCCTCCTCCACCACCCCCAAGGCTTGCTACAGCTTTCACAGCACAGCAACTTCCCCCTCCATGCTCTGCAGTAGCCCCACCCACCCGCCTTACCAACACACCAGCAGCAGCTCCAAAACCTCCTGCTGCTGCTATATTACGCAACCAAGCCATCCTGTTCTCTGCAAACTGCACATACAACTTGTCAAAGGGGTCGATACACACCATTCTGGACTCACGATGGCTTGCAATTCTAAGCAGGGTGTAGCAAGTGCTCCGGCCTTCCCATAGCCCTATCTCCAAGCACCTTAGGGGTACAGTGCCAGGGCCTTCTGGTAGCAGCCTAGGAAGGATATGAAGCTCCCAGGAAGCTGCATGGGGATCAAACCACACCTTGCTAAAGTAATAGCCTGCGTCAGGGTCCAATGTCACCCCAGCAAGGCTGCTGTTTGGGTCAGCGGGGTCACTGAACCCTTCAAACGCAGGGTGTACCTCTTCAGGTCCTGCTGCTGCTGCTGCTTTCAAGAGCTTGTGAGCCATGGAGGCCAGGAACTGCCGTTGGCTGAAGTAGGGTCTGTTGACTGAGCTGGTGGGAGGTGCAATGCTGGAAGCCGCGGTGATTGCAGATGCTACAGCAATGCTCTGGCTGCTGCTGCTGGTGCTGGTGCTGCTGAAGCTTTGACTAACCCAATCTGCCAGGTCCTGAAGCTCCTGGACTGCAGCCTCTTCAAGATCAGCCTGAACAAGGCAGCAGAAGAGAACCAGGGAGCCCCCAATACAACATTAGGCAGTTGAGCGTAGGTCACCAAGAGCAATAGTTACAACTTGTGCTGCTTCACTCGTGGGCTCGTATTAATGTCTGAATCTCTTCCTAGGGTCAATGATAGCTCATGGTCATCTCAACAAATTTTGGGCCTGTTCCACCCGCAAATCGTCAGTAAACTGAGCTGCGCTGGAAGCCTACCACCCTTTCAATCAATCAATCAAAACGCAAGACCAGCAATGCCAATGGCCAAACAAACCTAGGCCACAAACACAAGGCTCCTGATCACAATCACGAAGCCACACAACCGATGGTGGATTTGCCACACACAAGCTGAGGCTAGATGCAACGGCGTGCACACCAAGGGGAAACAAACACCACCACTAAAACCCAAAACCTGCTCCACTTCCATCACACATGGGTGGCGGGGAGGCAGCAGGATCAAGCACCACCCTAGTAGGGGCTGGAGGTGGCTCCCACCACCTAGGTACTGGTGAACCACCATCCTCCCAGCCACTGAAAGGCAGCACATAGCGCTCCACATGCTTATCAATAGCTTGCTTAGTGCGCCTTCTACACCTCACTAACCGTTGGCTTTCCCAAGGGTGCGTAAGATCCCACAACCTCTTCCTCCAAGCACTCTTAATCTGACATGAAGCCTCCCAGCTCCCCTCATCTTGACCAAGCACCTTCAGATCAGCACACACGCATTTCTCCCAGGTATGGCGAGGCCTACCCACTGGCCTCGTCATGTCACCATGTAATGAAGAGAACAACGCAATATGCGGCTTTACAGAGAAATTCATGGCTGTATGATGGTAGGAAGCATAGGCATGGCGCCCTCAACCAGCTGGACTCCTGCTGCTTAGAGGATTATAACTCTTCACACAACATGCTTTACATCTCAAGCAGAACTAGCCTTCTCACCTGCTTGTTGCTGAGTCCCTGCCAAGGGGTGTTCTTTAGGAAGGAGTAAAACAGCTCTTTGTAAGGATGACTGCTGACAAAGGCCCAGGGCTTTACCGGCACCACCACATACGGGTTCAAAATCTCAGAGGGCTTTGGGTTTGGAGTGCCTGCAGTGAGGGATAGAACATGTGTGTCTGCTTATAAATGGCCCACAGGAACTGGAACCACTTACTTGGCTTGCTCCAGCATGCCCCTTCAAATGACAAGCTGAGGATAGTGCACAGCTCATGCCTCTCAGAGTGTCTATTTTGCCGGGCTGGCAGAACAAGCAGGTTCAACCGCAGTTCGCTAAACAACTGCTGCAAGGAGGATGAACTAAAGCTTCTTCTTGAACCAATTGCTGCTGAATCTCCAGCATCATCCACACGGCATGCATTTTTGGCATTTGTAACTTCCCATTGGCAGCAAAGCAATGATGACAGCATGAGCCTGCGAATACATGCCCCATCCATGCACTTAAACTAGTTCAAACACTGCCATGCGGGCTCCAGGCTTCTGTGCTGTTTGCTGAACAGGAATACCTCTACCTGTGAAATGGATGATAGCTGGATTAATGATCAGGTGCTGTGCCTCTGCTTCATTGAAGAGCTCAGGCTTGCCCAGGCCATGCTCTTTGCAGCGATCCATAAGATATGAGCCAATACCCTGCAAAGCAGTGAGCAGCAGCAGAAACCTTGAGCCTGCATGTCTGGCTGATGATGCTCAATTAATTAGCAGCAGGATTACGCTGGAGTACAAGACAACCAAACCCTCGGAATCGTAGCATGCAAAAAGCAGAACAGCGAGTTGAATGCAGAAAGGGATGGTTGATGCTAACATGTCAACTCGTGCACAAAGCACCAGCAACAGGAGTGCTCGTACATCCAAAACCAGGCCTAACGGCACGTTGGGTTAGGCAACATACCATGTCGGCAACAAGGACTCGGTTGAGGGGTCACATGGAAACCTCATGCTGCTTCCCAGTGAAGACTTTGCCTTGCTTGCAACTACAGCTAGAGAGCCTGATAGCAGTACTGCATTCCATGAACCATCAGTTCCCCTGGCCCAGATTTGGCTGTACTTCACTCCAGATGCTGAGGGAGTCATGTCATGTTGTACTCGCCATCATAGAGATGGACCAGGCATTACAGCACTGAACTAGCACGGTAACGTCCCACTCCTCAGAGTGAAGAAAGATCCACTGGCCCTAAAACAGGAGTACCCCTCCAGTATTTGCAGCTTATTTGACGAGTGACATACCTGGACATTCCACTTGGGCTCCAGCTCAAGGTAGCCCCCCATCTCCATGCAGATGACATTGAGCACATCCTGGTCTGCATACTTCAGGACCTGCTCATTCCCGGCTTCACTGCAGCATGCCTTCAGGAGCTCCTGGATCCTTGGCAGAGCAGCTTGTAAGCTTGGCATGTGCAACAGCAGGACTCCAGCATTGAAGTATCTGGGATGAAGCTCGTGGTCTGCTGGCCATCCCAGGGTCTGCAGCCCTGGATGTCCACAGGGGATGCCAAAGTCTCTAACGCCTGCTAGCAGCTTCCCCTCATCCTGCAACATGCAGAAGAATTAGTATTGCATGTACAACAAGGTATCAACAACAGTGAACAAACTCTGATGTATGCAGCTGCATGGCATGTGGGGTTATGCAAGAAATGAGAAGGCAACCTGATCCTATTGGGACACAAAAACTGCAATCCAGCCTGGGCCAGGAGACCGGGTAGGGTTTGCAGAGCTTGCCAAGTGAGCAATTGCGCTCACTGTCAGCAATTGCGGCCCTGTGGGATGCATGTGCTACCCTGTAACATCTCACTATAGTAAGGGTAGTACGGTAGCACGCATGGCAGTTAGTCATGCACAAGCATGCATGGATAGGGGTTGAGCCATTTGCTGCCTAGTGGCCTCTAAAAGTCATGCCAGCTGTGCAGTGAGGGCGAGGGGGCCCTTCTACAGCTGACATTTGCCACTAAGAATAAAGCAGCTATTCTTACATACCTGCGGGTTACTCTTTAGTAGATCCAGCAGGTCTGTTCCAGGAGTCACAATAGTGTCGCTGTCCAGGTACAGTAGCAGACCATGCTTGTCTTGGGCTTCTGAGGGCAGGAGGCTAGGTAGGAAGACCTTTGCCCAGGTAACAGATGCGGCATATCCCATGGCTGATGGTAATACCCAGTCAGATCCCACACTGGCCGCATTGGGTTTGACTAGTCTCAAATCCACCATGTGTGTTAGGGCCTCTCCAGCCTCTCCGTCTTGTGTCTTCCTGTTGTCCTCCTTGGACCCCAAGTTCTGAAACCCTGTAGGGCTCTGTGGCCATCCTGGCGACCTTGACTGCTCGAAAAGCAGCTGTAGCCCTCGTGTTGCTTCCTGGGTCAGCCCGAAATCTACTATCCATATGACTGCAGGCGTGCTGAAGGTGCTCAAAGCTGCCAAAACTGACTGTACCGCAGCTGCAAGACCCACTATGTAGGCTTGGTCGGCAATGAACGCAACATGCAGTGACTCGGACGAGTCAGGCATGTATATTTCGGTGGAAGAAGGGCCAAGGGGGTTGAAACCGAGGCTCACGGGCCGCTCGTTCAGAGTGAACTCTTAAGAGTCCACTTCAGGTTCAGATTCCTTTCACATGCGTTACAAAGAAGCTCGATGCTGTTTATGCAGTGGGGGAACATTCCCTCGTGTCCAGCTGTGAATTGAGCATCCCTCTTGTCCGTGCTCTGTCCAAGAAAAAGGACAGAGCACGGATAACTTCACTGCTGTAGTGAGTGAGTGCGTCAGTGACGTAGTGAGAAGATTCAAACAAAGGAGGGCAGACTGGGTAACATGACATGCTCAAGTCGTCGCACCTGCATACTTTGAGCCTTTGTACATATTGCTTTTGCGCTTGTGAGTATGTTCTGCCTTGTGCGTCCAACCATCGGTCGGTGTCTTGGGGGCCCAATGGCTGGTTGCTTCTGAACCTTTTGTCCTCGAATCCGCGATATGGATGTTCTCTTGCCACTGGTCATATCAACTTAATCAGTCAAGCCTTTAAAACCCTTCTCCATCCTCAGCCGCAGAACGCATGCTAGCTCAAAATGAGGAAGTCCACGTCCTCTGCAGCTGCAAGAATTGTGTTCGCCATGTGCTGGTGCGGTTCCAGCTGGCTTCTACCTTCTATCACAAAGCGGACCTGTACACCAACATGTTCCATGTGCTGCCTGTGCTTCAGGGTGGCCACAGCACACATCACAGCAGGGCTAGACCTGAAGTTTCAGGCTGATGGCAGAGACGATTGGATCATCGTGTGGAAGAAAGAAGTTAATGGGCAAAAGCTGTGGGACCAGATATGCCCTACATTAAGCGTTGGAGACCCTTCAGATGAGGTTGAAGGCCGCTTTGCAGATCCATCAAATGTTCTTGGTACCCGTAATGGGCCCCTGCCCCCCATCCAGTGCACAGCCCACTTTCAACACCTCATCAATGGACTTGCTGGTATGTATAATGGGCAGCACCGACACCCCATCATGGCCTGGCTCATAGCTGAACTAGCTGCAGATGTACTTCTTCAGCCACAGCAATGCATGTCCATGACCTGAGGACTGCCACCATTTGATGACCTCACTTCGGTTTGCAAAAGATGTGTTGCAGGAAGCAGAATCGTGAACTTCTTCCAACTGGTAATGCATTGCTGATCAGTGCAGCTAGGCGTGCTGCAGTGGATGCACCTTGGCATTTTGCTATGCAGCCTATCCCAGCTGTGCCTTCCAAATCCTTCAGTGACATGCTCAGACATGTTCTGCACACCCTTGCAAGCTGGACATGGTTACAACCATATCATTCAAACTCTTTGAAGAAAACCTTTGTTGTTTCTAGGACGTTTCACACCAAAGGAGTTAGAGCGAGTCAAAGCAGTCTTCAAGCAGGACATTGATTACATCCTAAGAGACAAACCTGTCCAGGTGAACCTAGCCTCAGCACAAGACTGGTTGCATGAACCGTACCCTAGCGGACAGAAAGCTTACCCAGTCCTGCAGGCGCCTGCCTTGACTATTGGTTCAGCATCACCAAGTCATGCAAGCTTCTAGAATCATGCTTCTAAGCAGCTGCAAGATTGCGCAGCCATCCCCTTGGCCCCCATCATGCTGAATGACAAACCAAGCTTCATGTGCAGGTGGATTCTGATGTGCCAAGGAGGCAGCTTCCAGAAGTATTTAATGTAACCTGGGGCCTTAGCAGCTTGGACCATACAGGTCTGCCCCTTGATAACATCTACATCTATGACTCCACTGGTAAGTTCTGGCTGCTGCATGGGGACACAAAGACCATGCACATGCACATGGTCAATCTGTGCACTTAGCCACGATTATTATGTTGCTCGTTTGGTTCCTTGCTTGAGTCAGAACAACTATGGGTCCTTGCAGCAGTGCAACCCTTTGGTCTTAATCCTGGCAACAGCTTGGCTTGCCATCTGCAGGTACAGGTGTACATGCGTACATCTTAGACACTGGCATCCGCACAACGCACAGAGAGTTCTGGGATGAGCAAACGAACCGATCCCGTGCTCAGCCAGGCTTTGATGCTGTGACTGCTGGAGGCGATGCATCTGGTGATTGTCATGGCCATGGCACACATGTTGCTGCTGTTGTGGGAGGTAAGTCAATCTCCAGTAATGCACACCTTTAAGCCTCATGCTACATGTTCGGCAAGTGTACACAACTTCCTGAACGACATGTCACCATTTCTGCACAAACCAGTTGGCACTGCTTGCAGATGCAGGCATCTGTGATGGGTCTGAAATGGCTCTGACTGCAGATGTGCTTCATTGTTGCAGGGAAGACATACGGTGTGGCCAAGAACGTCACATTGCATGCTGTGCGTGTGCTGGATTGTGCTGGCAAAGCCATGGTATCGTCGATGCTCAAGGTACATACTTGGCAAGCTGCAGGCCAGGCTGCGCCTTGTGTGCACCTATGTTGGATTTTGGCGTACATGTTTTGCAGATGCAGTTAGCAGCTTCTGCTTGACAGCCTGCGGACACAGTGGCCTTGGCTATCGTCAACTTTGATGCAGCAAGGTGCCTGTTGCGTACAATGCCGGCGAAACTACATACAGCCTGTTCAAGATTGCATGCTATTGCCAGCTTGCAACTGTTTCCAACCCTCAGGCTCTAGCAGATAAAGCTAGCCAGGGGAAGGTTCAACTGCTGTGTTGTTGCTGTGCTGCAGGGGCTTGACTGGGTCGCCAACAATGCCATAGCACCAGCAGTCGTCCACATGTCAATTGAAGGAGGGTACAGCACCATTGTCAACAGAGCTGTTGACCAATTGATTAAATCCCACCTTTTGAATGTTGTTGTGTCATCAGGTGGGTATTGAATGTATGTTCAGGAATATAGGGCTCCCCTCACAAAGACTTCGCTACATGTAACACATGCATGTTATTGTAAGTGCAGCCCTGTTTCATACCTAGTTTGCACTCTTGCTTCTAAGCTGCCATCTTGTATTACAAGCTGCTGCATCCCTGCTGCAGGTAACTCTGGTAGTGATGCCTGCAAGGTGTCGCCTGCAAGCACAGCTGCAGCAATCACAGTGGCAGCACATGACAGTACTTGGCAAAGATGGCCAATGGCCAACTGGTGCGTCTCTTCACCATCTGGAGTTTGCAATTAATGGCTCACGCTGCTATGACAAATGCGCCTGTGCTTGGCATCAAGCCTGAAATGACTGGTTCTTGCAGGGGGGCATGTGTGGATGTCTTTGCTCCAGGGGTGAGCATCCTGAGTGCTATAAGCAGCAGTGACACCAGTACAGGATACAAGACAGGGACTTCCATGGCAGCACCCTTTGCTACTGGGGTTATTGCTACGTACCTTGAGAAACACCCGGTAAGCAGATGGCATTTCTGTATATCATATGTCTAGTCAATAAGTTATGTTTTCAATCCAGTTCAGCTCAGGTTGGAACATCCGTTTACTCATCTCTACATTTTGCATCTGCGCATGTTAAGGGATGTTTGGAAGCCAGTACTTGCCAGAGTGCATGCTTACAGGTTGTAGACCAGTATGGGTACCCAGGCTGAGTATGCAAGCTAAGAAGAAGTGCTCTGCTGTGTTCCTAGGGAGCTTCACCAGCAGAGGTTGTGCAGAGACTCTACAAATCTGCCATACGAGATGCAGTGAGAGATGACCCAAAGGGATATGCGACACTCTACCCGGCTGTGAACAGCCAGTTATTTGACATCAGCGCGACCCCCAACAGACTCTTGCATCTTCTTAGTAACCAGGTAGGATGGATATGCCTGTCTGTCTTCTCTGCTCTCTGCAAAACTTCACAAGCAATTCAACCAAAAAGGCTTTGCATTCTCTCACAGCCCTGCATTTTGCTTTGCAGGCTTTGGTCGAGCCATCTGTCGTCATACTGAATGCCAATGATACCATGGTGCCAGAGACAATCTCTGTGAGACTGCATGCGGCTCCCAGCGGCTCTGTTGTGGTCAACATAAGCATCCCAGGAGATTGGCAAGGCAGTCCACTTGCGGATGTCGAACCTCCCAGCCTCAACTTTGACCCCAGTAACTGGCAGGACCCACAGCAGGTGGTTTATACACCACGTCAGACCTCCAATGGCAATTACCATGCGACCTTTGCATTCAAGTAAGCTGGCAAACCTTCAAGCACTCGAGGCTGCTGAACCCATGCAGCCCAGCATGGTCATAATTTGTGAGCAGCAAGGTCATGGCAAGGGTCTTAGCTATCTCCCAATCTTGCAGGAGTGAGGATAGCACTATGGATGGCTTGATCCTGGCTCTCAAGGTGATCGACAAGCGCCCTCTAGCTGGTGACACTGCTGAGACAGCTCGAGTGGTGGCGACACTGCCCTTCAGGGACACTGGAGATTCAGGTAATGTTTGATGCATGCATTCCCTTGTGCATAGCTGCATCCTGCTCCTTGCATTGGGATTATGATTTATACTTTGCATACCCTGCATGTGGATAGGCTCTACTTGCTGTGCGGGTATGCTGCGCATGGCATGGTCTGTTGAACAGCAACTGCCCTGTTGCTTGTTAGCCCCTCCACAATTCTCAAACCCCTAATATTGTGCTGTGGCCACAATCATTGCTCTGCAGGCATCTTCACAGACCAGTACGGCTGCCAGGCAAATGTAAGTGGGTAACATAGCAAGCAAGTACTGGAACCCCTGGGTCCTGCTTAACTTGTTGCCTGTGCCAGTTGCTTCTTACCCAACTGTTTGCGGATGATGAACCTGTCATATGTTTTGGATGTGTCCTATGCTCCATTGGGCTGCCAGCCACTTTTGTCTTGTCACTTGAGGCTTAATCGAGCTTAAATGCAGAAGATAACGCTATGTTGGCATTGCAGGATCGCTCGGCAGATGTTGTCTACAGCATTACAGCTCCTGAGAACATGGATGTGGTTATCACCACCTGCGGTAGCAGCTATGATACAAAACTCCAAGTTAGCAGCAACCTCACGGACTCCAGCAGCTGGCTTTGCAATGATGATGACAGAGATTGCAACAGCAACACAGCAAACAGCAGAGTGGACGCTTCTCTGGAGGTGAGTGGCAGGCATGATGCTGTGGAAGCTCCTGTGGAAAAGGCCCAGCCACAAAGCAACAGCAGCATGTTGCACGACTAAAGGTATGCATGCATGAACCTGTGAAGGTTGTTACATCACCAGCACAGCATCCTTGAACTGAAAACTTTTCGTTTGCAGGCCAACGTGACCTACTATGTCGTTGTGGATGGCTACTTAGGAGCCTCTGGAGCCTACAGTCTCAGCATTGTGTGCACTAGCTGTTCTTCGCCGCCCATCAGCATGGTTATACCTGGCCAGTCTGCTGATGGTGATGGAGGACATCTAGCAGCTGCACAGAACAGCCCATCATCAAACACGCCACCTGCAGGCAGCATGTCCAGTGACTCGCTGGCTGCGCGAAGCACAATGAATACTGGAACTGGAGCTCCAGCAACTAACCAGCACACAACACCATCTCGGGCAAATCAGGGACGTGGTCTTCTTGGGAGCCCATCTATTACTCAGACCTCCTATGGCAGCAACATGCAAGCGCTGACTTTCTCAAGCCAGGCGATGTACGCGCCTGTCAGTGGTGCTATGACAAGTGACACCATTGCAGCAGCAGCTGCTGGCTGGCAGCTTATTTCAAAGGGTAACCTGCATGGTACCAGCTCTGAAGAGGAAAACAGAGCTCTTAAGGGATACAGATCACCTGCAATACAGAGGAGAACGTTGCAGCGGGAAAGGGCTACAAAGTCGCACAAAACCTGCTCTGCAATGGGTGTTACTGAGCAATGTAGCAAGCAGTGAGCTCAGGTTGGGCAAAAATCTGCAAAGCACCTGTGCTCTTTGAAGCAAGTGGTGAGGGGCAGTCTGCTGCAGTACAGTGTGGTCCAGCAGCACACATTTTATGCATCCATTGCAGAATTAGTGTATAACTGTGCCACCTTAGCTTGTACTTTTGGTCATCCTGCATGTTGTTTACTTGCAAATACGTGTCCTGCGTATCTTATGATTACATCTCTTATTCTCCTTCCAATATGTTTAGTCAATTGAGGGCATGTAGGCCCTATCTTACATTGTGTTTTGTGGGTATGTGTGTTACCAACTGGTGATTGTCATGCACTAGGACAGGCCACCATTGGCATACACCTTCCGCCATGGATTTGTTTCATTGTGTATTCAGGGGTGGGCACCATCTGAGCCTCACTTATGGCATTTAGTCAATGGCAACTCCTTGCGTGAAAGAGTTTTTTCACCAAATGAGGATAGTGGACATCTGCTTGGATCAAGCAAGTCAGCTACCAATTGGTGTCGACCAGCCGCAACTGACAGACATTTTCTGTTCTGAACTGGCGTGTTGCTCTGCGCTTGACCTGGCATCCTGCTCTGGGCTTGGCTTGGGCTTCTGTAATGTGCATATCGCAAGCACACCAACAGCAGCATTGGTGTCTTTTGGTGTCGGTCATTTAACAAGCACACCAACAGCATTTTTATGCATCCAGCTGGGCATACATGTGATTGCCTTGTGCATTGTCTTGCTATTTGTCATACAGCCACATGCCCCAAGGGCGCAATGTGAGTGCCCCGAATCCCTCATCTCCCAACAGCGCAAGGCGGGGAATCATTGATGGTATACCTGATAAACCTGATGCGACATCAAGATATAGCTCAGCTCAAGCAATGTAGAGGGATGAGCGGAGTCTGTGGCTTGGAGGAGTAAGGGCCACTCTCATATCCGTGGTTCCGGTTTGCAACCCATAACCCTGAGGGCTTGTGTGTGCCATCCTGGTGCAGGTCAAGATCGTGCACGCGAGGGCCCCACTCGAGGCCCTTTGCGGTTAACCGGTGTGTTTGGTCGTGGATGCAAGAGTCCACATGTTATTGGTGCCTAGCTGCAGACGCACCTTTATTTGTGTTTGATTGCCACACCGGCCAGGCTGACTCAGCAGTTCATAGTCACTAGTGCCAGCCAATCTGCGCTGGCCAATCAGGGCCGTGGGCGTCTTGGAGCGACTACTAGACCAGCAAGGGGCTCGTATGGGCAGACATCTCCGTGGATGCCTGCTGCAGGCTTCCTAAACTGCATCGCTTCCTGAACCAGTCATCTTACCTCACAGCAACCTGTAGGAAGTTGTAGCCCAGGAGCGCATTGGCAGCCTCCTCATCAAAGACCACCACAATAACAGTGTAAGTGACCGATGTGGGGCTGCTCGCGCAGCATATGGTCCTCTAGGTCCTACCCCTGGCCAATAGTGATTGTCCAATCCATACAGATGCTGAAGTATATCGGAAATCGCTTATATCCCACAGCTCTATCTGGTGCCCACTCATGAAGCTCTAGATCTAGCTCGTGCTCAGCCGTAACGCTCGCTGCAACCAAAGGGCCTTGTTTGCTCGTGCCGACCACCGATCGATGATCGCCTGCTGTAACTTCCGGTATGCCTTCCCGCAGGGTCTACTGAAGATTCGCCTAGAGCGGAACAGTACGATGTCGTCATCCCAGTGGCTGGCAACTGTGGCGGTGGCCTTGATAATCGCGTTCGACGTGGGTGAGTCCAGTACTGGGGATCTTGCTTGGGGCCCTCCCATCGTCATATCCGACCGGTCGAGACTGGGTCCAAGTACTCGGACCTGCTGGTGCGAAACACACGAGCCGCCTGAGAGCCTTGCGGAAAACAACACTGAGTGACCATGCAGACGCGGCAGCCTGGTAGCCTGCCTGCAGTGTGCGTTCGTCTAATAGTTGGTTTGCTTGATCGCTTGCAACATTCTTGCAACGTCATTGGTCAGGATCCGGCGGTCCACGTTGCACTGTTTTCAAAGCGCAGTTCTGGGCTGTCAGCTACTTTAACGATAACACGCATGTGCTTGCTTTGGGCGGCTATCAGCAAAAATCAAGAAGTGGCTTGCGCCACTCCCATTGCCTTCTGGCTCGATCTTCTCTCCCAACGCGTCTAAACTTTTTAGTTCTTTCTGCTGGCCAAGGAATGTTGTACGGAGGCAGGCCAAGTAAACTCAATTCCAACCCCTATCCTATCATGATCAATACATTCAATAGTGAGAGAGAGAGAGCTACGCAAGGAGGGGCGTGAGGTGCCCTCCCGCGTAAGATTAAGGGAGGGGCCCATTGGTGTAAGGATTACACTGGGCCAGCCTACCATAGGATAGTTACATCCGTGGGTGGGCTTCCGCCCACCCGCCTTTGTTAGCTTACTTTCTTGTAGTTCCTCCTGTGCCATTGAGGCTCTTTGGGCTTTTCCAGTTTTCTTTTTGTTGTGTATATGCTGTGTAAGGACTTAACTGCTGCAGTATGTACTTCTGAAATGCATTGCTTTAGAGCTTGCCCTTTGATACCGAGGGCTTGAAGATTCATGGTGGTACTGTTGTATATGGTGCCTGCAACTCCGACAAGCAAGGGATAGTACCATACTTTGGCAGTGGGGTCTATGTCTTTGATTTTGTCAATGAGTACTTGGTGTTGATAGTCAGCTTTGCTTTGCTGGCCTGTTGGGTCTGAATCCCTGCAGATCTTGACCTCTATTATCCAGTACTCTGCTGGGTTGTTTCCATTCTTGGGTTTGTATAGCATACCATCAGGGCGCTTGTCGGTGGTGCCTTGTGCTTGTTGCACTGCCTCCTTTAGTCCCCTTGGAAGGAGCTCCCATACATTCAATAGTCTGGGAAGGGCAGGAAACAGAATGAAAGTAGCAACCTTTCAAATAGGGATAGTTCCTGTTCACTGCATGTGGTGTTACTTACCTTGCTAAGATATGTCCACCACAGTTTCAGCCCCTACAAAAAACAGCTCACTCCTGCTGATTGTCTGCCCGTTAAGCCTACGTCCTTGATTGCATGCTACTGGACGTGGAGCTTCTGTATTACAGAGAAACATATACGATCTTGTCGTCCTGCTATGCATGCAGGGGTGCAGGCTCAGGGCCAGACCCTTAGTCTGGGGTGCATCCTACCTCTTTCTGGCCCCAAGGCTGGTACTGGCCAGGCCATTGAACAGGGAATCAGGATGTCCATCCAGGAGCGTGCCAGCCAAGAGTTGACCTCCAAAGTGGCAGTAAAACTGGTCTGTATTGATAGCCGCTGCGACGCTCCTGGGGCAGCAGAAGCTGCTGCAAAGCTGGTCGCCATGGGAGTACGTGAGTGCCATCTTCTCTTGTCCCTGGCTGCGGCTATTAGGGTTAAGGGCTCAAACCCTAAACTCAGTTCCAAAACGCTAAATCCTAAACCTGCAAGCTGCCAGCTTTACACAATGATTGGATGGCCCTCCATTTGCCCGTGTTGCTAGGTAGCTGTGACAAGATATTCATATCTATTTGCTTTGCTGTCTGCAACAAGCATGGACCAGCTGCAATCATTGAGCTTGAACTAGCGTACATGAACCAGGGAGCAGGCGCTCAAAAAGATGGCTGCAGGCAAGATGCCATCCAATCCCAGCTGTTTGTTATACGGTCTGCTGATTAAGCTTGTGCAGGCAGAAGGCACCTTATCAATGTTCAAATGTGGCACTAAGTGATTTACCCATGGACCCTGGTACACCATTGACAATGAATAACTGATTGGAGTTTCTTAGCTGGGTACCTGTCTGGGGTTTGCGTATGCTACTTGGTAGTGGTACCTAGAATCCATTCTGTTTGCATTCAATGGTGTGTTCCGCTGGTCCAAACTGGCAGCCCTCTTGCGCATGCCACACCTAAAATGCTGGTTTGTTTGTTTGTTTGTTTGTTTCAATGCTCTGCAGAGGCAATCATTGGTGACCAGTGCTCCACTGGGACCCTGGCTGCTGTGCCAATTGTCAATGCCAAGAAAGTGCCCATGATTTCCCCAAGCGCTTCTAGCCCCCGGCTCAGCACTGCTGGAGACACCTTCTTCAGGTAAGACGCACAACAGGGATAGATGCGAATGTATAGATACAGCAAGGAGAATAGAAACAAGAGTAAACAGAGTGAACATGAGTACCTTTGTGGTTAGGACAGGTCCGGGCCTATTAATCCATGTTTCCTCACTTGTCTAATGAGGTAGTATGATCCGAATAGGTGAGTAATCAAATTGCCTGGTGACACTGAGTTGCCCAGGTGCCATAGTTATGGGTTTATCACTCCAATCAATCATGTCACCTGGTCTGCCTTGCTCACTTACCACAGCTTGAGGTGCGAGGGGGGGGGGGTATGGCATGGTTTGCTATGGCATTTCAGGACATGTGATAACAGATGCCTGATGTGAGGCGGGTCTATTGCAAAAAGGCGCGGGTGGTTGCAACTTGCTTCATTTGCTGCACCCTGCTATAGTATTGCTCGTTCAAGCACTGCATGACAGACCCCTGCTTTTCTTGTGCGCACTCTCCCCTGTTTTCATTACCTGTACCCAACCTTCAGAGAAGCACTGAAGTTCTGTGCATGCGTGATTTGGGCCCCATTGGGACTTTGTCTGGAGAAAGCAGGAGACTTGATACCGCTTACCTAGTGCAGAAAAATGACCTGAATCGTCATTTTCTTGTCCGCTCGTACAGGACTGTGCCCAGTGATCTGTATCAGGGTGCTTCTATTTCAAGGTTGGTCATGATGGAAGGAGGCAAGAAGAGCTTTCTTGTGCAGGAACAGACTCCCTATGGTATAGGCCTTGGCGACAGCTTTTCCACTGCTTTCAAGAAGGGTGAGTACACTGAGTACATCACACATGACACTTTCCATGAAGATGCCCTAGCAAAACAGGCCATAGGCTTATAGAATCATGTAACTCTTTAGACCCCTTGTCCCACCTAAAGCTGTTAGGAAAGCAGCCCATTGAGGAGAGAGGAGTGGATGGAGACAGAGGCACTTCAGAGAAGGACTATGCTGGGCCTGCCCTAATTTGCGGTAGAGGACAGCCAAATATTTTTGTCGAAATCTATTGCAGAGCAAAAGGGCAGCGCTGTCATTGCAATGCGTGCACAAGTGGCAGTGAATACGTGCTTCCACGGCCAGATACATATTGGCAGTCATACCGAATCAGTTTACTTTCAATAGAAATCATCAGCATATCGTCCTACCCCCCTTCAAACTAATGTGGGTATGGATGTGTCGGCTCAGCAAACAAGAGCTTTGCCAATTACCGTCTGTGCCCTCTCTGGTTTTCGTACGTACTTCTGGTGGTGCCGGAGCTTAGGCTTTAGTGGTCAGAGTAAAACCTTAAACACTGTGTTATACCTGCTGCAGGTGACAGCGTTCCTAAGTATCACCCTAAACCCTGTGCTGTTGTACCTGCTGCAGGTGGTGGTGCAGTTTCCTCCAAGTACAGCTTTGCCACCGACAAGGGGAGTGTGTCAGCCGTGATGGATCAGATCAAAGCAAACAACCCTGACAGCGTCGTTCTGGCCATGAATGATGCTGTGTTTGCAGCAGGTGAGCTTGCTATAGTTTTTTACTTGGGTCTGGGGTTTATTAGGGTCTGGGGTTTAGTGTTGGGTCTGGGTTTATTAGGGTCTGGGGTATAGAGTTGGGTATAGGGTTTAGGGTCGACCCTGAACCCTGAACCCTGAACCCTATATGGTCAGTTAGTTGGCCGCACTCCCGGCCGATGTTTTGGAGCCCATTCATGCGTCTGGTCCTTGACAGAGTTTGTTAGGCGCACTTCCACTGAAGGGCACAAATGAAGGTGGACCTTAACTGTTTGAGCATACATGAGCTCATTCCATACCAGGAAAGCTTTCTGCAGGGCATGGTCGCTCCACGTTAAGGAAGCAAGCACTGACAAGCAGCCTCTCAGTCAAACACAGTGTAAAAGGACGCTCGCTGCTCCACTGAAAGTGGTATCAGCATCAAATCAAATCAGCTGGCCACCTGCACAATAGCTGCTATTTCTACTTACATTGTGCTAGATCGTTCATATCCCAGCAGAGAGGCCCTCTTCTTTTGGAGATGTCTAACAACTCACAGTGTGAGAATCTACAACATTTCTTCGGCATGGCTCTTTCATCCACCATGCCTGATGCGCAAGTCAATGGTCACATGCTTCTCTCCATCCCTACATGTTTCTCGTGAAGTGAAAAGAAATTAGTTTCACAGCAAAGAAGGGACTCCGCCATTGCTGACCACCACATATTCCTTCAAGCCACAGCACAAGATCTAATACTTAGCCCAGGCAAACTCCAAGTAGCCCTGCTGGCACCTCCACACCGAAGCCATAAAAAACAACACTGAAACAAAGACACTATGATGAAACATGTTCATCACGATCGTCTGCTGCTTGGTCTTAAGTGACCTTTTGGCATGGCTGGTTTTGCCTTCTTATATTTGATTGATCAATTGATTGATGTTGAAGCCGTTAAATTGGAACCCCTCTACTGTCTGACTGTACCGCAGCTGTTGTGAAGGCCATTGCTGATTCCAAGAAGCCCATCAAGGTATATGGTGGTGATAGCACCATGAACCCTGCTGCATACCCTGACGCTGCAACCGCTTTCAAGGCTAATCAGATCCAACCCCTACGTGGCGTCACTTTCTCAAGTGGTGAGTGCCAGCAGGGAGTGAGTGGATGCCAGCTGGTAGCCCTATTGGAATGTGGGGTGGGGGTTAGCCCTGCGTAGGTTTAGGAAGAGGCAGTCTTGAGCACATGTGGTGTGTCCCCACCCTACCCTAACCAGAAAGAGAAAGAGCTGCGGCTACTGGGAAACAACCGTGCTATATGCTGTTTGGCAAAGTGAGAAAGATAGCAAGGCATGCATCGTTATGGGGACATCCATGTATGTTAGGGCGGGGGGCCTTGCCGTAGCGTACCACCTTCTAACCATGTTTGTCAAAGTGTAAGTCCAAACTGTGTTTGACCACACCGGACACACTGGGCGTCCCTTTTTCTTACATTTCATGATATGCCATAGCAAAAGTGCAAAGGGCCCCACAGCTCAAGCCGTCAAATAAACAGTAAGGTGGATTAGGATACAGGTTTCCCTGCATGCAATCAGAAGTAATGACAATATATGCCTAGACTGGGCATCAGTACCAAGCGGCCAAGAGTGGACACACTGATATGCCAATGGCTGCCTGAGAGGAAGGCGGCAGGAACGCACCTCATCTGCTAGTTCTGCCTCTTCCTTAAACCTATGCAGGGCTAACGCCCAGCGTCCACTCACTCGCAATGGCTGCTGTTTCACAGGTTCTGATGCTTTCCAGAGCCGCTACAAGACCTTTGCCAAAACCAAGACTTACGGCACAGCTGGCATTGCACATGCCTATGATGCAGCAGTTGCCATATTCAAGGCATATGCACGTGCGGCTGCGCCCAAAAAGGGGTCTGATATTGCAGCTCAGCTTCCTGGTGTGAAGTTCACAGGTGAGGCTCACTTTTATTACACTTCCTGATATGCCATAGCAGAAAGTGACACATGCCCGCACCTCAAGCCATCACAAGGAACAGAGGTGGAACAGAATAGGGGTTGTCTTCAGCATGCAAGCATGACAACATATGCCTAGACATGAGGTCCAGGCAGGTGAGGCTCACAAACAGGTTTTATGCTGCCTTGCCAATGAGCGAACTAGCCGGTCTGGGAGTGGCGGAGTGAAATTGATTGCTGAACATGGATGGGTTGATGTAAAAGTGCAGGCAATTTCACTAGCTTTGGGTCTGTCTCACCCTACCCTCCGCCTCTTCAAGTATGATGTTGGTATCGCAGAGGCTTTGAAAGTTGTATTTTGCATGTGTAGTCACTCTCAGAACACACTTTGAGTCATCCTCTTGGTTGGTGCTGTGCCTAAACCTGGAGCAAGCGTAGATGTAACCATGGCGCTGTGCATGCCAGCGGCATGTGAGAGTGTGTTTAGCGTTTAGTGCCCTAAAACCCCAAAAACTACATGTAAGCATTGTACAGTGCAGGCCGCTGTGCAGGTGAGGGTGGGTTCAGGATGAAGGGCCCTAAACCCTAAAGCGCTAGAACCCAAAACCCTAAATGTAATCATGGTGCTGTGCATGCTGTGTTGCAGGTGAGAGTGGCAGTGTAGAGTTTGACACCTATGGTGATCTGAAGCCAGACGACACCAGCTATGAGTTTGTCAAGTATGGTCTTTCAGGGGATCTGGTCAAGCTGGTGGCTACAAAGACCGCTGTAGAGGGCCACTGATGCTAAGGTTTGGGGTTTAAAACCCTAAATGCTAAACGAGGGGATGTAGTCAAGCTGGTACCCACAAAGAGCGCTGTTGAGGGTTGCGATCGACACAACCTTGTGAGCCTGGGCCAAGGGTCAAGGCTCCATGCAAGGAGGCGACAGGCCCAGTGATTGTTAAGCTGGACATGGACTGTCCATACCAAATTTTGACCAATATTGAGGCTGGGGCCAAATGCAGTGGCAGCAGCACAGTTTGCAAGAGAAAGTGCTGCAAGACTGTAGATATGCGTTAAGACCCGCTGGTGATTGCGCTGTACAACCCCGCAAGTCAGTAGCAGTGCTCGTGTACTGTTGGTTATGTAGGCGTTCTTTCATGTTACTGAATGACCATTGAGACTGTTCAAAATTGCTCGTTGCTCTGGAGCAATTGCCTTCTGTGCCTTTGCTATTGTTCTGGTTGTTGTGGTTGTTGTTGTAACTGTTGTGGCTGCAACTGAACTCATGGAAAAATGGATGCCAGTGGCCATTACATCCCATACAACATGGAGTGTGTGTATACGTAAGACCTCTGTGGGCTGTCACATGTGCTGTCAGGCTGCGCTTTGTGAACCTGCTGTGCTGGATTTGGGATTGAAGCATATGTTCGCCTTATCAGTCAGTCGCTTCAGAATTCTGCCGGTGGCGGCACAAGATGTTAGAGCCACTCGTCTGTCCATGCCTTCAAGCTCAATCAGACAAGGCGTCGTACCTTTCTCTGTAAGGATCACTACCAGTCTGCAGCGATCTGGTATGTATGTTGTCCTGTTGCTGTTTGCTGGCTATTTCAACCATAAAGACCCACAAAAGTTGTCTGCACGTTCTCTAGGGCCAGTGTTCTGTATTGTTGTCTCTGCTTGGATGTGATCACGTGGTTCAAACTGGGGGACATGATGTTTGATGTTTTCTGGTTCAGCCTGTCTTAGTAGCTTTGCCACCCAGCTGCAATGGTGAACGGTGGCATCGCATGCAGGCCACTGCGCTTCACACACACAGTCTTGAAGTTTTAAGCTCTGAATATCACCTGAAAACAAAGCAGCACAGTCTTGCTGCAGTTTGGCTGTGTTTTATGCTAGAATCAATGTGCGGCCTGGATCGGCAGTATTCAATTGTTCCGATGGGGTTGCTGCTATATTTGCGATGAAGGTGGAGTTAGTACTGAGCATGCATTGACTCCATGCAAGTACGCTGATTAGGCTGCATCAATCTGGGGCAGGTCAGCGCCCTCTTAAGGCTCCCTTTGCAAGCTTATTGGAGGATCGGGAGCTTGTTTTTAAACTTGCAGCAGGGCCAAGTAATGGTATTCCTATATAGTTGTGTCCTTCCGTTGTGAAATGGGCAAGAGGCCAGGCAGGGTGAATTCGTAATGATAGTATATATATACTATATACTATCATTACGAATATTATATATTATATATGGTATTACTATCGCAGGCAAACACACACACACACACACTATATATATGGGGTGCAAAGGTTCTGTGCTTCAGGAGCCACGCCCGGCAGATGCTGCTGAACCCGAGGCTGGAGATCCTATTGAGATTCTATTGAGACGATACAGTCGGATGTAAAGTTTGAGTATGCCGGTTGATTCACTGGAGCCTAAGTTGGTTCCTGGCGGTGGGTACTTGCTGCCCCCACCAGCACCCCATTTGGACTGCGGTCATAGTGGTACCCTGTAATCGGTGCCCAAATCCCACCACCGGATGGATCCATAGAGGGGAAAGTTCCAGACGACCAATCAAGAATAGTACCCAAGCATGTACCCACTTAGGAGCCTTCAAACAGTTCCTCGTCCGACAAATCCCCAGAATGATCTGGCTCGGAACAATCAAACATATCCAAATCATATCAATTGACCTTCCAAGTCTGGTGCGTCCATCACATACCCATTACCAAATGGCCCCCTCAAAGCGGGGCGCCAAGTGGGGGCAGCGCCACCGGCACAAGGATCCAACTTAGGCTCCAAAGGCATAGTCAAGTTCCTGTCCAAGACTCACACAATGGCTGCCACCAGCCCATCCTAGAGTCCCTTGCTAGCCAATGTATGTCAGGCCAGCCCCTTTTGACTTGCCATGTGCTGATTAGTTGACCCAGTCAACAGCAAGCCAAGCACTTAATGCCTTGCTCATACATCAGTACCCCCCAGACCAGTGACAATACCAACAGGCACGAATGCACACGGCTACAACATACTTGATCAAGGCCGAGAGAGTAACACTGCCAGTGGCACATAGCCCAAAGTTAGCATACCTCAGAGAAGACACTTGCGGCCGCTGGGGGTAACACAGCCGCCAGGAGCAAGTCTCCCGCCTCAACAATTGCAGGGTTCACACAAGAAGAGGCAATGAGCCCAATCACCACTGAAATACAGCTGAATGAGAGTTACAGTGCTAACACCTCCACTCTTGACATAGAAGGGTGGGATGATGGTGATGCCAACCAAGTGATGGCAACCAAGACCAGGGTGGGAAGGATGCTTTCTTGCAACATAAGTTTTCCACACTTCCCCAGATGACCTCCATAGTGTCTTGACTTATTGCCACTGCCATTACCATAGTAGACCTGCTTGTCAATGCACACCAGAAGAATTTGACCAGCCCTGCAGCCCAAGCTATGTGTCCGTAGTGATCTGTGGCACCCACCTTGGAAGACATTCGACATACTTTTTCTCGTTCTCTGTGTAGAGCTCCTGTCTCTAGTAACTTCATTGTCTTTTCATCAGTCAGTGGCTACTGATGCAGACTCGGTCACACAGATGTGGGTGTACTGTGAGGTACCTTTCTGTCAAGAGATAAACTTGAGCCACCATCAGGCTTCTCAGTGCACACACCAGCCAGTATCCCATAAAGTATGTCTGATTTGCAAGATAAGGACCTGTGGATTGCAACAAGCAACCCACGTTGCCAGTTACAAACGTCTCAGGGCACCCAGCTTGCATGCAATGCTGCATCATGTCCTGCTTGCTATGACAGTTCACTCAGCAACCCGAAAGGTGTAGCTGGATTCTTTGCTGCAATGATCAACAGATGCTAGATACCAAATCCACTTGCGCTCATAAAGACAACAACAGCTGCCTGTGTGAGGCAATGCCGGTATGTTATTGCAACTGCAAAACAACTATTCTGCATGCTTATTGCACCAAAGTCTTCCTAAGGTTCCTCACAACTCTGACCTAGACCGGACATGTCAACTAGCAATAGCTACCCTACTTCACAAATGTTGCATTGCCTTCATGTGGTAAGCCTGAAATCCGCTACATGGCCTGATATACAATTAGGCAGCGCCTTTGTACGCTGAAGCAATTACCCCACAAGTCAGATTCCAATTATCCATAAAATTTGGTACTGATTGAACAAGCCGCCAAGCCGGTTGGAGTAGTATGCTGGCCCAGATCCAGAGGATTGAAACCTAGGCTCTGAACTTGACATGTCAGATACATGTACAGCGTGTTGTGCATCTGCCACATCTATGGAACAAGGGCATGGGCACCGCAATAATTGTATATGTATGCCAGGAAGGGTCACCTTGGCCAGAAGCAGTTATGTCCTGATGGGGCAAAGTTAGTGCACATATCTGCCCAGACAAGACATCCCCTATGCCAGCACATGCACAAATGCTGCAAGTACGCCTATAAATGCACATCCGACAGAGCTGCAAGGGCCATGCTTAGAAGTGACGGACGTTGGCTAACAAGAAGGGCTACTTACCACCACCAACATATTTTAGCAGATGCTCCTTTCAGCCATATGGTGGCAATAGGTATTGCTAGACTTGGGTGGCTGTCTGCAGAAGCCCACATGTGGGACCCGGTTGCAGCATAACTGAGCAGCTGCTCGATGTCAGGAGAGCCAAAAACTAACAGCCACCCAAGCCTAGCAATACCTATTGCCACCATATGGCTGAACAAAGGATTCATTTATGCACAATCCACAAGCCCACGTGTGAAAGGAGGAGTTTACAAAGGTGCAACGTGCATACTGCTCACCCAGGTCTTTCCCAAAACCCAAGGTATGCTTAAGTGTGCAGCATTCCCTCTTGTTTTCTTTATGTTGCTTAAAAAAGGTGGCAAATTCCACCCGTATATGCCTGCACCACAGCACAAAGACTGCATCCGGTCTGCGAGCTCCTATGGAGACAAACGCAGCAGACGCTCCCAACCCAAAACCTTGGTGACAGACAATAACACCTCAACCCTCAAGTGTAATAGAACCTGAAAGCTGCAATCGGATCGAGGGAGCTCCTCCCTCAGTGAGCCTCATAGTCCCACCAAAACGCCTCCCATCCGCAAAGAACTCATAGTTGTAGCGGCCATAAAAGCCCTGGAATTGCAGCACAGAGGGCGCAGACCCAAGATCCACAGGGATTACTGTTCCCTTCTTGGCTCCGTTCGCACCTGGTGTGATAACCACCTGCTCAGCTCCTGCATCACTGTTGAATGCATTTACCTGGAGCCCAAGCTTACCATTTGTGATAGTCGTATTCCATTTCACCCTCCATAGCTGGTTCAGCATGTTGGCAGCTGGCTTAGGAGACCCATCTGCCCTGAAGATACCTCCGCCCTTGTTCCAGATGTGTCCATCCCAGAAGCCCCACATTGTAATACCTTTGATGGCTGGATGGCTGAACCACAGGGAGACCAGCTGCTTGATGAACTCACTCTGCTCTGTTTCGCTGAGGTCACTTGCACGATCAGCTATCGACAGCCTAGACATTGCTTGACTGCTGAGGCTGAACTCTGTAATGTAGATTGGTAGGCCTGTCGATGCAAGCTGGTTCAAGCGCTCCCACATGGCTTCAAACGTCGTGGAATCCCTCATTAAATGAGCTTGGATTCCTATGCAAGTCACAGGCGCCCCAGACTGCTGCAGCTCCCTGATAAGGTCCAAGAAGTCCTGCCAGTTTTGAGTGTCCAGCACAGCCCACTCGTTTAAGCAAAGGCCTGCAGAGGGGTCTGCAGCACGTGCCCAATGGAAGGCATCTCGCAGGACTGTGGCGCGCATGTTGCAATGGTCAATCATTGAAGGAACAGCTACGAGCTCATTGAAAACATCGTACTGGGTGAATTGCCCTCTGAAAATTCCAAGGTCCCGCTGAATGCGCTCCTTTAGCGCCTGCACATGAACACAATCAGAGCTGTTCAGCATTTGGAATACCAAGTAAGCAGCTGTGCATGGGGTGTGTTTCTCAGCATTCCACTTTACCATTCTTACAATGTATGTGGACTTAAACATGTTTTCTCCCTCTGCAATGCCTCCAGACCCCCACAAAGCAAGCAAACGCCAAACAACATGCTCAGAAAGTATAGCAAATGTAAGTGGCCCGAAGCAATCCTGTTGGGCGTTTAATGTTCCACGAGCTCTGTGCAACGATGCATTGCTGATGGCATGACATGATAAAGGAGGAGGTGCTTTCATGTAGAAGGTGTGTATGCTGGACCACTAACGTGCCAACTAGTGGGATCTGAGCAGAAGGATGGCATGTGTACACGTCTCCAGCTCTCTGAACCAGCGGAACTTCCAATGGTTGAAAGTGCATTTCAGTTGCAGGGTCCTTCCCAGACTCCCAACGTACCACAGCATACTTGGCACAGTCAAAGTTTTCCACAGGCCAAAAGCAGTGCTTCCCCTTGGTCCCAACGCAGTCCTTGTAGCCCACACCCCATTCAATAGCATGGCCTCTAATGAGCTCCATGTTGTACTTCTTAGCCAGAGGTAAGTACTGCTGCTTCAGAACGTTCATGGCACCTTGATAGCGCCCCTTGTGGGTCTCAAAGTGACCCCACTTGAAAATGTTCTCGGGGGTGACGGACCAGAAGTTCTGACCCACTGCATCAAGGTACCATGGAAGCATCCTGCAGCAGTAGCATAACACAAATTGGACAGTTAGTCATGGTCTCAGGAGGCAAGTTCCTGTGGGATCCATAACTACATAGAGTCTCCCTTTGTTACCTTCATGTGCGCATAGACAATAAAAGATGGCCAAGAGAGCATGGTGCTCAGCCACAGAGCAATGACCATGGTGGAAGCCTCACAGAACAGAGATAATTGTTTGAAGACACATGCATGGCAACGCTGGGACGCAACATTATTTCTGCTACCTTGTTCACCTGGGGTTTTTCTTCTTAACCACATCAGGCTCAATAGCAGTTCCCCACTCGAATGCATGACGCTGGAGCGTTAGATTCAGTCCATATACTGGGACTGCTGATCCATACTGATCTGCAGCTGACAGCCAAAAGGTGCCCTGTCTGACTGACTGAATCCTATCATCTGTGTTGTTCAGGAATGAAAGGTCAAGATCCACAGATGACAAAGACAATTCCCGGAAGTAGAAGGCCCCCAGTGAAGACCCAACATGCACTTGGAACTCATGAGTCCCAGAAGTGATCGGCTGGACGAGACGCAGGGATACCCTCTTCCAACTGCTGGTTAGCTGTGTAGGTTTAACTGCCACTACTCTCCTCAAGGCATGGCTGTACAAAGCTACATTTACAGATGCCTTTTTGCCACCAGCTCTAGCCTCAAGCTCCCAGTTATATGCCTTCATGTTGTCCAAGTGCAGGGGTTCGCTCCGAGCTTGGACTCGCCATGCTTCTGGGCGAGGCTGGAGCTGTTTCACAACTACTGACAGACTCTTCACGTTTCTACGCTGCATTGACATGGAAGTGCTTTGCTGTTCCACTCTAGGGAGCCCAGTTGCTGGATCTGGCATGACTCGGATCCTGTAGCTAGTCTGAATGCCGGCTTTCTTGGCCAACACGTCGCTGCTCCCGAGTAGCAGCATCGCAAGGATCAGTGTTAGAGTCATCGCAGGCATATGATGATTCTGATAATCTGCGTTTGTGCGCAGGTCAATGGGAGCTAGCAAGGTGGTGCACTCAGGCCGTCACGGCACCATGTCATGCACAAGACCGACAACACAAGATCACTCCGCTCCAATGAGCTATTGCACGGCAATAAGCATACTGTAAGCATATTGTCGTGCGCACATCACAATGCAATGTGATGGGTTCGGGATCACACGTTGCATGAGAGCTTTTAGCAAGTTTGACGGTTCCAAACGGCCGGGTGGCACCAGTGACCCATTCCCAGATTGCTGTCATGTCATGTCATTGAGTGAAGCCATACCACGATACGTGTAGGCGCTCCACGCGGACAGAAAGCAAAGGCAGCTTACGGGACGTCCTTCCTCATCCCCAGTGCCAACCCTCACAGCAACAAATTCAGCAGTCCTATTCCAGTATCGTGGTCTTGCTCTGGAGCTATGCTTAGTCTATACCGTTATCAAATCTCACCACTACAAATTGTGGGAAAAGAGCAGCAATCCGCATATGTATGGCACCTTAATGCGTACCTGTCGACCCCATTTGTCTATCAACATATATCAGACTCAGCTTTGCAGGTGCGGTGCTGCCCATCCAGTTCACACTGCTACCATGCAGTTCCTTTGTTTACGATTACGATTACAACATGACAATACCTAGGACTGGATTTACACACTTGAGCATGACAAGCTGAGTACCACACAGTGGATGCATCCAAATTGTATTCGGCAGCTGAGTACCGCTTCCAAAATACATTTGGCTAATGTAGCAGCAAATCCGTCAGCATGTACACCATATACCGGTATCTTGGTACCTAAATACCTTGTACGTTACAGGACACTCTAAGGCCCACCACAACTACGCTTCCAAAGTCACTCCAGGCCAGAAACACCCTGAAACACTCCATAAGCGAAACCTGTAGAGGAGCTGCAACCAAGACCAGCAGCAGGTGCACTGCCAGCATGCTTGATTCCCCATGTCTCAAACCTCTACATACACATGAACTGAAGCAGTACTCATACGTACCTCTCTACAGCTGGCATCCTGTTGCCACCACACCAGATCATGGTGATGCCCTAATCCTTCACATGGAAGAGCAGCAAACACTTAAGAATACGTGGAACAATCTACCGAAGCACACAGCATTGCTTGTCTTGCACTTGACACTGCATCTTTCAGCAGGGGATAGTGCAGCAGCATAATACCAACACAGAATGACATGCACGTATCACAGGTGTAAAGGCCCATGATTGCATGCTAGGCACATGCACAACCTAATTATATAACAAACCCTCCCTGACTACAAGTGTCTCCTTTCTCAAACCAGAACTGTTCTGCAGCTTGTTCAGCTGCTTGAGGACAATTGTGACCAGCATCTTGCAACTGGCAAACTGTTGAAAAAACAAATACATGTACATGCCATCTTTTCACATTCTCATAAGCCACATGGTCCTCTGCTTGAGCTCCACATGACATCCTCCTCAGTCATGTCCCATAGTAACAACCCAGGGATCACAGGAGCTGATAACCTAATCTGCATTATTTACTTCCCGCTGGTTGCCACTGAGCTTGCAGTTGCCACCACAGGTCCATGACCATTGCCCTGAGCCACAGACCTGGAAGAAGCAGAGGCACCCAGAACACCCTGTGCTACAGCCTTGCTGTCTGCCTTGCAGGGACCAGAGCCACACAGAGCCTTGGAAGCACTGTCAGCATCAGCAGTAGTACCCACTGCAACAGCCTTAGAGTCTGCAGACCCGGGCCCACCGCTGATGCTCTTGGCACCTGACTTAGCATCAGCATGACCCGCACCAGTGATGGCAACACCAACAGACTTGGCATCAGCAGGACCACGAGGAGCAATAGCAACAGCACCGCTGTCAGCCTTAGCAGGGCCAGCAGTAGGGTTGGCGGTGGCAGAGGAGATAGCACCAGCGGGACCACCCTCGGAACGACCAAATGCACCAGCACCAGCAGCAGCACCACCAAGCCCGCCTAGGGCAGCTGCATCAGCACGGCCAAGAGCTGCACCCCACTGAGCAATAGCACTGCCGCGAGACTGAGCGCCCGCCCCGGACCAGCCAGTGGCAGTAGCCAGGCTGGAGGAAGCAGCGATAGCATCACCCCAACCTGACTGGCGGGCGATAGCCTCACTGTTTGCGAAAGCAGCACCAAATAGAGCACTACACACCTTATCGGCGATAGCAGCAGGAGCCAGGGCCTGTGCGTTTGCTACAGCCAGCGCATTGGAGGAGGCAGCAGGACCAAAGGCCTTGCCAACAGCAGTAGCAGTAGCCTGGGCCACGGCAGTAGCAGCAGGAACAGGGCCAGCTACAGGCACCACGGGGAACACTCGCTGCCTGGCGCCGTCGAACAGTGGTGTGAAGGAGGTGAAGGCCCCAGCATTCTCCAGAGGTGCCACAAAACCACAGCGCAGGGACCCACCAGCAGGAACAATGGGCTGGGGGCAGCGGAGTGCACCTCTCACACGCGTGGGGCCAGCCAGACCAAAGGCACCACCATTGAGGGAGTGTGGCTTGCCCCGGTTGTTTCTGATGGTGCAGGTGCCACCAATAAAGCCCAGGTGTGGGAAGGCGTACGCATTTACATCAGCAACTGCCAGGGCACCACCAGACTTGGCTGTCATCAGTTTGCGGTGGCTGGCATGGGCAGAAACTGCACAGCAGAAGTAAAATAAGTTCAAGTAAGACCGACAAGTGGCTGTTAAAAGCTCGCTACAAAGTACGATTTGGAATATGAATGGACAACACGTCAAGACAATCTGTTCTGCTGGCACATCTGCTGTATGACAGTACCTCTGTCCAATGTGGGCTTGCGCTGCTGTGTCAATTTCCCATGCACTGCTCCTGCATGCCGCAGCCATGCAATATCTGGTCACGCATAATTGAGCAGATAGGTGAGATGGTTGTAAAAACTCAGGGGCTCTTTAGCATCAGTGGGCTCATTCCCAGCCATAATGCATGATGGCCCATCTGCTGGGTAGCACCTCCCCTCAAATTAGAGCACCCTTTAATGAAAGCATGCCCAGCCGTACCTGCTTGGACACCAACAAACAGTAGGCAGAGTAGCCCAAATGCCTTGTGTAAGCCGGCCTGCAATGAAAAGACAGGGCCATGAGTTAGCAGCTGGCAGACATAAACTGGCAGGGATAATCTGGCAACGAATGCGCCTGAGAAAGACAAGCAGCTCAGAAAGGTCCTCTGGCACTTCGCTAGGATACATGCTGCCTGCCTTGATGTGGAGTTTAACTTCTTGGGTGCAACCTTAACCACTGGTAAAAGCACAAACCATTTGCTACTCACCATGTTGGTTGGATCTCGATGGGTAGCCGTCGGGGTTTGACTGCTTGGATGTCTTTCTGCTACTGTGAGAAGTGCTTTGTGGTGTATCAGGAAAATTGGTTGATGAGAGCCAGCTGGCTGTGCCCTTTTATTGGAGTTCCTCATGTGCGCTCCTGGGAGATGGGGCACGGTGCAATCCCACCTCGCGCAGATCCGAGAAAGGTTCGAATGGGAAGGCGGTGTCACCGGTGTGAGCAGCTTCTTCCGGTGTAACTAGCATGCAGTTCTGGATTACTTCCAATGCACATAACTCCACGGCTGCTTCTGAGGGCTGCCTTATGCCTTGCCACTATTGTCATCCTACAGCTCTTCGGGGCGCTGCCTCCTCCATGACGCTCACTCCATCGGCTAGGACGTCCGAGGATGGTCTGGCTCCACCAGGACGCGTTGCCACATGAAGGGCCGTTGTACGCGTTGCAAGGCAGATTTCAAGATGAATGATAGACTGAAAGATAACGTCGGAGAGCGTGCTGCAACCAGAAGGGCCTGGCATGCCACTAAGTAAGCGGTTCGCACGGTGGCCCTATTTAGAAGAGCGGTTTGTGATTCAGCAGATATGGAGAACATCGTAGAACCGAAGTCATCACCCCATGGTGACGAGGAACATACATACACACAACTAGAGCTGCCGCTCCATGCTCAGCAAACAGCATCCCAGGGCAACACACGAGCTCTTGTAAGTGCCAGACCCACCATCTCCGTAAACATGGCTGTAGCAGACCAATGACTTGACCTGTCAACGCCACCCGTTGTACATACAATTCAACACAAGTTTGTAACTGAAACCCCCGCTCCAAGCCCTAACGTGCCACACAGCAAGGTCACTCATCATCAAGCAAGGCCACATCTTCCTCCCGTACCATCCATACCAGCCGGGTGCCCATGTACAAGAAACAGAAAGACATCCGCCATGAGGACCCATGCATCCCTAACCTCGTGCTCTCGCTCACACCTTGTTGGTGCCATATGCACCTGCATCTTGCAAACAAAGAAACATAATCATGCTGCGGCTGCGGCTTCCCTTTCTCTGGCCTATCAGTAGCTGCACCAGCTCAATTATGATCAGTTCCTGCACGCGCTTGAACATGTCGTCCGCTGGAGTGTTGCGGTACATGTTTCGGTATCAGTACTGCTTGGTTGGTGGTCTGGAAGCCATTGTGTTTGGTTCCATCCGATGGTGTGTTTGGTCGTTTCGACCTAGCAGCCCTTTGCGGTTGCCACACCTTCAATGTTTGTTGTTGTTGTTGTTGCTTTGCAAGGCAACCCCACTCCCTTAACATATGCAAGAAGGGATTTCCCCCCTTCTCTGGGTAGTTCTCTCTCTCTCTCTCTGCAACTTAACTTTGCCTCTCCAAATATGCAGCTGCTGCAGTGCTCTATAAGCCCCGGTGACATGCACCACATCCAGCATATGCTTAATACTCCTGAGAACAAACGATGGGAACTTCACATTGTACAAACTGTAAAATGCAACAGGCACTGCATGCATGCAACCACCCTGTGGCATCCTTGCACTGAAGGAGCTCCCACAAGCCGCACCATGCTCACCATATACCTCACTCTCCTGACACCCACAGTCGCCACCACAGGAGATCCGCACACAACCTAAACAAACATCGAAAGGCAAGACTCGCTCCCTTCATACACCGCTGCAGAGATGTGCCCACCAGCCCTTCAACTACCCAGGTTTCCTAGCTCCCGCATGAGATCCACCAGAAGCTGCGGGATAGCAGCACCAGCACCAGCGGGCAAAGGAACAGCTCGCCCTGCATCAACAGCAACAAGTCACTTTTTCAAAAAGCGCAACGCAAGGAAGAGGAAGATACTTACGCGACAAGACCGCATGTTCATCTTCAGCGCGGGGCTGAGCGAGTGCCCCCCAGTCTGACACAAACCCATTGGCCCACAAGATGGCAGTGCTTAAAGAGAGATGCAGCAGGCAGAAGCAGAAGAGCTCATTCACCTTACGGTCCAAGCCACACAGGCATACAGCATAGCCAAAGTGCAACTTTGTACTCATTTGCTTATAATAAGCCAAGCCCAAAGCAAGCAACAGCAAATCCACTCAGGGAAGACAGATGCTGATGACGCTGCAGGATTAAGGAGCATGGCATGCCTGCTTGAGAGCATTCCTTGCTGCACCATAGTATTACACGCCATCCTGCACTGGTCCCCAACTTCACTTTGAGTTGTCTTGTTCGTAAAGCTTACAAGACATATGTGGTGCAGCACTGACAAAGCAAATTGCACGCTAGGGGAAGTGCAACGCCCCCCAGGCGCACAGAAACTCTCAACTGTTGCCCATTTAGCCCCAAATTCACAGGACCCCCCAGCCCCCAAGCAGCCCCCCCGCACCCTGACCTGAAGGCACCAGCAGCCATTCCACCTGTCCTACAAAGCCAGCACCTGCCAAATCTGCCCCTGCAAGCCTCCTGCCAACGCTCCCCGCTCCAGCACTAGCACCTCCTGCTCCCTCTGCCTCAGCTTGCTGTTGCAGACTGAGCCGCTCAGCTTTCTGCTTTGCTGCCCATGCGTCTGACAGGGCTGCTTGCAGGGGTTCTGCTAAGTCCCGCCACTCTGCAGAAGCCATCAGCACACCTGGCATGGATGGAAGGGAAAACACACGGTGTCAGTTATAGGGCATTGCCGCCCGGCAGCGAGGAGGACCATGGCATAGCAAAAGGTGCCATAGGTCCCGCACCTCAAGCCGTCACGAAAGGAGCGAGGTGAATCAGAATACGGGTTGTCTTCAGGAGCGATAACAACATATGCCTAGGCATGGGGTCCAGCAGCTAGGTCTAAAGCACATAAAACCTCTACTGCCCCAATGGGGGTAAGAACCTTCCTCCTACTTAGAGGAAAAGGAAGGCTTGTAAGCCCAGGCGCCAGTAGTACATGGTCTTTTGAACCCTTGACTCAGCTCCCGCCCCCCACGACTCGCATTCCAGCGCACAACCAAGGAGTATAGCACAAGATATTCTGCTTGTGAGATGCTACTCTAAAAAACCACCACCACCAGCGTAAAACAGGGAAAGCATGCAGGGGAACATCTGCACTTACAGCTCAAAGCGCACAACAAGATGGTTAAGACCTGGTACAATCCCCCTCAGCTCACAAACAGACAGCCAAATCCATGATCAACGCACGTTCAAGGGAGCAAGCCAAGCTGATGTCAGTCCTGCAGGTGCTAGGCTAGTCACATGGTGTGTTTAGCTCCGATACAACATCAATCCAGCTTTTGCAGTCATCAAAGAGATACAAAGGCCTGTGAGGAAACACCTGCTACGTTACAAGGACACACTGGAATTACTGTCATAACTCACACAAGCAGACAACAGCTGCTTGGGTCTCAAAACCATTCACACTCTGCTTATACATGAATCAGGGGAAGCGTACGTACCTTTGCATACGCCTAACACCCAGAAGCATGTGCACCTTTCAGCCCAAACCCATCTCCCAATTGGTAGACGTACCTTGCTCTCCATACATGGCCAGGAGGCGTTGCCATACCCCTTCTGCTGCCTCCGCTGCACCCAGGTTGTAGCAATCCTGCAGCAGCAGCACGCAGCAGCTACCTGGCAGCTGCTGAAGCTGTAGCTGCACCTCACCCAAGCACTGCTGCTGCAGCTGAGGGAGCAGTAGCAGCTCACAGCAGCGCCACAGCCGCAGCAGGACACGCACAGCATGGCACTCAACACAGCAGCTGCAGCACAACTGCTCTTGCGGCATATCCTCCTCCAAGTCGCCCTCAGGTCTGGCTTTCGACGTGGGCTTTCGGCCATCACGTCGGAACCTTTTTCCCTGCTCCTCCTCATGCTGCTGCTCCTGCTGCTGCTGGTGCCTGTGCTGTGGATGGAAGATGGAGGGAGCTAAATCACATGCACAGAATGCGGAAATCTTGGGCAGTTCATCTGTATACAACCAATGCAGCAACACAGCTGCCACTTCTGCATCAGCCTCTGGTACCGTCAAGACACGTAACTGCCGCTGCTGCTGCTGCTGCTCCTGGTGGCGGTGGTTGTGGTGTTCTCCAGCTGCACACGCACACGGACTGCTGCTGCTACTGCTACTGCCTCTACAGTTGTTACTGCTACTGCTGCTACTGCTGAGCCCATGGTCCCAGCTACTGGCTGAAAAGGATGCTCCTCCTTGCCATCTGCGTGAACACAGTGCCTCAAAGTATGGACATCTGCTAGCCAGAACCACACTATGACAAGGCAGAAAGCCAGCACACACTGTGCGACCACTGCTGCTGCTTGTGCTGCAAAGCGCCTCCTGCCAATCTCCATCACCATGCCTGCGGGTGCCACAAACAGTGCCATTACCTTCGCCCTCACTAACGCTTCTGCTTCTGCTGCTGCTGCTGCTATTACTCCTCCTGCTACGGCTGTTTCTGGCATGTGCTGGGTGTTTGGATGAGCTTCCGCCTGTGCTTGCTGGGGCATTGCACTGTTGTACAACTGGTGCTGCAAGGCAGACATCCACAAAGGGCGGAACATCCACCAGCTGCGACTCCCATTGCTGCTGCTGCTGCTCCTGGTGGTGCTCAGGCCCTGAAACCTGTCCCCCCTCCTTCTCCCTGCTCCCCCACCACCCCAAGAAAGCTGCTGCTCGTGTCTCCGGATCCACAAGGGAGATGGCCTTAGGTATGACCTCAGAGGCAGCAGCCACAACCTCTAGAATGTCAGCGCATCTAAGGTGGCTAGAGGTTGGAACAGCACTAGGTGGTTCAGATGCGGCAGTGCTGGTGCCACTACCATCTACTGCTGCTGCTGATCCTGCTGATCCAAAACCACTGTGTGTGTTTAACTCATCCACTGTGTGTAGGCATCCCTCTGGATCAACAAACCACACCTCCTGCTGCTGCTGTTGCTGGAGTAGGTCCAATTGCTCATCCTGCACTTGCTCAGGTTGTAGCTTCTGCCCCTGCTGCTGTTGCCATTGCTGCCCCTGGCAATGCTGCTGCTCCTGCTGCGGTGTACAATGCTCAATGGCTAAGGGAACCTTGGCCTCAGTACCATACCCACCTTCTCCAGCTTGCTGTTGCTGCTCTGGTAACAGCTGCCCTAACAGCTGCTGCTGCTCCTGACGGCGCTGCTCCTCTTTCCCCTGCTGCTGCTGCTGGACTTGACCCAGCTCTCCACCCTGAAGCACATGCAGCTGCTTTACAAGCACCTGCTGTGGCAGTAGCTTGTGCAGTACAGGTGGTGAGGGGCTGAGGTACATCCCAGGTGCTGGAGGAGCAGCAGCAGCAAGAGCAGCTAAACCCGGCAAGTCTAGCTTCTTACCAAGCAGCCGGAGCTGCTGCCGCTGCTGTTGCTGCTGCTGTTCCTGGCCCTGACAACCTCCCGCTCCTCTGCTGCTGGTACTGCTGGTATCAGCCCCGCAAGGCCCCAGCAATGTTGCCCTACCCGTGTAAAGATACTCCACTACGGCTGAAAGAGCCGTGGGATTAACAGCAGGGCTTAGCCGTAAAACCGCACGACCGCAGTCCCCATGACACCCGGATGCATGCGGGGCCCCACCACCGCTAGTTGCTGCACCTGGTTCAAGCCCTAACTTATTCCCTAAGCTCCCATTCTGCTGCTGCTGCTGCTCGCCACCTGTAACATGGTGTTGCCATCCATGGGCCCTAGGAGCAAAAGGCTTCAGGGCTTTGATCTTAGACCCCAACACCTCACAGCCTGCTGCAATGACAGCAGCATGCACAGGCACGACTGCAACAGAAACAGGAGCCCTTAACGCCCAGCCACTCTGCTGCTGCTGCTGCTGCTGTTCCTCCGACTGCTTCTGCTGCTGCTCCGGCTCCCTGTGCTGCTGCTTTGGCTGCTTCTGCTGCTGTCCCTGCTGCCCCGGCTGCTGCTGCTGCTGCTGCTCCTTGTGGCTAGGTATGACCAGCTCCACATCTTCTAGCACCTCATGGGAGTGTAAAGCAGCAGCAAGACAACCACCCATGCTACTACCACAGCCCAGCTGGCCGTAACATGACGATAAAACTGCTGCCGCCCAACAGCCTACTTCGCCCAGCAGTACAGATGCTACAGCTACCACAGGAGAACCCTGACGTGGCACCCTGCTGTTGCTGCTGCTGCTACTGCTGATGGCAGATCCACAACAGCTGCTGCCACTGCTACTGCTGCCACCATCTGAACGAAAGCAATTCAACCGTGTTGGCACTTCCACACTGCTACTGCTGGGAGCTGCTATCTGACACGCCTCCATTATCCCCTCCAACACAGGGTGCAAAGTAGGCTTAAGATAAGATAAAGCCCCGCTGGCTTGCTCAAGCGCTGCTTCCATCATACTGCTGCTGCTGTTACTACGGCTTACCCCTGTGGCCCCACAACACCCATTAGTAGCAGCAGCAGCAGAAGGTACGAGAAGCTGCAACTGTCGGCTCAACACCCAGAGGGTTTGCAGGGCAGCTAGCGTACACTCTAGTAGCCTCTCACAACGTAGGCCTACCAGCACAGGCCTCTTGACCCCTTGGCTCGGCTGCGCCTCATTCAACCTTGACGCCTGCATACCTGGAGCTGCTGCTGCTGCCGTGCTAACCGCAGCAGCGGCAGAAGGCAGAGCTGCATTATTGCTGCTGCTGCTGCTGCCTGCACTGCTGTCGCTATACCCCAGGTTCTGCAACAGCGCCACACCCACCAGCACCAGCAGCTGCCCCGCTAAAGCCACAGCAGCAGCCATGCCCTTGACCACCTCCACTTCAGCATCCCTCCTGCTACTGTCACTGCTGCAGGTACTGCTGCTACTGCGGCTACTGCTGCTGCTGGTGGAGGCGATGTTGCAGGCACTCCCTGCTACAGCCGCTGCCACTGATAAGCAGCTGTAGCTAGCAGCTAGCACTAACCAGCTTACAGGCTGCCGGGACACATACTCAGACATGTGTGCACTGCTACTGCTGCTGCTGGTGTCGCTGCTTCCAAGCCCAGAGAGCCTGCTGCCTATGCTGCTACTGCTGCCAAAAGTTGAGGCGAGCTGATGCAACTGCTGCATGCTGAAGCAGTCCAACAAGCCGCCAGGAGGCCCCTCGTCCCCAGTAACAACACCAGCACCAGCAGCAGGTTGGGTTTTAGCCCCCTGCTGCCCCCTCTGCAGCTGACCTAGGTCCAAACTTGCCATAAACCCCAGTAACACTCTCAGCCGCCCCAGCAGGACCACAGTTGACACCTCCCGCATGTCCCAGTATTCCTCATAAGCCCTGAGCACCCTCTGCACAACCCGAGGCTCTACAGCCACATGCTTGCTGCTACTGCTGCTACTGGCTGGGCTGCCATTGCCAGAACAGCCTCCTCCTCCTCCTCCTCCTCCTCCTGCTGCTGCTGCTGTTTGCGCTGCACCTCCTGCTGGGTGTAAAGCAGCCACTGGACTAAGCTTAGTCTGTGCAGCAATGTTGCGCAGGATCACCCATGCCCAGCTCTCTATCTCATTACTTACATTTTGTGTCACCCCGGTTACCATAGGCGGTACAGGTATTGCCTCTGCCACTGTATCTTCCCCCGCTGTCTTATGCACATACACAGGAGGTAATATGGCTGCCACAAGCTCATGAATCAGGACGTGCTTCCACTCTCCAGACAAGAGGTACGGCACTACAGCTGGGCAGTACCGCTGAGTCCCACCGTACTGCCCATCAAAAGGCATTGTTGCTACAGCTAACAAGCGCAGAGCTACAGCCCCAACGTATCGCTGCAGCTGCCCCGACGAAAAGAGCAGCCCTGAATTCCGGAAAAAGACAGTGGCTGTAGCAGATGACGCAATTTCACATAGCTGCTGCTGCTGGTGCTGCTGCTGCAGGAGGTGACCGTTGTCCTGCTTTTCTGCTGAAGCTATGCCGCCGCCTCTATCCGCTCCTTTTCCTGCTGCTGCTGCTGCTGGTGGTGCCAGAGGTGGCGAGAGCTGCTGCTGGTGGTGCTGGTGGCGTGTAGGTTGCCAAAGTACTGGCAGTGCCATGATGATGGCTGCATGTACCCACATCTCTATGCTCACACCATCAGACTCCCGCAAGATGCAAGGCCTGCAGGACAGCAGGAAAACAAGTAGCCACTTAGCTCATCGGTCACCTCTCAGATCTAAAGTTGAATTAGTACAAGCTCTCCATACAGCACTTTGCAATAGGGGATGTCAAAGCAGCAACCTTCCCACCGCAGTAGCAGACAGCACATTATGTACTGGCATATCCAAGCAGCATCCTCACCTCCTCAGCACTCTGAAACAGAAGTCCAGCAGGAGCTGCCCTAGCAGTGCACCTGACTCCCTGCTACTGCTACTGCCACTTCCCCCTCCCTCAAGAGCTGTAGCAAACCCAGCATGGCCTGCCAAGCTGGCCAGAAGCTGTAGCGCATGACGGTGCAAGGGGTGGCCCAGCAACTGCTGCTGCAGGTCACTTGTTGCCAGCTGTAGCACCACCCAAAGACGCAGCTGCGCTACTGCAGGAGTGGGCAGTACATCATCTTGTACCGCTGAGGACAGCTCTGATAAGCGTGCTAGGAGAGCAAGGTGGGAATCACCTAGTTCAACTGCACCACCACTGCTGCTGCTGCTGCTTGTAGTGCTGCTGCTGCCGCTGATGATGCGAGTAGGACTTTGCAAGGTGGACTTCTGCTTTGAACAGGCAGCTTGTGATGAGGGAGATCCTTCTGTTCCTGGAAAACGCAACACCCATTGGTTTAGGACAAGGCACTTCCAGAAGTGGAGCCTTCTTATCATTTCAGTATATCCCTCAGAATCCACCTTTGCTCCAAGGAGGAGCCTAGGCACCAACAGCTAACCCGCAAAAGACACAACCTTATGCCTCCAATCAGAATTTGCGTAGCAATTGGGCATTATTGACTGGAGAAACATTGAAACACCATGGGATCACTGTACTACCATGTCATCATTGCCTCCCATGCAGGGACCTGCACCCATCCTCAAAACATCCCAGAATCATGCCATCCCCTCCCTGTGGCACACCTTTTACTAGGACAACAGGTGGTGGTGGCACCAGACCAGACAGGAAGTTGAAGAGGCGGGCAGTGCAGTCCTTGGCCTGCCAGTGGGGCCATAGCTGACTGAACCGCCATTGCGACAAGGCCAACAGGAGAAGATCTGCTGCTGCTGAGCCTGCGCATCAAGGAAACACAGTCAGCGGCAAGGATGTATGGCAAGATCTCAGAGTCTCACCTTGTGCTCTTGAGGCAGAGCCGCAGGTAAAACATGCATTCTGCTGGGTGAAGCGTGTCCCTCAAAATGGGAGGTATCAAACAGACAAAAGAGTACTACATTGGGCAGCCATGATGAAGCATCCCTTGAACCTCAAGCTTTGGAATAGATTCTGCCGAATCAATTCATAACACCCTTGTGAGCTTTTGAGGTTCAGCCCTTTAGAAAGCCCTTTAGAGCCTAGTGCTCGAGCCCAAGGGATTCTAACATACACGAACACTAGTGCCATTGCTCATGTTAAACTGCAAGGTACTGTAGATATGGTGTGTGGGATGATGACTCCCATAATGATGACCTCAGAGAAGTAAATGATGGTCACTTTCTCATCATTGCCTGGACGAGTGAGCAGCTCTTAAACCCTAACCTTAAACCCTGAGCTAGGGTCATTTTCTCAACATTGGCTGGACAAGTGAGCAGCTCCTAAACCCTAACCCTGAACTAGGGTCATATTCTCACCATTTGCTGGACAAGTGAGCAGATCCAACAAGGCGGGACAGATCTCAGGCGGGAGCACTGCTGGTATGTACTTTGATAGCAGGTGGAGGGCCTCTAGGGTCAAGGGCAGGGCTGTGCTGGTGGATGAGCTGCTTAGCAGGCCCAATAAGAGGGAGGGGGGTAAGGCTCTGCTGACTGCCTGTCTACATGGGGGCGTAGCACCAAGTGATGAAATGGGTCAGTACGGTACTTGCACCTGGGTACAAATTGTAGCATTGCTTAAGCAGCGTTGCTGGGGCTGCATGCACTGCATGGCATATAGAGCAATTATGACTGTGGAAGTATGACATTACGTGATTGGTTGTTTCAAAAGTGTAAAGTATGGCGGGAGGCAGGCTGAAGTAATGCTGGGGTTATTTGGCAATAGAAGGCAGGTAGACTGCCCTGAAACCAAAATTCCTTGGGGTACATAATTGCAAGACTGCGATGCCGATTGGCTGCTTCAACATTGGGACATTCAATTGCTCGCAGGGATGCGGCTTAATGCAGTCAGGGATGCATGTGTTAATGCGGGATTCCAGGTTTGCAGGGAAAGGCGCACAAAGAAATGATTCAAGAGACGAAGACAGAGTCCAGGTATGATGATAATTCTAAAGCTCAGGACAACGTCCTAAGACAATTGCTGAGCATAGCAAGAAGGTACTGGTGGTGACAAGGCCAACAGCTATATGTATGTACCTGATGTCACCCCGTCTGCACGCGACTTTGTGCTGCTGTATGCTTACAGCGAGCTGCTGTAAGCCCTTCGACCCCTGGACTAAGGTCGCTGCGTCATGGCTTCCCCTCGTAATGCTCTTGACATCCCACCTGCGCTGGCAGGGCTTGAACAGGGGTTCCGAGCACAGCTAACAATGCTGCCACAATCATACCTTGCAGTGAAGGCTTCAACAATGTCTTTGAGTGCGCTTGCTGCTTGTGCTTCGATTGTTGGAGGCTTTTGCTTCTTCTTGACGTTGAACATAGTTAGGTCAGTGCCATGCGGTAGAATTGAATGTCAGCTATGGGTTAGCGGGCGCTCACATCAAAGCCAGTCTCCTAGGCCTTCTTTCCGCAGCATGTCTGCACTTTCATACCTAGCCACAAGGGCTATGCTAATAGCAGTACGGGTGCCAGCAGAGTGTGCGCTGTACAGCTCACAGCTCTGCTTGGGCTGGGTCTGCAGACGTCTGTCTGCTTGCATACGAAGACAGCCATGGCACGGAGGCTGAGGGAGCAGCCGGGAGAGGGGTTTGTGTCTGAAAATAAACCAGCACCAAACGCATCTTTCAGATCTGCAACGAAAGCTTTGACAAGTTGCTGCAGATTTGGTTTCCCGTTTGGTGTGATCAAAGCATACGTATGTCAAAGGTTCTAAGCACACAGAGCATAACTTAATGGCCTGGTCAAACTGCCATATGCACATTAGCGGCCATGTATTCGTCAGCAGGATACCAGGGCAGTGCACCAGTGGGACAGGCCCTGTGCTGATGCTATTACAGTTTCGGCAGACTCCCAAAGGATCAACATATCCGTCTCCCAATGATATGATCTGCTGCCTTCTAGCAGGGGTGGCCGCACCAGTTCAGCTTATGTGTGGAATGAAGGAGGAGCAGCAGTGGATGCCTGTGAGTGTTCCCCTGGCTTCCACAGTGCAGATTTCAATGCTCGTGGCAATGTCACTTCTCAATGCCGGAGACTCCATGAATTGAATGAGAACACATAGGTGCTGCTTGCCGGCTTGCTCTTGTTGATCAACTCAATTGTAGGCTCTCACTGGAGAGCAGCATGCAGACATTATTTTTTTGATTTGGAGCCTAAGTTGGCTCCTTGTGGGTGGCGCTGCCCCCACCGGCGCCCTGCTTTGACAGGGCCATCTGGTAATTGGTAATTGGTAATTGATTAAATGTAAGAGGAATTTCCCAGATGCCGTCTAAGTGATCGTGAAGAATGTGTTTGAGATGTATGTTTAAAGGGATAAAACTAACTGTGCCGATGAGGTTGTTGGGCAACATGGGTTTGTTTCAAGTAGACCAGCTGTTAGGTTAACAGTGCCATTACAGCAAAAGCTAGTGTGTTTGACCCCCGCTGCATACTTCTCTGTCTCTCTCTGTGCTGCTTTACTAGAGTTACCGTCTTGGTTTGGTCTCTGTAAAGTGTGGCTGTGAACGGCCTCTACATTTCTCGCTGAAGTGGGCAGTGGGTCTGCCGCGTTCTAACCCATGTAGGATAGATAATAGCTCATTTGTTGCTGCAGTTATGGAATGTACGGCTGCTTGAAGGTTGTACAGGCAAAATGCAGGGGTGTAACCGAAGCGCGAAAGACAGGGTTCGTAACAGATGGGCATAGCGCACGGCTGCTTGTTGCTTTGTCATCTGTACTGACAGCAATGCTTCTTCATGCTGGTGCATGGTCTAGCAGGGTTTCGTCTGCAGGGAATAGTGAGGGGTTTTCCATGTGGAGACTGCTTTCTGGTTCTAGTCTGCTATGTGCTTTACAAGCACTTCACAATTGCTATGGGTTGAAAGCAGCAAACCGCTGCCTGGCTCCAAAGGGCATGTGTAGCAGTAGGAAGTACCAGGCTAGCTCTCAGCTTGGCTGCAGCAGTTCTGGGGCCTGTATCCAGAGTGTCCTTTTTGCTTTACAAGCACGCCGCAGCGTGAGACGGAGGGCATGGGCTCCATGGGGCACGGTGTTCCAAAGGACCTTTCAGCCGTTCTGCACCGGCCGTCGAGGATGCTGACGTTGTGCAGGGGCTTGAGTGAATTAGCGAGAGCACATGTCAAGTGAAGTTGCCAATTGCTGGCCGGACCTGCAGGTTAAACAAGCAGGTTGCGGCAAGCAGCGTAAAAGTAAGCCAGAAGTGCATGCTGTTACGGCCAGAAGCTGCTCACTCCGGTGACACCGACTTCTTCGCTAGTCCCTCGGATCTGTCCACAGGTGTGCTTTACCACATTGTTGCCACTCACGCATCCCTTTAAATAGCACATGCGTCTGGGTCAAGTCATGCTTGAGTAATCTGCACACAACCAGCCACTTCATCGAAAGAATCGTAATTCGTAGATTCAACCGCCATCATTTTCACAGCTTACCAGCTTACAGCTCATCCAGAAGGAAAACATGGTGAGCGGCAACAAACTTTGCCCCATCAAGGTATTGATTTTCCAAGCTGATTTGACCCTCCATCTGGCGGTGATAGACTTTGCCTTTCCAGACTTCAAAATTGTAGGCCTTCATTGGCCTTAAAACCGACACCTCTCACACGCTCAAGCCGTTCACCCCTCATATCCGCCAGCTGGTTACCCTACGCTCTTTCTTCTGCACGCAGGCCGCTTTCCAGAAAACGTTCGGGCTTCTATGCCTACTGATCATTGGCATGCAAGCAGGTATGCCAGGATCAATTTATGCAGACAGCCGCTCCTTCATCAATGTTTTCAGCTATTTTTTTCGGGACTGCTCATATTCACACAATCACCAGAGCCATTCACTCAGCTGCATGAAAAGCACCATATAAGGCATCATGCATCCTGCACAGCAGTAGAACACTTATGGACTGCCGGAATCAGTCCCCAGATCAACACTACTGCTATTATAAGAAACATCTTCAATAAAGAGCTGGTAGCACCATCGTTTCCTCCAGGCTTCTGTTTTGCCTGCAAATAAACGTATATGAAGAGTTGAACTTGAACAGTCCAACTTACCTTGTGCCATGCAGTTTCTGCCCATGCCAGCCACCGTAAACTGATGACAGCCAAGTTTGGTGGTGCCCTGGCAGTTGCTGATGTAAATGCGTACGCCTTCCCGCACCTGGGCTTTATTGGTGGGACCTGCACCGTCAGGAACAGCCGTGGCAAACCCTTGTCCCTTGAGGGAGGGGCCTTTGGTCTGGTCCCACGCGTGTGAGAGGTGCACTGCGCTGCCCCCAGCCCATTGTTCCTGCTGGTGGATCCCTGCGCTGTGGTTTTGTGGCACCTCTGCAGAATGCTGGGGCCTACACCTCCTTCACACCACTGTTTGGTGCCACCAGGCCCAACACGCCAGTGTTCCCCGTGGTGCCTGTAGCTGGCCCTGTTCCTGCTGCTAGTGCTGTGGCCCAGGCTACTGCTACTGCTGTTGGCAAGGCCTTTGGTCCTGCTGCTTCCAGCAATGCTCTGGCTGTAGCAAACGCACAGGCCCTGGCTCCTGCTGTTATTGCAGACAAGGTGTGTGGTGCTCTGTTTGGTGGTGCTTTTGCCAACAGTGAGGCTATCGCCCGCCAGTCTGGTTGGGGTGATGCTACAGCTGTTGCCTCCAGCCTGGCTACTGGTAATGGCTGGTCAGGGGTGGGCGCTCATTCTCAGGGGGGTGCCTTCGCTCAGTGGGGTGCAGCTCTTGGCCGTGCTGATGCAGCTGGCCTAGGCGGGCTTGGTGGTGCTGCTGCTGGTGCTGGTGCATTTAGTCGTTCCGAGGGTGGTCCCGCTGGTGCTGTCTCCTCTGCCACCGCCAACCCTACTGCTGGCCCTGCTAAGGCTGATAGTGGTGCTGTTGCTATTGCTCCCCGTGGCCCTGCTGATGCCAAGTCTGTTGGTGTTGCCATCACTGGTGCTGGTCATGCTGATGCCAAGTCTGGTGCCAAGAGCATCAGCGGTGGGCCTGGGTCTGCAGACTCCAAGGCTGTTGCAGTGGGTACTACTGCTGATGCTGACAGCGCTTCCAAGGCTCTGTGTGGCTTTGGTCCCTGCAAGGCAGACAGCAAGGCTGTAGCACAGGGTGTTCTGGGTGCCTCTGCTTCTTCCAGGTCTGTGGCTCAGGGCAATGGTCATGGACCTGTGGTGGCAACTGCAAGCTCAGTGGCAACCAGCGGGTAAAATGCATGCTTCAGTATGAATTGGAGTCATATGGGCAGAGACAGGTGAAGTGTGTGGAGCAGCTCGACCTAAAGCCCCATGTAGTGCTTGGTTAGTTAACGATTAGTGTACATGTATCTGTTTTTCATGTGGAGGCTTTAGCCAGCTGCAATATGCTGGCCAGCACTTAAATTGAAGAAGATGCAACAAGCTATTGATTTCTGAGAGGAAAAGGTGTAGTCAGGGAAAGGTGCAGCTCTCATGTAGATGCTTATTAAGCTAAACCTGTTTTGGTGCTTTCGTGTGTATAGTTGTCTGCTGCTGCACTATTCCCTGCTGAAACATGCAGAGCAAGTGCAAGGTGAGCAGTGGTGTATGTTCATGTATTGGGTAGATCATTGTTGTGGTTGCGACTCTTCCATTTGAAGAGCATGACCGCAAGCAAATTTGGTAGTGTGAATCGGCGATCGATAAACCATTCGACACTTGGGGTTGATAACAAGTATACTCAACAACAGCTGTTCAGAAAGGAGGTACCTCCACTTTGGGTTGGGTGCCTGCTTTTTTAATCATGCTGACAACCACTCGCTGCAGCTGCAGGCGCTGCTGAGGCATTGGGATGTGTAAAGCTACGAGAGCCTTGGCATACAGTCGATATGGGTTCTGGGATTGTTTGGGTTTGTGTGTAAGCCAGATTGGCACCCAGAAGATTGATGTAAAATCTGTGCTTGCTAAATCATACTACACAGTAAGATACTCTCTGCTTGAGCCTAAAGTCTTAAGCAGATACGTGTGAGATATGAACGCAGCCCAAAGTGGGATTAATGCTGTGTGGTATAGGACCTTTGTGGCAGGCGACAGTGATCTTGAATGTGATCCATCTGCGAGAAAGTCAAGCAGATGTATTCCAAAGAGTACGTGGTAGAGATAGAGCTCACAGCAAACTGGGTACCAGAGACTGCCTCTCCCCGCTCTCCAGCCATCCGTTGTAGGTCATAGTGTTAGTCCTTGCAGATAGGCCTCCAGCCTTACACTAGCTTGTTGTTACAGGGCCACATCATGCAGCTGCAAGCCATATTGAGGGAGGTAATCACTGTGATAGCGGCTGCTCTTGGTGCCCAGCACGATGCCCAGCGCCGGTTGGCCTCATCTGCACTCTGCCCAGTTCCATGGTGAATATGACTCCACCTGGCAAGTATCAAGATGTCCCTGCCACGTGAGTACTCAAATGCACGAGAGTTTGACTGCCAGCATACATACAGATGGCAGATCATCAGAGAGAGAGAGAGAGAGAACTACGCAGAGAAGGGGGGAAATGGCAGATCATCATAGGCATATACCACAGCACAGGCTTGAGGCCATGCAGGGCCGCGGGCACGACTCCGTTGATCAACAGAATGAAGCAAACAACCGCTGCATGGATAGCATTGCTATCACCTGTGGAAGATAGAGCAGTTATTATGTACCACGTAGGAGAGGATGAAACATGCATACTCCATGGGATCCAGTGTGTGTGAATCTTACATTGGCAAACCCATCGGCACGCGTGCGGTGCCACAGTTCACCACAGGGGTGGCAAAGCCACTAACACAGATAGAACCAGGAAAAAACTGAACACCATCCACCAGTTGAACTGCATGATCATGCATGTCCAATCAGATACAATGATGTAGAATACTGGCCCTGGAAGAGTGCACACACAATTTAATTTTTCAAATTTTTTTGGTTTTTTGATTTTTTGGGTTTACCCCCAGGAAACAAACAGCAACGCAACAGCATATATACCAGAACTTTGCATACAATTTATGCCAAAAACATTCTCACCCAGATGTGGAGAATCATTGAGCAGCAGCAGTTCCAGAACTAACACAGACTATGAACCAATGCCCAGTAACCGGTCCCCAGTAACATGTAAGTCATAGGTAATTAATCTATATCATGTCCCATAATCCTCCATAGGTTGTAATCAAAAGGAAGATAACCTTCGGGCATAATTTCACCCTCTCTACCATCATCAAGCAGCTGTAAACAATTTTCCCGCCTTCCCTTCAGAGCTGAAATGCACCTCACAACTTGCACATGATCACTATGATTGAGAATAAACTTAACATGACTATCCTTGGATTGCCCTGGTAAGGAGGTGGGCTTGAAGAAGAGGGGGAAATTGTCCCGGACAGGGTGAAGCACCCTACAGTCCAACATGAAGTGGACAAGATCTTCAACTGGAATTGACCAGTGGTAGCGACAAAATAGATATGAGATAGATCACTGCACAGCTTTCAGGCCGTGCAGCACCCGCCACATGACTCCAATTAACCGGTTTGTTAGTGTGTGTTGAGAGAAACAGATACTGAGAGCTAAGGTGACGAGAGCGGAGACAATCAGACAACATAGATGCATGCAAGGTCGACAGTAGTCGAGGCAGCTGCAGTCAGGGCTGGGTTTCCGCCTGCACAGTCTGTTCTGGAACCATCAGTAAGTTTGTAGTCCAAGCAGCCAAACGCCATCCTTAATCGACTGTGCAGACTCAGCCGTCACCTTTGCCCAGCACAAACCCAGAGGATTACCCAGGGAGCGATAGGCAGGGAGACAAATTATATGCAATAAGCGGTGCAACAAGGCCACACAGTGCAGCCCCCCTTCTTCTTGTTCCTGAGGGTGAATGGATACTCACTGCTGGCAAATAAGCAGAGGATCACATAGAACCACCCCACTGTTTTGCTTCATTTAGTCATTTATAAGTAGTGAATAATGAATTCAGGGATACTGGATACTGCCTTGGGTAATATTTAATAAAGTGTTTGGCCACAACAGCAGAGCGCCCCAAAGCTGGTGCAGCAAGGAGCAGGCGAATTCCTGGTCCACACAGTCATGTTCAGCTGTCGGTTCAAGATCAGCTTCGATGTCCCATTAGCAAAGACTAACGCCACAAGCCATGCACTCACACTCATGTGATGATTGTTCATTTCTTCGGCCAACATCCATGGCAATGGCATGGGACCTCGTGACTAGCTTGGCACTGAGCAACAAACTTGCAGAACAGGCAAGCCAGCAACCCAAGGGAGGTTACACAAGGGAAGCTGAACAATGGAGAGTTTTGCTGTTACCCAAAGGAATTTGCTATTAACCTGAGGTGGTAATAAGGAACCCCCGGTTCATGTGCTCCTTACATGAACACGGCGCTTTAGCCGACATGTTTTCACCCAGATGATCTGTGTATGGCCACTGTTTACCCGCAGCATGACATTGGCGCTTTTGAAAGCAGTACTGATGAGGATGGTGCTGCCAGATGCTTATTACAATGACCTACCTACTTGATGGAGCTTTTCCCATTATGAACTCAGATGAGATGGCTTCTGCACTGCGCATTGCATCTATGTTTCAACAAGGCACTGCTTCTCATCATTCCATGCTCCGAAGGAAGCTCCCAGCTGGCGGCTAAACACAAATCAAGCTGACCACCTGTTCACATCTGCCTTGTATATGTTCAAAGTTACGCAGGTGGGGTGCCACAGCGTGAAAGATGGAGCTTCATACATTTCAGTTATTAGTCCTTACGAAAAAGGACATGATGCCATGCTCGAGAAAGAGGATACCATCTAAGACGTACACTCAAGGGAGGGTGCAGAGAAGATGGAAGGAAACGCATCAGGTGGAGCGTCATGCTCTGCTTAGGAGTCGCATGCATGGTACTTCCTACGTGTCCAAAGCGCCTACATCCCCTGTACCTGCCTGTTCAAGAGCTTCGGCAGCAGGCAGGAAGTCATGACCAACTAGTGACAAGTGCCGACGGCCAGTTACGTACACTGAGAAGCTGCTCACCGGTACGCCTCAACTCTGCCCCTTGCCCCATCGCACTAAGCGATGATGCATAAAAGGACCATGCAGACCGTATTGCAGTATCATTGGAACATCAGCTGGATTTCTGATAACGTATCATACCAACCGACTCAACATTTACGACCCACCAAACCAACTCCTATAGTTGGAAAGAGGAACAGCCTGGTTCAGCACAGAAAGATCAAAAACTTGATCATTTGAGAAGTTTGTCCTTAGAACGCTATGGTGAGCGGCTTCAATCGCTTAGACCATTACTTACTGTGACCTCAGTGGACTCCACTGTGATTAGCTTCACTCACCATGGCTGGATCTTTGCCAAGAAAGCATGCATGCAGACACACCAGATTTCGTCCATCAGCGTTTGCTCCTCTAGACGCTGGGCTTCTAAAAACTGGATGTGTAAATGACCATCCTCTGTCTGGTGTTTTGCAGGCTGTCTTCCCAAAGGCATTTGGCCTCCTATGCTTGTTGCTCGTTACCTGCCAATCAGGTATGCCGCCGACCTTCCTAAGTTCACCATGCGCTCATAAACCCTGCAGCCATACAGCATGGAACCCAGAGTGACAGCCAAACATGAGAGAGCAATGGCAGCTGGGAGTGAGTGATAAAACTTCCTCCTCACCTAATGCAGCTTCCAGCAGTGGCCCAACCTTGTGTTGCATAATTAGGGGCTTTTCCAAGCATATCTCCAGGGAACCATTGAACTGATTGAATGAGAGTGACCTTGGGGAACATGCAACTGACATGTAAGCGCATAACAGCTCTTGACGATGTCACTTGCCAGGAAGCATGCTGCTTCATGCTTGCATTCTAGGACCTGGATGGCACTGCTCAGATACCTAAAGTTCACATGGTGCATGTGCGCTACAGATGGACATGCTGACAGAGTGTGGCCCTAGGTATTAGGGAGCCAGCACCGGGGCTGTCAGGTGGGTTTTTTAGTCCCACAGTCTGAGACGCACCCCAGCTCCGGTGCCTTCCCGGGTGGCATACCGTATATGACGTCACAACTAACATTCGTTGTTATGTCCTGTTGTGCAGTTTCTGTCCATGCCAGCCACCGTAAACTGATGACAGCCAAGTTTGGTGGTGCCCTGGCAGTTGCTGATGTAAATGCGTACGCCTTCCCGCACCTGGGCTTTATTGGTGGGACCTGCACCGTCAGGAACAGCCGTGGCAAACCCTTGTCCCTTGAGGGAGGGGCCTTTGGTCTGGCTGGTCCCACGCGTGTGAGAGGTGCACTGCGCTGCCCCCAGCCCATTGTTCCTGCTGGTGGATCCCTGCGCTGTGGTTTTGTGGCACCTCTGGAGAATGCTGGGGCCTACACCTCCTTCACACCACTGTTTGGTGCCACCAGGCCCAACACACCAGTGTTCCCCGTGGTGCCTGTAGCTGGCCCTGTTCCTGCTGCTAGTGCTGTGGCCCAGGCTACTGCTACCGCTGTTGGCAAGGCCTTTGGTCCTGCTGCTTCCAGCAATGCTCTGGCTGTAGCAAACGCACAGGCCCTGGCTCCTGCTGTTATTGCAGACAAGGTGTGTGATGCTCTGTTTGGTGGTGCTTTTGCCAACAGTGATGCTGTTGCCCGCCAGTCTGGTTGGGGTGATGCTACAGCTGTTGCCTCCAGCCTGGCTACTGGCAATGGCTGGTCAGGGGTGGGCGCTCAGTCTCAGGGGGGTGCCTTTGCTCAGTGGGGTGCAGCTCTTGGCCGTGCTGATGCAGCTGGCCTAGGCGGGCTTGGTGGTGCTGCTGCTGGTGCTGGTGCATTTGGTCGTTCCGAGGGTGGTCCCGCTGGTGCTATCTCCTCTGCCACCGCCAACCCTACTGCTGGCCCTGCTAAGGCTGACAGTGGTGCTGTTGCGATTGCTCCTCGTGGCCCTGCTGATGCCAAGTCTGTTGGTGTTGCCATCACTGGTGCTGGTCATGCTGATGCCAAGTCTGGTGCCAAGAGCATCAGCGGTGGGCCCGGGTCTGCAGACTCCAAGGCTGTTGCAGTGGGTACTACTGCTGATGCTGACAGTGCCTCCAAGGCTCTGTGTGGCTTTGGTCCCTGCAAGGCAGACAGCAAGGCTGTAGCACAGGGTGTCCTGGGTGCCTCTGCATCTTCCAGGTCTGTGGCTCAGGGCAATGGTCATGGACCTGTGGTGGCAACTGCAAGCTCAGTGGCAACCAGCGGGTAAATTGCATGCTTCAGTATGGATTTTGGTCCCATAGGCGCAATTAGGACTTCAATGTTTGTGGAGCTGCTGAGCTCCATGTGGCGCTTGGTTGGCTGAGGATGGGGTGCTGTACATTTACATGTTTTCCATTTGAGTCTTTAGCCAGCTGCAATATGTTGGCAAGCATTTGCATTGAAGCAGCTGAGGAAGCTGCAAACAACCTTATACCATCTAGGAGGAAATGCTCACTGATGGGACAAGAGAAAAGGCAAAGCCTCATACATCCTCCTGTAAATGCTACTTACATTGAATCTGATCGGATGCTTGTGTATGTATAGTTGTCTGCTGCTGCACTATTCCCTGCTGAAACATGCAGTTGCAAGTGCAAGATGAGCAGTGTTGTGTATTCATGTTAAAGGGTAGATCATTGTTGTGTTTAAGACTCTTCCCTTAGAAGAGCATGCCCGCCACCAGTTTGGTATTGGCTGGGCAATGAACCGCTTGAATCATGTTAGTAAGTATTTTGATATACAACTGTCCAGGGAGGAGCTGGTTCCCGTTTTGCTGGCCTGCTCTGATAGTTCATGCTAGAACCAGCGGCTGCAAATGCAGCAGCATTTAACAGCTGCTGTTGTAGTACGCTACAAGGCAGGCTTTGGATTAAGTATGTATGTTCTGGGATTGTGGGTTGTCTTTAACCCATGCCAGGTGGGCTTTTGGGTGCTTAATCCTTGCCAGTGTCTGTGCAACTGTGTCCACAGGCTCGAATGACATAGTGCTAGCTGTGGATTTGTGTGTTGGTGTGCTTGCATGCACAGCTTTGGAGCTCTCGTAGACCCCTCAAAGGCAGATAGGCCTTTGATCGGTGTTTCAGAGGACGGAGGTCACGAGAAATGTAAGATGAAGCACGGATTGCTGAGAGCTGTGCCTGGGCATGGCGGATGGCTCTGCGGCAAACTGAGAGATCACATCGATAACACTGGAGTTGATGCAAGCTGTTATAAATTGGACAGACGCAATGTTGACAAGAGGTGGAGATGGGATCGCCCTGTGGGACCTTTTAGAACGGAAGAGATGCCGGCCGTATGGCGTGCCATATTGCCATGCAAGAATTGGAGACAAAGGGGTAGCAGCTGCAGTTGGGGTATGTGCGCACGCGGCAGAGCAGCTCGCACTGGTCTTAAACCCAGGACCGCCTTTTGCATAATTCCTTTCCCGCCTCAAGCCTGGGCAGTTACCCCAGTTACCCGCCGCCATCGTTTCGGAGTGACTGTGAATCATGCTGGAGAGCCACGTGAAACACGCCTCCACTTCTGTGTTTCCCGCCCTTACCCTCTCCATTTCCTACTGATCTCCATGCGGAGTGGTTGGAGAGTCCGCCCCTTGGTTCTCTGCGCTGAAAGGTCATGTCTGATCCCTTCTTACCCTAAATCGTTATCCTCAATTTCTTTGCAGCGTTAGACATCTATAGCTCAAGAACCTACTGCTTGGCATGGTACTAGTAAAAGTGGCATGGTACTAGTAAAAGTGGCATGGTACTAGTAAAAGTGGCATGGTACCCTGAGTTTGTTACGCTGCGTGGCAATCCAATGTTGGCCAACCTCAAGGTGGAGCACGGAGACTTTGAGGGGTACCGCTGCCGCCGCTTTAGAAATCGAGAAGTCATACTTTTCATTGTGCTTCTGGTCACATATGCATACACTGGCAACAAGTTGGCAGCGGACTTTTGCCGCTTGGCGCCCGCAGCCAGCACCAGCGATGGCCCTGCTACGTCAAGGATCGAGCGCTTGCTGTGTGGCAGCAAGTATGTGGTCTCACGTACACCGGAGCCTCCATGTCATCTTGGCACGTCCCATCTTCATGCAGCAAGCGCAGCCACCCATGACATTCCAGTAACTGCTAGCACTACCTCCCACACAAAGGTCCCCACTTTAAATCAAGAGGAGATCTGCAGCAGCCTTTCAGCAGAACAGTGCGGCCTGAAGAACGCAGGCCGTTCGACAGGCACCATTGCAACAATCGCCTTGCAGCTGCTCAAACGCATGCTGGTAAGCCAAGCAGACCTGCCTTGTCACCTATCTGTGGATCTTTCCAGCCCTCAAAGCCACACTTGGTGTTGTATTGGTTGGCCGTTTTCATCTAAGCAGGATGCTCCACATCAAAGCATGCCAGATCATGAAACATGGCCTGCATGGGTCGATCTTGTGGCTGCATGCAGGGCAGGAAGTCCTCCCTTCAACATGGAATGCCAGCCAGGTTATGCATATGGGTGCTTTTAGCTCCGCACAAGGTGTCTTCTCACTTTTTGGCTTCCTGATAATCGGACATTATGTTGATTTACTTGAGCAGCACCAGACAGCAGCAACGAGATATATCCATAGTTGAGGCTGCCTGTGTATGCAGGACTTTGTAAGGAACTCTGTTTTGCGTGTTATTGCAGGTTCTGACCTGCTCACCAATGCTTGTCTCCTACATCACCCGTGATTGGTTCTTCTTCTTCCTGATCCCCACCCACTCGATCCTCCTAGCCCTCCTCACCATGCCAGCAACCTTCAAATCTATAGCAGCAGCTCCAGCCTACAAGGAAGCTGCCTTCGCAGCTGTCAGGTTGGGCAAGGCCCTCTTAGCGCTGCTGGTTGCTGCAGCCCCCCTGGATCCTCAGTGGCTGCCTTTGCGTCTGTGGGGCTCTTCTGGCTTGCCTGCACGATGGAAGCTGTGAACAAGCTTGGCATGGTATGCCTGCATGGTCCAGGTGTGTGTTGGCAGAATTCTACCATGAAGAAATTTAAATTGTGTGCCATTTCGATCCTTGCGTCTTCTATGTCTGGAAAGTGCTGGCAGGCTTGTCTGCATCTTGTGGTGCTAGCTTGGCAGCACTGGGGTGCAAAAAGGAATGAAGGGCACATATCCACTTCACATTGAAATTTGAACAAAGCTGCTCAACCCTCAGGGATGTAACAGGAGCGGTGAAGCTTCACCATCCTCCCGCTACAAGCTTTGCATGCATGCCCCAGTGGGTATTGAAACATGTTAACATGATGAGATGCCAGCAGTTGGAGGAGGAGCAGGATAATGAACATAATGATGTGCTCCTCTTCTGCAGGTTCCCTTTGTCCATCAGCTATGGCTAGGCCTCCTGGAGTGGCTTGGGGGGTGGTGCGCCACATGTGGGAAGACACACTCGGCCAGCCCAGAGTAACACCCCAAGAGCATGTCCGGGGCTTCCTGCTGTGCTACATCCTACCTACAGCTGTCAACTACGCGTCGAATGCATGCCTGGCAAGGCAGTTTGCCAAGATCTGCAGGCAAACGCACAAGGCAAAGCTCCTTGAAGATGAAGATGGAGGAAATTGTGGACAAGCTCTTGACCGTTCATCCCCATCAAGTGCAGAAACTCCTGCAGGAGCAGCTGCTGCTGCAGAGCCAAACCAAGCGAGTCCTGGGGTGGCTGCAGCTCAAGTAGCAGCATCAATGCCATTGGCAGCGGCAAGGCCAGTGCAGGGGGAGAGCGCTGCTTCTGTTGCCGGCAGCAGCACTCATCAGGCCCCAGCTGGACCTCAGCCTGTGACCCTAGCCTCAGCAAGCTTCCCACAACCTTCCACCAGAGAGCAAGACAGTGCGGCCCCCGCTCAGGAGCGTGCTGCTCATGGAGAAAGCAACTCACTGTTGCGGAGGATGTTGCTTTCTGAAGCATGCAGTGCAGCAGCAGTCGTGCCTGCGGCCTCAGGCAGGACATGCCCACTGTACCGTAGCCCCCTAAAGCATATGTGGCTGACTGTGAAGGTGAGCACTCTTAAGTTCAGGATGATACGGAGGCCAGGAACGGGATGCTTGTAACATCAGGTTTAGGATGTCCATATATTGTCTTCAGGGGACATTAGCATTGCATGAGTGATTGGGATCCTGATTTGTTGATTTTTGGAGCAGTTTGCAGGAGCCACCCATTTGCAGCAAGCATTTGTCTGCATGTGTAAGCAAATTATGTCCTACCATGTACTCTTGGCAGCAGCATTCTCAACCAAGCCAGCAGGCCACTCAGTGAAAACTAAATAGAGTAGATTTTTTTTGTATATGAAACATCTGATGCCTTGTCTTAATCTGTACATAAAGACAAGTTAAAGCCCTGGTCCTGGTCCTTTGCTTTGTCTACCCTGCAGGTACATTCTCACCTTGGTGTCCCTTTCGCCCAAGCAGCAAAGCAGATCACTGGTGCTGCTCGTACAGCAATCTCAGCTGCAGGCGGCAAGTACCAAGCCACCCTGGTGCGGCATGTCTGCGTCCCTGGCTGTGTGCTGTTCCTGGGACATGTAGTTTGCGAGGCCGATTGCCAGCAGGAGCAGCAGCAGCAGCAGGAGGGGCCACTGCTGCTGAGTGATGAGGCAGCAGTACTAAGTCTGTCAGCTCCAGCTGATGGTGTGGCCGCATATAGTAATGGGGTGTGGCACCTTGAGTGCAGGGGGGTGGGTGCTTCCACTGACCCCCCTAGCAGCAGCAGCAGTGGGCATGGGAGCATGGACAGCAGCTGCAGCAATGGTGAGTTGCTCCTGGAGTATAATGACACTCAAAGCATGAACACTGCAGTTGAGGGGGGCGTGCTGGGGGCCACTCTGCAGTCAGCATTCAGTCAGGCAGTCATAGCAACATCCCAGCCCGCAGCAGCAGCAGCAGGAGCAGGAGCGCATGGAGCGTCTTTGACTCCACAGTGCATTGTGGCGACCTGGGGCGAAGAAGTGCAGCTGCAGCTGTTTGCAAGTGAGGGACACGGCAGTGCAGAACAGCAAGGACATGTTGGTAGCATAAAGGCCGCCTCCGATGATGACCTTGGCAGCAGCAGCAGCAACAGCAGGGGTCGTGCTGTGAGGGTGGCTGTGGTGCAGGGCAGCTGCATCTTCATGGATAAGCAGGTGCAGCTGCAACCAGTTGGTGCTGCTGGCACAGCCATGGGCTTGCGGCTGGCCATGGCAAGCATCAGCAGCGGCAGTAGTGGTCATCGTGTTGCTGTCCTACCTCTCTTCATCTTCCCTTCTGATGGCAATCCAAGCAGCATCAAGGGTGGATGCGTTGATCCCTGGGCCCCTCTGGCTCGTGCAACACTGCTGCTGCTCCCAGTAGGAGCTGCAGCTGAGATCAAAGGCTGGTTGCAGCAACAGCAGCTGAGTCAACATCAGGTTGCACCGCTGCTGCTGGACCTAGCTTTGCTGCTCAGCAGCAGGTGCCCGCAGCAGGAGGTGTCTTCAGAAGACTGGGGTGGGTCTGCCGCTGCTGCTTGCCTGGCTGAGTTGAGTGAGGACAGCAGCCACGGTGTTACCCTGGGTTTGGGTTTGATGACGCTTCTGGGGCAGGGGTTGTTGCCGTATCTGCATGCGTATGGCTGGGAAGCTTGTGCGGCGCTGGCTGCAGCACGAATGGGGGAGCTGTTCGAGGCTTTGCAGAGGGAGGGGCCAGCAGCAGTGCTGGGAGCTGCTGGTCAGGACACTGGGGTAGGAGAAGCAGCAGCAATGCAAGTGGCTTGGGAAGCGGAGGAGGGCAGGGATGCTGAAATCAGTGTGAATGGTAACACTGTATGGAGAGCCGGTACATGTACGGGTTTTGGAGGAGATTTGGAAGCAGCAACGCAGAGTGCTAATCAGGATAAGAAGGTGGGTGCTGGAGGCAGTGGTCTCTGCGAGGTAGCTGCTGCGATTGCAATGCCGGGGCGCTTGGCAGGGATAGAGAAAGGATTGGGGCATGCTATAGCCGCTGTGGAGCAGTGGGTGAGGAAAGGGGCCCCTGGAAGTAGTGGGTCTGGAATGATGGCCCTGGAGAAGAAGGACAGCTGCAGCTTGAGTCCGTCATTGTACAGAAGCAGCAGCAAGAATAGCTTGAAGAGTTCAAGTCGCAGTGAGTCCTCAGCACTTGCCTCTTCGGCTGCTGAGCACTCAGTGATTAATGCTGCTGATGTGGCAGCGGCAACTGGCTGGGGGCCCAGGGCTTTGTGGTTGTGCTGCAGAGGGTTCAAGGGTGGGGTGGAGACTGCGTACTTGGGCTTCAAGGCCAAGCAGTTTGAGCTATCAGAGCGTGTACTGCTGCTAGTCCAGCTACTGGCGGCTATGGGGTTCTGGTGCAGGTGCTATTTAGCGATACCGGGGTGGAGCCCAGGTTTGTTTATCTCTATTGGTAAGCCAATGGCTGTTGAGTCAGCTGAATGACTGTATCTGGATTTGCCCAGATTGGGATTAGTTGATGACATCAGAAGCACTACATGATGTTTGCTATCAGGCAATTCACTTGTGCCTGGTTTGCGTTTTGCTCTTGGTGGCATTTGGCACCGCCACTGTGGCTTTTTGCATTTCAAGGAGGAGCCACACACTGAGACTGAGGAAAGTGCACGTGACTGTACCGTTTTGGGCTGCAGTCTCCACACAGGCAGACGGATGTGCTTTAGCCCCGTTGTGTATGTGCTTTGTGTGATATGAAGCTGAGATTATTGTCTTCTTTCATTCATGTGCGTGGAAGTAACTCCTGCCATTCTGTCGGGTTTGGCCATTTGAAGCGCATCTGCAATGCACTGTGTGTCAGTGTCCTTTCTTCTTTGAAATTCAGCCTTGCATCTTCTTTGAATTGCAGCCTTGCATGGACAATGTCTCATTACGGTTTGCTAAAGTTCTAGCATTGCTGTACGTTACGTTCTAAAGTCGGTCTTCTGTGCTGCTGCTTCATGTGTCATCTTCTTGATGAACAAAATGCCATTGCTGGTTCTGCCCATCCTTGCCCCTGGACTATACAACCAGCACAGAGAGCTTTTGATACTGGCATTTGATCTGCTTGGCATGCTTGGTTTGGCACACTTCACATGGGCCCTTGACTCTTCGATTGTGCAGCAGCTCTATTCCGTGAGGCACACCATTCTGGTCCCAATGTTGCGGCAGCTGCTTATGCCGCTTCGGCCCCCTGCAGCTGCTGTCCGATGGGCGTGCATGTGCCCTTTCATGGTGTCACAAGTGTTTTGTGCATGGCCGTTATTGTGCCCAGATGCGGAAAGGGCATCCTCTTATGGTGTTGTTGCAGCATTCGGCTTCAGCAGTCTCCTGCTTCTGATCAGCTTAGTGCTATCGCTTGTGACAGATTTAGCTACAAGGCGGGCATTTGTGCGGTCGCTGAGCTACCATGCAAGCAATGCTCAGGGTTAGGCGTTCTGCGGTGGTTGGCACACATAAAGGGGAGCACCTTGTTTCATATGGTGTCGTCCATTGCAAGTGTTGGTGTGTGAGCATGGGTTGAAATGAGAAGGATGAGCTTACCCAAGGTAGCATCAATGTCTGGGTGCAGATGGATTGTTTTGCAACCCCAACCAGCAGAGGAACTCCCCAGCGGGCCCACACACGGGTTGGTGCTGTTTCTGTTGAAGGCTCCTCAAGTTGACAGTCAGGCATCTGCGACGATGCTTGTTTGCTCCACATGCATGTTACTTCTGTCACCCTGATCCTTATAGTTGTGATCAGGAGCTTTGTGTTTCTATATGGCTTGAGTTTGTTTGGTCATTGGCATTGTTGGTGTTGCATTTTGATTGATTGATTGATTGATTGATTGATTGATCGATGGGTTGATCCGCTACAAAATAGTTCTCACTGCCATCATTGTCAAGGTTTCTGCTGCGGGGTCTTAGAGTGCAGCAGCTTTTTGAGCGGGCGGGCCATACTTTTCCAGTTAATGCGGTCCATATCCATCTTTTCAACATATCTTGTGCGGACGGTTCATGCTCGGCTTGAGCTGGGAGAATGGAGGATGGCAATCTTAGTAAAGAGACAATGTATGTCTTGCCAACCAAAATTGGGTGCTAAGATCCTGCTGACTGCGTTAGTCTGGAGGAATGAGAAAGGTGGCTGGATTTTTGGTGGATTTAGCCTCTGTCCTTTGGCTGCGTTCTCTTTGTACAATACTGATGGCACATTCAGTACCCTCCTCCTATCTACAAGTAATCACTCCTGCTGGCCGCTGTTATGTTGTGTGAAAGGCATTTTTTACCAAAGTTTGTTGCTGGGTGTATTGCTTGTGCGGGGGTGTTGGCCAGAAGAAGACTCTCTTGTAGCTGGGAATGGATCCTCTCATTGGGGAAATTTGCTCCCTGGGTGTACACTTGGTTGGTATGTGCAGTTAGATAGGCCACAGTATAAAGGTGCTCCATCTTTGAAATGCTGGGTGCTCGGGCTTTTAGCGTCCTGTTGTCAGAGGGGGATTGTTCCTTTTGTGGCCACTAGCAGGTGTCTCCTGCCGTAAATACCAGTCCAACAGATCTACATGCTTTACAGGCATAGTTTGTTGAGTTCTAATTGAATCATTGAGCGGTTGGCTTGCACTATAAGGGAAAAGTTGATTTGGGCCCTGCTTGGCGAGCAGAAAGGGAGCTGTCCTGATTGAGTGGTGCTTGGCATATGCACCTTTAAAGAAAATAGAGCCGGCCCTGCTCTGGTTGTTACGGGAAGGAGAACCAGATTAGTAGCCATTTTGATTAACATAACATAACATAACAAACATTTAAGGTGTGGCAACCGCAAACCAGATATTAGTATCCTGTGGACCTGTATGTTCTCCTCTGATGGTGACGGTGAGCTAACTAGACATACCGACCAGATACGCTCACATGCAGATGTGGGGCTACCTACCTTTCTCTGGGGCAATTGGGGCCGAGTTGAAGTTGTTTGCGTTCATCCTTTATATTGTTGGCTGCCTATGGCAGTGGGCATTTTTGAGGCCACTGCCATATGCATATTTTGCTAGCATTCTTATGTCATGTATGAGTGTGTTTTGCGTGTCGTATCTTGCTTGTCGACAGTGAACTGAGGCTGGGCCTGCTATATGCAGGTGGGCTTTGGCTGATGCCCTGGAACAAATAAAGCTTGGTGTCGACTTCTGGATGTGCTGTGGGAGCTTCATACATATACGTACCTTGTTTGCTGCATTGCATATGCATTTGCATCCCTTGCTTCCTTCGCAGCATTTCAGCTGGCAGTGGCCTCGCTAGAATGTTTATGCATGCATGTGTACTCTTTGCATTGTTACTGTTTCTGTATGTAGCTCCTTGTAAACTTTTAGAGCAGCGGTTGAGTCCTGGCAGCACCCTGCATAAAGCATTGGCACGTCTATCTCGATAGCATGCTGCTTCACCATACTTACAGGTTGGTCAGGAGCAGCTTCGCCACAAAACCCTAGCATGCAGAAGATGCTCTGTCTACTCGCTGGCACATCTATTAACTGTACTATATGGAAGTCGGCAGTGACGCCTGCATGATTAGCTCCAACCTACATACCTACCTTCCATGGTACTATGGTGGTTGTCTTAGTCCCACATCTTCCAGCACCTGCAGAAGCAGCAAGACACACAATGCTACCCCCCATCCTACATCCCCAGAATTTATGTGGTGTTTCCTAGTTCCATTGAAGTAGCGGGGTGGGGTTTTCACTCCAACATGCAGCCGCCATCCATGGCCACAAGGAACCAACCGCTTAGTGAGGCTCCAGCGGGGTATTCATTCAATGTTCCTGATGTTGTGATCAAAAATCTCACACGGAAACAAACAAACAAACATTTGAAGGCATGTCAGACCAGCCCAATCCGACTTTACGCTTTTAAATCATAGAACAACTTTCATGCCGTATCCTGCCCTCAGGTACTACAGGTCTTTTGCACTGACCCCTCATGCAGGTCCTTTGCAAAAGCCCCCAATTTCGACACAGTCCACTAAGACGACCCATGGGGCTGCTCAGTCACCAGCAACAACATAAACATGAGAACAGTGCATGGTTCCTGCTCCTGCTGGGATACATGCTGTCATGACCATGAAAGGTGATCAGTCAGCAGGACCAAGACCGGATGACAAAGAGAGAGAGAGAGAACTACACAAAGGAGGGGGGAAATCCCTTCTTGCATAAGGGAGTAGGCCCTTACCTCCCGATGATCGATACAAATAAACCATCAGTCTAACACAGGTGTCTAGTATATTCTACCCCCCACAACACCTTCTGCAACCCTTGAAACCCCTGTACTTATCAGCCCCTTCCCCCATCCTCATTTACTTTGGCAGTCCAGACCGGGCAGCCTGACTGAACACACAAATCTTCTTGCATACCTTCATTTCTGTCCAACGAGGCTCACCAGGTTCCTCAGTTCCTCCAGGTGATGCCAAGCCTACTGACTTGCTCCGATACAGTCAGTTCCCTGTGTGAAACAGTTTCGCAACAGGAGCAGGAAACTCTCTAGTTTGGGATAAAAAACCCCATCCACATCTCAAATCAACCTTGTGTTGCTCATCAATGCCAAAGCAGGTAAGTGTTAACAGCTTTAAGTTCTTGACAGGCCAACATCGTACTTCAGCAGAGTTTAGGCCCAGACAGCTGGTCAGAGAACCACCGCAGGGTTACACGGGTCATTTGGTCTGGCTCGCACCCCAATCCCACGCACCAGCAATAACAAACAGACAAACATTTCAGGTGTGGCAACCAAAAGAGGGCTGCTAGATTGGACAGACCAAAACTACCATAGGTTGCATTCAAGACAGATGGATCACCAACCAGTATCAATTCCCCGCAAACATGTATCCATCTGGGGAGCTTTAACAAATTTCTCATCAGACCAATACAGCATGCATGCTTGCTTAAAGACACATGCATGCCAATTCTATTGAGCGGCCAGCTGGAGTCCTGTGTAAACTGAAGCAATTGAGCTGACCCCTTAGTCTGGGACAAACAGACAGCAGAAGCACATTAAAGTCTTGTGCATATCAAAGCACGTACACTTTTCCTCAGTATGATACAGACAAAGAGCACAAAAGACACCTGCGGGTCTTACAACGTCTTCCTATTCCTCCACACCCATAGAGGTGAGCAATACAGTGCATCAAAGGCTGCACATGCCTTCCTGGGCCGAGAAAAATCACCTCTGGGCCGAGATCTCCCTGGGCAAAAACATAACCTCTGTTCTGCACCCCCTCCGCTGTAAGGAGGAGCACCTGTTTCTCAAGATAGCTTGACCGCTCAGAGATGGCGCTACCTAAAAAGGCCAGCATGGCAGCAGAATCCTCGCCAGACATGCAGGCAGATCAACATATAACGCATACAGCAGGGGCAGCACACAACATAAAGATTGCCAAGGACTACTCCAACAAATGCGATGCCTGTGCCTGGAATGTCGGTCACAGTCTTTCTGCTGCACAGAAGAATCATAGACACAAAAGCTAGCATGGTGGGGTGTGCTATCCACAGGACCCACAGCTCCAATACTCCCATTGCCTTATGTTGGTCCCATAGATTTACTTTGCAGCGACTAAATCCAGCAAAATCCATCCCTGTGGCCAAGGCACGAGGGAGACTAAAGGCTACACATAGCAGCCACTGTTATTATGCAGCACACCCAACAATAGTGTGCTATCAAAACCAACCAATGGCCACAAAACCGACAAAGTAGGGCAAACATAACCATGGACATGATACATTCACTCTAGCCAATTCAAAAGCTGCCATCAAGCTACACATAGTGTACATCCTTAGCAAGCATCCATGAAAACATCTTGCCAAGCTACTGCAACAGAATGCAGCATACTTTGAATGTCCTACAGTTCAACTTTCATTTCTAAGAGATGTACACTGGAACATAGTGGCCAGAAAGCAGATAAACGATTCCAAACCATAGTGAATCGATACTGTCGATAGTGGACAGAAAGCTGCTAGAAAGCTGACTATTATTAGCCAGAAACATCAGCAACTATCACCGCTCATGCTTAGGCCAGCTGGACGAGTAGGCTAGCCACCTTCCAAAGAGACATATCTAGCTGGTAAACTTTTGGCCATATAATGCTAAAATACGCAGGTACTGTCCCTTCCGCCACAATTCTTTGCATCTTATCTTCCGCTTGCCCACAAGAAAATCCGCTTGCCTACAAGAAACCCCCCTTACTTAACATAGGTCACAGTGTGGAAGCTGCAAAGTAGCCATGTCCAGGCCTTGGGCCCCAGCCTCTTTCGCTTGCCCACAAGAAAATCCCCTTGCCTACAAGAAAATCCCCTTAACATAGGTCACAATGTGGAAGCTGCAAAGTAGCCATGTCCAGGCCTTGGGGCCCAGCCTCACCCTTAAACCCCACAGCAGCTGCCCATATGCCCGCTGTGAAGGCCTGTATTAGGATTTCCAGGACCTCTTCTGCATCAGGCCAACCATATCGCCTTGGCAGCTCAGGATAGGTCGTCCAAGCCACATAACGTATGCCTGGTGCAGCCAAAGTGATACGCCAACCCAACACTTGCTGCCACCATCTACTACAAATCTCCCTCAGTGATACAAGCCATGCACCGAAGGGTCCCCAGCCTTAAGGCTGGCTCGCACAGGAGCTCAGCGACCGCACAAACGCTCTCCTAGCAGCCATATCTGTTACCACCGACAGTACCAAACTGCCCAGCAGCAACAGCCCATTGAACGCCACTGCTTCAGCCACAAGGCGAGCAGACGCCCAGCCTGAACTGGGGCACACATCTGACAATGTGCACAGCACATGTGACACCATGAAGGGGCACAATAAACCCCAGCGGACAGCCGCTGCAAGAGGCCGAAGCGGCATGAATAGCTGCCGCAGGATTGAAATGAAGATGATGTGCCTGGGTAGGGACAGCTGCTGCACGAAGGCTGCTCCCAGGGTCATAGTTGTATGTGCCAGACCAAGTATGCTGAGGAGGTCGTATGACAGGAGCAAGAGCTCTCTGTACTGGCGGTAGGCTTTAGGGGCTAGGATGTGCAGCAAGAACGCTGGCAGCTTGCTCATCAAAGGAATGAAGCCTGAATGAGCAGCAGCAAACAAGACCCAATTTAGGAGGACAGGCACATTTGATGGAGCAGAAAAACTGAACATACTGTATGCACTGACTCCAGCCAACACAATAAGTTGCTCAAGTCCCAGATTAAGGCCACACGTTGCATGAATGGCGTGCAGTCATGTAGGCTGTCTAAGACGCTTTGAGACTGGAAGCAAACATTTCTGGATCATAGACACAGTCGAGGTTTCTAAAGCTAACATCATGGCAAGCAAGGTGCCCTCCATAGTCAGGAAATAAACATCTGAATAAACAACCTACATACGACGGGAGTCTCATAACATGAACCCGGCATTCTCGGCATTACCTTGTCTAGAGATTGCAGCCGACTCATCAGCTTGATCCTGGGGATTATCATACGACATCAACACATGTTGACTAAGCAGAATTCTATATGGGCAGCTCAGTGGCGACCAAAGAAAAGAACACAGTCCATGTGTGACTCCTGACTAGAAATTGGAAAGATAGTGTGTGCACTGCTTGCATTCTTCAATCATTGGCTTACCAGCAGAGATCATGAAGGAGGGGCTCCAGGTCCATCCAGGCAGCCCTGAATAGCACTTGCACCAGAATACCATAGCTGACAGTAGCTGGATTGTCAGCAGTACACGGTCTGATAGCTCAAACCACCTGGCCTTGAACACCAAAAATGAAGACTCTGCCCCACCCTTAAACCCCCTGCAGCACAACAACCAAGCACTGGGTCCCCAACCAGCTGCAGCTGCTGCATCTGCATGGGCAAGAACCACAGGACCAGCACCCAAAGCTGCAGCGGAAGTTGACGCTTTATTGTATGGTTTGCTTTTACAGCTGCTGCTGTTGCTGTTCTGACTGCTACTCCCATGGAAAGAGACACTTGAGCTACAGCTTGCCCCCTTGTCCAGAACTGCTTCAAATTCCACTGTGTTGATATCCCCTTCCCTTACCCTCTGCTCAACAGCGGCTATCACACTTCCCAGTCCGCTTGGAGCTTCTGCTTTGAGCCCCGGCGCTGCAGCCATAGCAGCTACCTCGCAGTTGCCACTGCCTCCATCCATCTCCCTGCACCCCACCCCCTCATCCAAACTAACTCCACTCGCAATTCCTGCCGCTGCTCCCACAGTTTCCGCACCACGCACACGTGCATCCCCTCCCAGTACGCTATTGCTAGGGACACCGCTGCATGCATCCCTGCCCCCCTCCCCCTTCCCAGCTCCTGCGGCTCCTTCCCCATGATCTAAACCAGCACGTTCCTGCACCTGGGCTGGCCCCTCCCTCTGCACAGCCTCGAACAGCTCCCGCATCCGCGTTGCTGCCAACCCCGCACAGACCTCCCAACCATATGCCTGCAGGTACGGGATCATCCCCTGCCCCAGAAGCGCCATCAAACCCAGACCCACGATGCCACCAGGGCTGCTTTCCTCACTGTCCTCGGCAAGAGAACCAGCAGGAGCAGGAGCGGCATCAGGTGCCGGAGACGAAGCCCATTCTGCAGACACGTGCTGCAGTGGGTAGCTGCTACCAAGCAGCAGAGCCAGGTCCAGCAGCAGCGGTGCAACCTGCTGTTGGCTCAGCCGCTGCTGCTGCAACCAGCCTTGGACCTCAGCCGCAGCTTGGGTCGGCAGCAGTAGCATGGTTGCACGAGCAAGAGGGGCCCATGCACCAATGCATCTGCCCATGCTGCTGCTTGCATTGCCGTCAGAAGGGAGGATGAAGAGAGATAGGACAGCAACACCATCACCACTCCTCCTGCAGCTGATGCTGCTGCCGATGCTGTCCAAGGACAGCCGCAAACCAATCCCAGAACCAGATGCACCAACTGATTGCAGCTGCACCTGCTCATCTGAAATGATGCAGCTGCCCTGTGCCACAGCCACCCTCACAACAGGGCCACTGCTGCTGCTGCTGCCAAGATCGTCGTAGGAGGCAGAGATAAAGCTACCACTGCTGTGTCCCTCACTTGCAAACAGCTGCAGTTGCACTTCTTCACCCCAAGCGGCCACAATGCACTGTGGGGTTAAGGATGCCGCATGCCCTCCTGCTGCTGGTGCTGCTGGTGCCGGCTGCGTAGTTGCCATGACGGCCTGCGCAAAGGCTGACTGCAATGTGGCTCCAAGCACACCCCCCTCAGCATCATCATTCATGCTCTGAATGTCGTCATAATCCACAAGCAGCTGCCTGGGCTTGAGGCTGCTAAACCTGCTTTCATCCCCACTGCTGCTTGCACCAGCACTGCTACCTACATCGCTGCTGCTGGACTTGCTGCTAGCAGGATGCCTGACACCACAAACCCTGCACTCCAGCTGCCACACCCCATCACTATATGCTGCCCCACCACCAGTTGCAGCTGACGCACTCCCTGCTGCTGACTCATCACCCAGCAGCAGCGCCGCCTCCTGCTGCTGATCGGCTTTGGATACAATATGTCCAAGGAACAGCACACAGCCAGGGACGCAGACATGCCGCACCAGGGTGGCTTGGTACTTGCCGCCTGCAGCTGAGATTGCTGTACGAGCAGCAGCAGCGACCTGCTCTGCTGCTTGGGCGAAAGGGACACCAGGGTGAGAATGCACCTACAGGGGTAAACAAACAACATCGCTTACTGCCCTATCTGAACTTGTCCCAGTGCTGATGCTTGCTTACATACGCCGGTAGCCGCATGGTGCAGCAGCGTGCCTACCTCCACATATTGCTCAAATAAAAAGCAAGCAGTCAGCACAGCATGGGACCCTGACATAGCCAAGCTTGCTCACACATATCAAGGCAAGCAATCAGGACAAAATGGGGCCGTAACAAGCCTTTGGTTAAGTATGCAGTGCTGGTGACACCTTTGAGAGCACTGTGAGCTTCCAAAAACATGTTTGTAGCTCCCCTTTGGCGTTGCTGCCTTAATGCCGCAGCACTTACCTTCAGGGCCACACACATGTGCTTGAGGGGGCTGACATACAACGGGCATGTACTGCGTGAGCTCCCAGGTGTAACTGCTGCTGCATTGCAGGCTCCAGAGAGTGAGGCCCTTCGCAACAAAGCGCTGCTTGCTCCACGAGCAGCAGGCCCATAAGCGGGGGCCCGCCCGGCTTGTGCTCTGGTGGAAGGTTGCAAAGGTATAAGGGAGGAGCTACCAGCAACAGACACAGCCGATTGCGTTCCTGCAGGTGGTGCTGAAGCTTCTGCTGGAGCTGCAGCACTCCCAGGGCTTGGTTGACTTGGCTCTGTTGATGGGATCGCTGCCGTGCCTCTTGACCTTGTTGGGGATGAAGTTATAGAAGCTTTCCAGTCAGCAGAAGGATCGCAGCTTCTTCCAGCTTCATCCTCCAGGAGCTTTGCCTTGTGGGTTTGCTTGCAGATCCTGGCAAACTGCCCTGCCAAGTACACATCTGAAGCATAGATGACAGCTGTAGGTAGGACATAGCACAGCAGGAAGCCCTGGAGATGCTCTTGGGGTGTTACTCTGGGCTGGCCAAGTGTGTTTTCCCACATGTGGCGCACCACTTCCCAAGTCAGCCACTCCAGGAGACCTAGCCATAGCTGATGGGCAAATGGGACCTGTAAGAGAGCAGCATACATCATCTTCAAGACCCTGCCCTATCTCTAATTGCTGTGTTTGGGCTGTTCCTGTGCATGCACTCATGTGCGTCATTGCTAACATGTGCATGCATAACCTCATATGGACCACGGACAGCATGTCGGGGCCGTATACCTATCTATTATTTGAGGCTTGTGTGCATGCATATACTACAGGGCCACAGGCGCTCATACTTTATACTAACCATCGACTGCATGCAAACATCAGCAGCTGTTACAAGCAGGGCCACAAGCTACTGTGAAACTGAAGCTGTGACGCCTGACAAGAGTGTTTCTGCATTGTCTATTAGGGTACTATGCATGCACGGACTACTGCTCCCTCAACTTCTTGCAAGGTTCAAGATGAGCCACAGCTGATGTTCAATGACTGTGATGGACTGGCAGGTCAAAGTGATCAAGACAGCATGGCCTTGATCTTAAACAATTGGCAGTAGGCTTGGCATGAGGGGAACGTCCAGTCAAGCAGAGTATATACCATCTTACCCCCACTGCACCCCACTGCTGTCCCAAAAACAGAATGGCAAGCCCTTGCCGCAACACGTAGGCAAGTCCACCAAAATTGACCTGCTCACCAGCCAGGTATTGAGGGATACAGGTGTTCAAGGCCTCCGAGACAATGACCACCTCTGGCATGTATGTATATGAAGTCCCCAAGGTCAAAGCTTCCTCAGTCACTCACCTGAACCATGCAGGCATACCATGCCAGGTGTATCCACAGCTTCCATCGTGCAGGCAAGCCAGAAGAGCCCCAGAGACGCAAAGGCAGCCAACGGGCGTCCACAGGGGTCGTCGCAACCAGCAGTGCTAGGAGCGCCTTTCCCAGCCTGACAACTGCAAAGGCAGCTTCCTTGTAGGCTGGAGTTGCTGCTATGTATTTGAACATTGCCGGGATGGTAAGTAGGCTTAGGAGGACAGAGTGACTGCTGCTTATGAAGAAGAAGAACCAGTCGCCTGTGATGTAGGAGACAAGTAGTGGAGAGCATATCAGAGCCTGCAGGACAGGCAAAGCAGAGACTGGTTGAAGCCTGGACAACATAGGCAGCTGCAACCCATGATTAATCTCCTTGCTTTCTTAAAATGTCAGGAGGCTGTGCATGACCAAATAGCATTGCTAAGCTGTCAGAGGGCGACCATGTGCTGAGCTCAGTGTGCCCTTAAACCAACCCTGCTAGCGTCCTACTGTTTAGGCCAGGCAAGTAGTACCCTGTGCAAGCAACCGCAGGACAGTGCATGCAAGCCATTGTTCACCAGCAATTACACACTAATTCTAGACGTCTATTTGGGGGTATTGAAATAGACCAGCCATATGCGAATGAAGCATGGGTTGGGGTGATCCCAACCAGCTAGCACATGAACACATCTAGTCTCGTGAGTGACTTACCAACATCCGCCTGAGCAGCTGCACGCTCAAGGTCGCAACGATGGCCATGCGATTGGATGCTTCCCTCACGTTGCATAGTTGAGTTGGAGGGATACTGCAGACCTCCTCCGAAATGGACCCCATAGCAGTTGTGTCTGAAGCAGCTGCTCTTGGGGCACCACGGGGCGCTCCACAGGCTTTATAAGTCTGGAACGAGCCAGGAAGACAGGGACGCTCCCGTCTAAGTGAGACCACGTTACTGCTGCCACATAGCAAGCGCTCGATCACAAACGCAGCGGGATCGTCGCTGGTGCTGTATCCAGGCGCCAATCGGCAAAACTCCGCTGCCATGTTGTTGCCGGTGTATGCGTATGTGACGAGAAGCACCATCAAGAGTATTACTTCCCTCGTTCGAAGGCGTCGGCAGCGGTACTCAGCAAAGCTTCCGTGTTCTACCTTTGCGATCCCCATCTTAGGGAATGGGTATGGCAAGCAATATTCTAGAGGACATACGCCAATGTTAGCATCATCTATTGAAAGGCAGGCATCTGAGCATCGGAAGCTGTAGACGAGGGCTGGCGTCGAGCGAACAATGAGTAACAAAGCAACGTTCAGAAACTAAACCCAGCATTATACATGCTTGTCAGCGCATTAAACGGGGCCCGTCCATTTACTGTGCGTGGTGAAGCGGCAGGAGCCTTACAGGTCAAGTCCAGCTTGAGGAGGGCGACGGCGGGACGGAAAGAGACTGAACCGATGGTTTTCGGGGCCTGACGTTCCCAATCCAAGTGAAAACATTGGACTCCAAGTGAAAAGCCCCTGCTACTCAAGAGAAGCGCAAACGCTCTTTCGTATCGTAAGAGCATTGAAAGCTTCAAATTGCTGTCAAACAATCTCAGGCACCAACACCGACCATCCACCCATGCCTCTAGTTCCTCCCATATCTGCCACTGCTCCTTCACCACACCAGATGACAGCCTATAAGATTTCATTACAAACAATACATTTTGCCTTAGCTACCGGAGGATGCCAGTGTCAGCATTTCTTGTACGGATTTCCGAGACCAATCAGTGCCGAGTCGTCAGCACTGGCCGTATCATGTGATTGTCGAAGATTTTTCTAAGCAATGACAAAGGGCCACCCTCTGAGGACCAAATGGAGGCAGCACTAAAACTCCAATTTCCCTCCACCCTGCCCCATAGCCTCTTCTGGAGGTGCCCTCCTTGTAAGGAAAGCCTCAGGAGGAGTTCATGCCCTAGACATGTTCTCACTGTGCAGCACGCTGGGGAGCCGGGACCACGTTAGTGATGCATCAGAATAGTGAGGATTGTTATTCTCTGACTATATGGCTCTGTTCATCTAAACGAAATCGACATCCACTTTGTACCATCCAGTGGGACACCATCGAGAACCGGCTGCCCTCACAGCAGTCAACTGAGCCCACTAAGCCATGGATGCAGCTGCTCTATTATTATTACATTACATTTCATGATATGCCATAGCAATAAGTGCCATAGGCCCCGCACCTCAAGCTGTCACAAAGAGCAGCGAGGTGGAACAGAATACGGGTAAACTTCGACATGTATGACAATATATGCATGCCTAAACATGAGGTCCAGCAGCTAGGTCAAAATCACCCAAAACCTCCACTGCTCTAGCGAACATCTCCTCTCCTGCTGCAGCCCGCAGCGCCATGGGGTGGTTGGGCGCTAACATCTTCAATTGGGAAGCATACCTGCAGCAAGCACGAGGAAACATCACTTGAAAGCCCATTTTACCAGGTGCTTGATCTAGTGGGAAGCAGCTTGGGACAACAATGCAGGCAAAAACATCGCGCATGCTAGTGCTTCCTCCCCAAATGCATGCGCCCGTTGTCCGAAGGGACATATCAGGCACTCGCACTTGGACAGCCGCTGCAAGAGGCCGAAGCGGCATGAATAGCTGCCGCAGGATTGAAATGAAGATGATGTGCCTGGGTAGGGACAGCTGCTGCACGAAGGCTGCTCCCAGGGTCATAGTTGTATGTGCCAGACCAAGTATGCTGAGGAGGTCGTATGACAGGAGCAAGAGCTCTCTGTACTGGCGGTAGGCTTTAGGGGCTAGGATGTGCAGCAAGAACGCTGGCAGCTTGCTCATCAAAGGAATGAAGCCTGAATGAGCAGCAGCAAACAAGACCCAATTTAGGAGGACAGGCACATTTGATGGAGCAGAAAAATTGAACATACTGTATGCACTGACTCCAGCCAACACAATAAGTTGCTCAAGTCCCAGATTAAGGCCACACGTTGCATGAATGGCGTGCAGTCATGTAGGCTGTCTAAGACGCTTTGAGACTGGAAGCAAACATTTCTGGATCATAGACACAGTCGAGGTTTCTAAAGCTAACATCATGGCAAGCAAGGTGCCCTCCATAGTCAGGAAATAAACATCTGAATAAACAACCTACATACGACGGGAGTCTCATAACATGAACCCGGCATTCTCGGCATTACCTTGTCTAGAGATTGCAGCCGACTCATCAGCTTGATCCTGGGGATTATCATACGACATCAACACATGTTGACTAAGCAGAATTCTATATGGGCAGCTCAGTGGCGACCAAAGAAAAGAACACAGTCCATGTGTGACTCCTGTCTAGAAATTGAAAAGATAGTGTGTGCACTGCTTGCATTCTTCAATCATTGGCTTACCAGCAGAGATCATGAAGGAGGGACTCCAGGACCATCCAGGCAGCCCTGAATAGCACTTGCACCAGAATACCATAGCTGACAGTAGCTGGATTGTCAGCAGTGTACGATCTGTCCACTCAAACCACCTGGCCTTGAACACCAAAAATGAAGACTCTGCCCCACCCTTAAACCCCCTGCAGCACAACAACCAAGCACTGGGTCCCCAACCAGCTGCAGCTGCTGCATCTGCATGGGCAAGAACCACAGGACCAGCACCCAAAGCTGCAGCGGAAGTTGACGCTTTATTGTATGGTTTGCTTTTACAGCTGCTGCTGTTGCTGTTCTGACTGCTACTCCCATGGAAAGAGACACTTGAGCTACAGCTTGCCCCCTTGTCCAGAACTGCTTCAAATTCCACTGTGTTGATATCCCCTTCCCTTACCCTCTGCTCAACAGCGGCTATCACACTTCCCAGTCCGCTTGGAGCTTCTGCTTTGAGCCCCGGCACTGCAGCCATAGCAGCTACCTCGCAGTTGCCACTGCCTCCATCCATCTCCCTGCACCCCACCCCCTCATCCAAACTGATTCCACTCGCAATCCCTGCCGCTGCTTCCACATTTTCCGCACCAAGCACGCGTGCATCCCCTCCCAGTACGCTATTGCTAGGGACACCGCTGCATGCACCCCCTCCCCCCTCCCCCTTCCCAGCTCCTGCGGCTCCTACCCGATTATGTAAATCAGCACGTTCCTGCACCTGGGCTGGCCCCTCCCTCTGCACAGCCTCGAACAGCTCCCGCATCCGCATTGCTGCCAACCCCGCACAGACCTCCCAACCATATGCCTGCAGGTACGGGATCATCCCCTGCCCCAGAAGCGCCATCAAACCCAGACCCACGATGCCACCATGGCTGCTTTCCTCACTGTCCTCGGCAAGAGAACCAGCAGGAGCAGGAGCGGCATCAGGTGCCGGAGACGAAGCCCATTCTGCAGACACGTGCTGCAGTGGGTAGCTGCTACCAAGCAGCAGAGCCAGGTCCAGCAGCAGCGGTGCAACCTGCTGTTGGCTCAGCCGCTGCTGCTGCAACCAGCCATGAACCTCAGCCGCAGCTTGGGTCGGCAGCAGTAGCATGGTTGCACGAGCAAGAGGGGCCCATGCATTGATGCATCTGCCCAAGCTGCTGATTGGGTTGCCGTCAGAAGGGAGGATGAAGAGAGATAGGACAGCAACACCATCACCACTCCTCCTGCGGCTGCTGATGCTGTCCAACGACAGCTGCAAACCAAGCCCAGAACCACTAGATGCACCAACTGATTGCAGCTGCACCTGCTCATCAAAAAGGATGCAGCTGCCCTGTGCCACAGCCACCCTCACAGCAGGGCCACTGCTGCTGCTGCCAAGGTCATTGTTAGAGGTGGCATTTATGCTACCACTACTGTGTCCCTCACTTGCAAACAGCTGCAGTTGCACTTCTTCACCCCAAGCAGCCACAATGCACTGTGGGGTTACGGATGTCGCATGCCCTCCTGCTGCTGGTGCTGCTGGTGCCGGCTGCGTAGTTGCCATGACGGCCTGAGCAAAGGCTGACTGCAGTGTGGCTCCAAGCACACCCCCCTCAGCAGCATGATTCATGCTCTGAATGTCATCATAACCCACAAGCAGCTGCCCGGGCTTGAGGCTGCTAGATGGGCGTTCATACCCGCTGCTGCTTGCACCAGCAATGCTTCCCTCACCCTTGCTGCTGCTGCTGCTGCTAGGGGAATCGCTGGAAGCAGCCAGGCCCCTGCACTCCAGCTGCCACACTCCATCACTATACGCTGCCATACCATCAGCAGCAGCTGACACACTCCCTGCTGCTGACTCATCACCCAGCAGCAGCGCCGCCTCCTGCTGCTGCTGATCGACTTTAGATACGATATGTCCGAGGAACAGCACACAGCCAGGGACGCAGACATGCCGCACCAGGGTGGCTTGGTACTTCCCACCTGCAGCTGGAATTGCCGCGCGAGCAGCAGCAGTGACCTGCTCTGCTGCTTGGGCGAAAGAGACACCAGGATGAGAATGCACCTGAAGGGGTAAACAAACAACATCGCTTACTGCCATATTTGAACTTGTCCCAGTGCTGATGCTTGCTTACACACGCCGGCACCTGCGTGGTGCAGCAGCGTGCCTACCTCCACAGTTTGCTCACACACAAGGCAAGCAGTCAGCACAGCATGGGACTCTGACATAGCCAAGCTTGCTCACACACATCAAGGCAAGCAATCAGGACAGAATGGGGCCATAACAAGCCTTTGGCTCCGTGTGCAGCGTTGATGACACCTTTGAGAGCATTCACATGAGCTTCCAAAAACATGTTTGTAACTCCCCATTGTTGCTACTGCCTTAAAAGCCGCAGCACTTACCTTCAGGGCTACACACATGTGCTTGAGGGGGCTGACATACAGCGGGCAAGTACTGCCGAAGCTCCCAGGTGTAAATGCTGCTGTATTGCAGGCTCCAGCAAGTGAGGCCCTTCGCAACAAAGCGCTGCTAACTTCACGAGCAACAGGCTCGTAAGCCGGAGCCGGACCGTCTTGCGTTCTGGTGGAAGGTTGCAAAGGCATAAGGGAGGAGCTACCAGCAACAGACACAGCTGATTGCAATCCTGCAGGTGGTGCTGACGCTTCTGCTGGTGCTGCAGCACTCCCAGGGCTTGCTTGACTTGGCTCTGTTGATGGGATTGCTGCTGTGTCTCTTGACCTTGTTGAAGTTATAGAAGCTGTCCAATCAGCAGAAGCATCGCAGCTTTCTTCAGCTTCATCCTCCAGGAGCTTTGACTTGTGGGTTTGTTTGCTGATATTGGCAAACTGGCCTGCTAAATAGACATCTAAAACGTAGTTGACAGCTGTAGGTAGGACGTAGCACAGCAGGAAGCCCTTGAGATGCTCTTGGGGTGTCACCCTGGGCTGGCCGAGTGTGTTTTCCCACATGTGCCGCACCACTTCCCAAGTCAGCCACTCCAGAAGGCCTAGCCATAGCTGATGGACAAATGGAACCTGTAGGAGGGCAGGATATATCATCTTCATTACCCTGCTCTCCATTTAATATCCGCTGTGTGGCTGTTTATGTTCAGCACTCATGGGTGTCATTGCTAACACCTGTATGATAGCATCAAGCGGACCATGCGTAGCCTGGTGAAAGGTTTGAAGGTGTATGCATGCAGCTACTACAGGCAGGGCAACAAGCTATTGTGAACTTGGGTGCTTGAAGCTGTAATGCCCGACCAGTACTGTATCTGGATTGTCTAGTAATGGCACTATGCATGCGATGACAAATGCCCCCCCAAATCCTCGCAAAGGTTCAGGATGGACCACAATGGATGGTTGGCTTCTGTGACAGGCTGGCACGCTGAAATGATAAAGACGCCATGGTCTTGATGCTAAGCCCTTGTAAGTAGGGCTTGCATGAGGGCAAGGTCCAGTCAAGCAGAATATGTGTCATCCACCACCCCGCTCTGCACCCCACTGATATCTTGAGAACAGAACGCTAAGCGCTGACCTGAACATGTAGTAAGTCTACCAGGACCTGCCTCCTCACCGACCAGCTATGGAAGGATTCAGGGGTTCAAGGCCTGCACAAATGACCATGTAATGCATGTATGCCTGTATCCTAAGCCCCCAAGATCAAAGCCTCACACTCACCTGAACCATGCAGGCAAACCATGCCAGGTTTATCCACAGCTTCCAGCGTGCAGGTAAACCAGAAGAGCCCCACAGACGCAAAGGCAGCCACCGGGAGTCCACAGGGGTCGCAGCAACCAGCATTGCTAGGAAAGCCTTGCCCAGCCTGACAACTGCGAAGGCAGCTTCCTTGTAGGCTGGAGCTGCTGCTATGAATTGGAAGGTGGCCGGGATGGAAAGTAGGGATAGGAGGACAGAGTAACTGCTGACCAAGAAGAGGATCAACCAGTCACCTGTGATGTAGGAGACAAGTGCTGGGGAGCATATCAAAACCTGCAGGACAGGCAAAGCAGAGAGTGGTAGTGAAATAGACCAGCCATAGGCGAATGAAGCATGGGTTAGGGTGTTGACAATCAGCATTACATGAACACATTGGATTTCGTCGGTGACTCACCAACATCCGCCTGAGCAGCTGTACTGTTATGGTTGCAAGGGTGGCCATGTGGTTGGTTGTTCTCCTCACGTTGATTAGTTGTGCAGGAGGGCTACTGCAGATCTGATCGGAATTGGACCCCATAGCAGTTGTGTGTGAAGCACCCGCTCCTGGCGCACCAGGGGGCGCTTCACAGGCTTCATAATTATCCAACGAGCCAGGACGAAATGGACGTTCCCGTGTCAAAAAGACCACCTCATTGCTGCCACACAGCAAGCGCTCGATCACATTATTTTTTATTTGGATGGTCTGTTAGTTGGCTGAAACCGGGATCGTCGCTGTTGCTGTATCCTGGCGTCAACCGGCAGTATTCCGCAGCCATGTTGTTGCCGCTGTATGCGTATGTGACGAGAAGCACCATCAAGAGTATTATCTCCCGCGTTCGAAGGCGTCGGCAGCGGTACTCAGCAAAGCTCCCCTGTTCTACCTTTGCGTTCCCCATCTTTGGCAACGGGTATGAGCAGGCACAAATCTAGGGGGCACATGCATATGTTGCCATTGGTAACTGAAAGATAAGCATGTGAGCATCGATAGCTGTAGACGAAGCCTGAAGCTAACGAAAAATGATAAAAGAACTTTCAGAAACCAAACCATACGTTATACATGCTTGTCAGCGCAGAAACCGGGCTCATTGGTCCACTGTGTGTGGTAAAGCGGTAGGCTTCTTAAAGGGCAAGGCCAGCTTGAGGAGGGGCAAAGAAACTGACTAAATGGTGGTTTCGGGGCTAAAACTTCCCAAGGAAAACATGGAGGCAGGTCACCCAGGTTATACCGCTGGTTACAGAGGTACAGAGTGGGTCATAGGCATGATTCAAATACCAGCGCGAAGCATGGTAATACCGGTTCTCCTGCGATATGCTTGCTTAAGCCTATAACCCAAGCGTAGACCAAGGGGCTGCGTTTGTGAAGCTTGTATAAGGGTACCATTGCTTAGGCGTGCCTCCGCAGACTGAAATGCACGTGAAACAGCTTGTAGGCCCGGTGCCATGACCCTGGGAACCACACCCTGCAACTGCCTAGCCAGCGATTACTTGACATGGATATGAATGATCGTGGGATTATATAGCCTTATGATGTCTTCGCAAGCGACGGTGGAGGGATTGCAGCCGCAGGAGCTCACTGGGCGTCAGCGATCCCTTCAGAACCTTGACCCCAAAACGAGAAGAAAGAAATGGGATCCTGTACCTGAGGGACGCCAAAAGGCTGTTCTGGCAGAGAGGATAGCGACTCTCAAGGCAAACGTGAGCATGCTGTACTAAACTAGGACACACCCCTTCGGCTTGTTTGCTCACGGCAGTGGTTCCCTTGGAGCAGCTCGACGGAATCAAGGACATCATGGGGGAAGAAGCGAATGTACAATACATGTTCATTGTCTGCGCCAATGTTAAGCTAGCGAATGGGGAGGGGGACCTGGAGAGATATGTGGAGTGCTCCCACCCTAGCTTACTGCAGGCTATTGGGGCTACTCGGCATGACACAGGTCGTGTTGTCTTGACTCACAGTCTTACACAGACCCTTTATTCTGTAACTAAGCCTGAGGTGGAGATGTCTGTCGGTGGCAGCAGGTATGTGTGTGTGTGTGTGTGCGTGTGTGTATCTGCAGTCAGCTCTGTGGGTCTACCTGCAATTATCTCTGGGTGCCATGTACCATCCAGCTCGATGTTTTTCGAGCTAACTTCACCATTATCCTGGATTGCAGCATGAAGGCCCTGCTTGAAGCTAAGCCTGTGACAAAATCAGACTACATAAGCAACCTGCATCACCTGATCCGTGCCGCTGTGAAGCAGGACCTTAAGGGTAAGGACATGAGAATGGCTGCAGTGATGCTGTCATGGGTACTGTATGATTGTTGTACTCATCTGTGTCCCTTGCTTGCAGTGTGCCGTGATCCTGGCAAACCTTTTGAGGCCTGGCAGAAGTCAGAGCAGGGCAAACCTGCTGAACAGCAGCGGCAGAAACCTGCTTGGTGGCCTTCTGAATATGGCTTTGGCAGCAAGTTCCTCAACAAGGCCAATGTGTCAGAATTGCAGAAGATTAGGCAATGCATTGCCTCATGGGCAGCGCAAGCTTCAATCACAGAGCCGCAAGTAAGAATGAGGCCACGCACTTAGTGCATGAAGCTGCTGTGCTTGGCCTGATGCATGGGTAGTGCATGATGGCTGCTATGCTTGGAATCGGCAGAACTGCCTAGAATGACGTAGCACTCAGAACACCTACCTGTAGTCCTGCTATTGCATTTGGATAGAATAGCCTACTTTCGATACATGGTCCCTGCCATTTCATCCAGTTCTGGTTTGCAGAAGTGCCTTCAACTTCATTGCCATTACGGTACATGTTCCTCTAAACCACATGGTCTCTAAACCACATGTTGCTTTCAGGTACGAGGGGGTGCAAGCACTCCAGCTGCAGCAGCCGGTGGTGTACCCCGTGCGCAACCGCTAAGGCCCAGGCCTACAACAGCAGCCAATTCAGCAGCAGTCGCAGCAACAGCAGCAGGAGGCACTCTTTTGGTAGCACATGACCAAGTCGCAGCAGCAGCAGCAATGGGAGGAGCAGCCGTACAACAGCCCAATGCAGGGGTGCCGCCAGAAATAGAAATGGAACCTGAAGCACTAGCTGAGCAGCAGCAGGCAGCACCAGCAGGGGCTCGATCAGCGTCACTGCTTGCACAAGCAGCAGCAGCAGCAGTAGCCGTGCTGCAGGGCAGTGCAGGAGAGTTACCAGTAACAAGACCAGTACCAGAACTGCAAGCGGACCAGCAGCAGGCAGCAGCAACAGTACCTATAGCAGACATAGCAGCAGAGCAGCGCATGGATGCAGCTGAAGCAGAGGTTGGAGGAGGCATAGCAGCAGCAGCAGGAGGTGGGGTCCCAATAGGTCAAGTGGGAACTGCAGCCACGCCAGATGATATCCACAAGACACAGTTGACTACAACAGATGGTGCTCAACCTGATCAGACAGTGGCTGCTGGGACCATGGAAGCTGTTTCTGCAGTAGCTGCTCAAGACGGTGAGACAACATCAACATGAATGCCTCAGAGATGCTTGCATGATATGCTGTTTGCATGACATCCTTGATGTCTGCTGGAATAACGCAAAATTGTCTTTGAAGCAGATGAGGAAGAACACGATCAATATTTCCTTAACTATGTGCCATATGAAGCACCATGGAAACCACTTTGCCTCTACATCTGTTTTGAGTGCTGCTGAGCCAGCTGCTGGACCTCATGTCTAGGCATACGATATCATTATTCTTGGTAATCCCAAAGACAACCCATATTCTGTTCCACCAAGCTTGAGGTTTGGGCCTATGGCACTTTTTGCTATGACAGGGGGACAACATACCCAACCTCCAGGAAGGAGGATAATGTCATGAAGCAATAGCTGTGCTTTGTTTTGATGCCTGACTGCGCCAATTGAATACGGTTTGCACTCTGCATTCATTGTGACTGTGGTTAGGGAAGAGGAAGAGGAAGAAAAGGCAGTTCTTTGGAGATGATGATGAGGAACAGGGCAAGGCCAAGGCCAAGGGCGAGGGCAAGGAGCAGCTCAGCCAGCAGGGAGAGCAATGTGCTGAGAGAGGGGTAGCGGCGGGCAGAGACCCTCGTCCAGCACTGCTGGAAGTGACCAATATGAGCCACCGCTAGCGATCTGTATGCAGCGTTGTTTTGGGAGCTGAAACCTTGGCAGGGTTGCCATATTCATCTGTGTCTTTTGAAGTAAAACACAGTTCTGTTGCATGTGCGCTAGACTGGTATCTGTCTGTTTGATGTCTGTCTGTTCTGGCTACATGCTACGTTTGATGCTGTGTGTTAGAAGTGCTGTATGGCATCGCCACAAGGTAGTGGTGCTTCATTGCGTTTCAAAGCATCAGTGGGTTTATGTTACAGGGTGTGCTTGCATCTATCTCTTCAAAGCTGCGGCCATGCTGCCTGTTTTGGTTGGGCTACTGTGTTGGCCAGTCACAAAGCATGCATGCTGTATGTACGCAGGATAGTCTCAGTGATTAGCTATGTGATCACTTAAGTCTCCACTTTAGTCCAGGCAGACAGTTCCGCTGCTTCTTGTCTCGGGCTCCTCTTCCCCACAGAGTGAGAGCGACTCATGCTCTGTCAAGTAATGTACCTGCCGCTGAACCGGTTGCAACTCTGTGCCCGTGATGATATGATAGCATCATATGATATAAGACATATTCAGCACTTTCATGACCGCTACATTGGAGTGGGGCAGTGGAGGTTCAATGGGGTACTTTTGACCTAGCTGCTGACCTCATGTCTAGGCATATGTCGTCATGCATGCGGCCGTAGACAACCCATATTCTGTTCCACCTCGCTGTCCTTTGTGACAGCTTCAGGTGCAGGGCCTATGGGCACTTTTTGCTATGGCATATCATGAAATGTAATGAGTAGAGCAGCTAGTCTAGTTATAGCACTTGACTCCTGAGTTCTTAAATGATTGACTGCAGCGGCTTTCCGCATCTTCTCCTTGAGTTGGGCTCTGCGGTGTACACCGGCCGGCACTTTTACTACTCAAAGGCAGTCTGCCAATTCAGTCGGGCAAGGCAGTTTGCTGTAGCTTACTGGAGTACTTTGGACCTGCTGCAATTGAGGCCTGCAAGCAGTTGGCCCATCCCTGCAGGCCACACGGTTTGGATACTGTATGTAGTGCAGTCAGGTTCAATGAATCATTGACCATATATATACTAACGGCTACAGCAGTTGGGTCTATCAGATAGGGTACCTCTTGGGCAAGAGTAGTGACATGCCCTGAGCAAGGCATTAAACTGCTTGGCTTGCTGTTGACTGGGTCAACTGGTCAGCACATGGCAAGTCGAAATGGGCTGGCCTGACATACATTGGCTAGCAAGGGATTTAGGGTGGGCTGGTGGCAGCCGTTGTGTGAGTTTTGGACAGGAACTTGAGTATGCCGTTGGAGCCTAAGTTGGCTCCTTGTGGGTGGCGCTGCCCCCACCGGCGCCCCGCTTTGACGGGGCCATTTTGTAATTGTAATTGTAATTGACATGCAGACGGCCATCGTCGCTCATAAGGCTTCTGGGTAGTAACAGTGTAAGTTTTCACTGCTACTCGTGTTGTATGTCGTGAGTGTGTAGCCATGTCGGTAAGCTCCTTCCCACTCAGCTGCTTCCAGGCTTTCCCACTCAGTCCACTCCCACTCTTCAGAACCCATAGCATCTGTCCTTCTGAGGTGATTGGCACTCAGAACCAAATGATATCTTTGCTGTGCTGTACAAGGTAATGTAGCTCTGGGCGGGCTGCCTTCTGAGTCTATTGGGCATCGGGGGCCCTTCGGTACAATGTTGCATGCCGTCAGTGGTCTCTGCCGATCGGGCAGTCACCTTCTGCTACGCACCTTGTAGAGAAAGCAGACAGGCGTAACGACATAGAGTACTCAGGCTTTCTCTAAGCCCTCCCAGTCCGAAATGTACTGGGCAGGTGCGTCACCGTCACTGCCTCACTTTTCTTCGATTGCCGTCACGGGTCAGGCCCAAGCACTCCTTCTATTGCTTTACAGCGGTTGTTCCGTATCTTATGGCCGTGTGAGATGATTTATAGCAACGCAATCATTAGTCTAATACACGCTAGAAGAAGACAACGCTGGGAGTGCCAGGGGAGTTAACCTGCCTGACTGCCACTCCGACCACAAACCTGCCACATGATTGATCCCATGGAGTGGCATTACCTGGCCTGTAGGTCCACTATGCATCATAATGAAGGACTCAATTGGCACTACGTACTCTTGAACACAATGCAGTCATGCATTCGCTACTACATGGTATAGTGTATGGCCTTACTTTGGGACAACTCTGAGTGCCGATGTGATGACTCCTTGCAGGTCATAACCAGCGACCTGATATAAAGCCTCCACTGCTGAGAAGCTGTGCCTAGTTTACTTTGAACTGGGGCTCCGACACATATGTGCTGTCGACCCAAGGATGGAACGGTGTGCATGCCCTTGAAACCACTTTAAACCCAGCGGCAACCCAGACCCAAAGCACTAGTGCTAGTTGCAATACAAGCAACCCTAAGCCCCACACTGTGTCCCTACATAGTATTTCATTACCAAATCTAAGCCCACATACGGTACTTGAAAAACAAAGACATAAATGATCAAAATTCATGATATGCCATAGCAAAAGTGCCACTAGGCCCCGCACCTCAAGCTGTCACAAAGAACAGCGAGGTGGAACAGAATATGGGTTGTCTTGGGCATGCATGACAACATATGCCTAGACATGAGGTCCAGCAGCTAGGTCAAAAGCACCCAAAAATCCACTGCCCCAATGGCAGACAATAACTCAAAACATAATCGCAGACTCATCTACTCGCCGCCTAAGCCAGATGTTGCTTCCACTACCAACCAGGTAGGAACATAACCGCTCGGCTGCTTCCCTCTTATGGTGCTGACCGTCCCTTCGGCACATCCATGGCAACACCTTCTCCTTCGTTGATCTACGCTGCCTAGTGCACCACTGCATCCACTGCATCCGCAACACTCTCGGCTTGCAACCGCCCGCCGTTGATAAACCTAGAAGGAGCACAGCAGCAGGCAGCAGCAGGTTCAGAGTGGAATACAGGTAGTGAGTGAGTGCACCTGCCAGGGATGTGCACACAACATCAGACTGGGAGAGTTGCAGCTCAATGAAGAAACCGCAGATTGCTGCCGCCGGTGTGTAGAACCCTACCAATTGAAGCAGCACAGCAGCAAGAAGCAGCAAGTTCAGAGTGGAAGATATGCATATCTGTAAGAGATAGGCACAAAACAACAGATTGGGAAAGTTGCAGCTTATTTGAAGAACACACCCCAAGCGCCCAATGCTGCCGGCGCTGTGCAAAGCCCTAACTAATCAGGGCACTCCTGCTGCTGTCCAAAAATGGAATTTCTTGAAAAACCCCCAAACTTTCCCAGGCCCGTCCACATGCCCGCCCCATACCTTTCTTGCAGTCACTGCAGCTGCTGATTCCTCTAGCTTGCCAAATCACTCTGCTTGCCACCGCCCGCGGTTGCTCACACCTACAAGCAGCACGGCAGCAGACAACAGCAAGTTCAGAGTGGAAAACGTTCATATCTGTACAGGATAGGGACAAAACAAAACACTGGGAAAGTTGCAGCTCATTTGAAGAACACACCCCAAGCGCCCATTGCTGCCGGCGCTGTGTAAAGTCCCACCGATCGGGGTCTTCCTGCTGCCGTCCAAAAACGCAAGTTGGCTAAAAGCCCCCAAACTGTCCCAGGCCCGTCCACATGCCCGCCCCATACCTTTCTTGCAGTCACTGCAGCTGCTGAGTCCTCTAGCTTGCCAAATCACTCTGCTTGCCACCGCCCGCGGTTGCTCACACCTACAAGCAGCACGGCAGCAGGCAACAGCAAGTTCAGAGTGGAAAACATTCATATCTGTACAGAATAGGGACAAAACAAAACACTGGGAAAGTTGCAGCTCATTTGAAGAACACACCCCAAGCGCCCATTGCTGCCGGCGCTGTGTAAAGTCCCACCGATCGGGGTCTTCCTGCTGCCGTCCAAAAACGCAAGTTGGCTAAAAGCCCCCAAACTTTCCCAGGCCCGTCCACATGCCCGCCCCATACCTTTCTTGCAGTCACTGCAGCTGCTGAGTCCTCTAGCTTGCCAATTACTCTGCTTGCCACCGCCCGCGGTTGCTCACACCTACAAGCAGCACGGCAGCAGACAACAGCAAGTTCAGAGTGGAAAACGTTCATATCTGTACAGGATAGGGACAAAACAAAACACTGGGAAAGTTGCAGCTCATTTGAAGAACACACCCCAAGCGCCCATTGCTGCCGGCGCTGTGTAAAGTCCCACCGATCGGGGTCTTCCTGCTGCCGTCCAAAAACGCAAGTTGGCTAAAAGCCCCCAAACTGTCCCAGGCCCGTCCACATGCCCGCCCCATACCTTTCTTGCAGTCACTCCAGCTGCTGATTCCTCTAGCTTGCCAAATCACTCTGCTTGCCACCGCCCGCGGTTGCTCACACCTACAAGCAGCACGGCAGCAGGCAACAGCAAGTTCAGAGTGGAAAACATTCATATCTGTACAGAATAGGGACAAAACAAAACACTGGGAAAGTTGCAGCTCATTTGAAGAACACACCCCAAGCGCCCATTGCTGCCGGCGCTGTGTAAAGTCCCACCGATCGGGGTCTTCCTGCTGCCGTCCAAAAACGCAAGTTGGCTAAAAGCCCCCAAACTTTCCCAGGCCCGTCCACATGCCCGCCCCATACCTTTCTTGCAGTCACTGCAGCTGCTGAGTCCTCTAGCTTGCCAATTACTCTGCTTGCCACCGCCCGCGGTTGCTCACACCTACAAGCAGCACGGCAGCAGGCAACAGCAAGTTCAGAGTGGAAAACGTTCATATCTGTACAGGATAGGGACAAAACAAAACACTGGGAAAGTTGCAGCTCATTTGAAGAACACACCCCAAGCGCCCATTGCTGCCGGCGCTGTGTAAAGTCCCACCGATCGGGGTCTTCCTGCTGCCGTCCAAAAACGCAAGTTGGCTAAAAGCCCCCAAACTGTCCCAGGCCCGTCCACATGCCCGCCCCATACCTTTCTTGCAGTCACTCCAGCTGCTGATTCCTCTAGCTTGCCAAATCACTCTGCTTGCCACCGCCCGCGGTTGCTCACACCTACAAGCAGCACGGCAGCAGGCAACAGCAAGTTCAGAGTGGAAAACATTCATATCTGTACAGAATAGGGACAAAACAAAACACTGGGAAAGTTGCAGCTCATTTGAAGAACACACCCCAAGCGCCCATTGCTGCCGGCGCTGTGTAAAGTCCCACCGATCGGGGTCTTCCTGCTGCCGTCCAAAAACGCAAGTTGGCTAAAAGCCCCCAAACTGTCCCAGGCCCGTCCACATGCCCGCCCCATACCTTTCTTGCAGTCACTCCAGCTGCTGATTCCTCTAGCTTGCCAAATCACTCTGCTTGCCACCGCCCGCGGTTGCTCACACCTACAAGCAGCACGGCAGCAGGCAACAGCAAGTTCAGAGTGGAAAACATTCATATCTGTACAGAATAGGGACAAAACAAAACACTGGGAAAGTTGCAGCTCATTTGAAGAACACACCCCAAGCGCCCAATGCTGCCAGCGCTGTGTAAAGCCCTAACTAATCAGGGCACTCCTGCTGCTGTCCAAAAATGGAACTTCTTGAAAAGGCCCCAAACCTTCCCAGGCCCGTCCACATGCCCGCCCCATACCTTTCTTGCAGTCACTGCAGCTGCTGAGTCCTCTAGCTTGCCAATCACTCTGCTTGCCACCGCCCGCGGTTGCTCACACCTACAAGCAGCACGGCAGCAGACAACAGCAAGTTCAGAGTGGAAAACGTTCATATCTGTACAGGATAGGGACAAAACAAAACACTGGGAAAGTTGCAGCTCATTTGAAGAACACACCCCAAGCGCCCATTGCTGCCGGCGCTGTGTAAAGTCCCACCGATCGGGGTCTTCCTGCTGCCGTCCAAAAACGCAAGTTGGCTAAAAGCCCCCAAACTGTCCCAGGCCCGTCCACATGCCCGCCCCATACCTTTCTTGCAGTCACTCCAGCTGCTGATTCCTCTAGCTTGCCAAATCACTCTGCTTGCCACCGCCCGCGGTTGCTCACACCTACAAGCAGCACGGCAGCAGGCAACAGCAAGTTCAGAGTGGAAAACATTCATATCTGTACAGAATAGGGACAAAACAAAACACTGGGAAAGTTGCAGCTCATTTGAAGAACACACCCCAAGCGCCCATTGCTGCCGGCGCTGTGTAAAGTCCCACCGATCGGGGTCTTCCTGCTGCCGTCCAAAAACGCAAGTTGGCTAAAAGCCCCCAAACTGTCCCAGGCCCGTCCACATGCCCGCCCCATACCTTTCTTGCAGTCACTCCAGCTGCTGATTCCTCTAGCTTGCCAAATCACTCTGCTTGCCACCGCCCGCTGTTGCTCACACCTACAAGCAGCACGGCAGCAGGCAACAGCAAGTTCAGAGTGGAAAACATTCATATCTGTACAGAATAGGGACAAAACAAAACACTGGGAAAGTTGCAGCTCATTTGAAGAACACACCCCAAGCGCCCATTGCTGCCGGCGCTGTGTAAAGTCCCACCGATCGGGGTCTTCCTGCTGCCGTCCAAAAACGCAAGTTGGCTAAAAGCCCCCAAACTGTCCCAGGCCCGTCCACATGCCCGCCCCATACCTTTCTTGCAGTCACTCCAGCTGCTGATTCCTCTAGCTTGCCAAATCACTCTGCTTGCCACCGCCCGCGGTTGCTCACACCTACAAGCAGCACGGCAGCAGGCAACAGCAAGTTCAGAGTGGAAAACATTCATATCTGTACAGAATAGGGACAAAACAAAACACTGGGAAAGTTGCAGCTCATTTGAAGAACACACCCCAAGCGCCCATTGCTGCCGGCGCTGTGTAAAGTCCCACCGATCGGGGTCTTCCTGCTGCCGTCCAAAAACGCAAGTTGGCTAAAAGCCCCCAAACTTTCCCAGGCCCGTCCACATGCCCGCCCCATACCTTTCTTGCAGTCACTGCAGCTGCTGAGTCCTCTAGCTTGCCAATTACTCTGCTTGCCACCGCCCGCGGTTGCTCACACCTACAAGCAGCACGGCAGCAGACAACAGCAAGTTCAGAGTGGAAAACGTTCATATCTGTACAGGATAGGGACAAAACAAAACACTGGGAAAGTTGCAGCTCATTTGAAGAACACACCCCAAGCGCCCATTGCTGCCGGCGCTGTGTAAAGTCCCACCGATCGGGGTCTTCCTGCTGCCGTCCAAAAACGCAAGTTGGCTAAAAGCCCCCAAACTGTCCCAGGCCCGTCCACATGCCCGCCCCATACCTTTCTTGCAGTCACTCCAGCTGCTGATTCCTCTAGTTGCCAAATCACTCTGCTTGCCACCGCCCGCGGTTGCTCACACCTACAAGCAGCACGGCAGCAGGCAACAGCAAGTTCAGAGTGGAAAACATTCATATCTGTACAGAATAGGGACAAAACAAAACACTGGGAAAGTTGCAGCTCATTTGAAGAACACACCCCAAGCGCCCAATGCTGCCGGCGCTGTGTAAAGCCCTCTAACTAATCAGGGCACTCCTGCTGCTGTCCAAAAATGGAACTTCTTGAAAAGGCCCCAAACTTTCCCAGGCCCGTCCACATGCCCCCCCCATACCTTTCTTGCAGTCACTCTAGCTGCTGAGTCCTCTAGCTTGCCAAATTACTCTGCTTGCCACCGCCCGCGGTTGCTCACACCTACAAGCAGCACGGCAGCAGGCAACAGCAAGTTCAGAGTGGAAAACATGCATATCAGTACAAGATAGGCACAAAACAAAACACTGGGAAAGTTGCAGCTCTATTCAAAAACATACCCCAAGCGCCCGTTGCTGCCAGCGCTGTTTAAATGCCTAACTAACCAGGGCACTCCTGCTGCTGTGGCAAGTACCTACCTAGAAGGTGTTGGGATGCCAGACTCAGCGCCCATCCTTTAGCTTATCCACCAAGGGCTTGTTGGTCAATCCCAAAAACCACTTCAGCATCATCATCACCGTATCATGCTTTGAATACGCCACCTGCAAGCACCACCATTCTTCTCAATTCTTCCCAGGGTTGGCATGTGGTAGAGGTGCAAAGAACCCAGAACATGCAGATGCCTGCCAACCCTCTAAATCTGCTGAAGGGGTGTCAACGCACTACACAAAATTTACCTGTGTGCGGACCTTCTCAAGCCTAGAGTTGATCTGCTCTGCGCGCTGCGAGTTCAGAGTGCGCATGGTAACTCCCTCAGCCAGCACCTCCTTCTGATTTTGCATCCTCATGTCGTGCGCGAGTCCGCACCTGGCACAGGACACATGAGCATGACAGCTGCTTAAGCTGCATCAAATGGCTGCTTAGGCTGCAAATCAATGGCAAGGGTTTACAACAGAAGTGTATTGAGGCTGCAGTGTGCAAGGGTCAGTGCGAGCACCAGCACTAAGGAGTAACCTCTGTGTACTTACGTAGTATGGTTGCTGAAGTGCAGCCTGTCCACTAAGAACCTAGTCCTAGCGAACATCCTTGGTGTGCGCTTCAAGCAGTAAGCCGCCAGGTTGCATGCATTGTCGTAGATGATGATGAAGGGACCTGCAATAGAAGGCCAATAAGTTCGAGCAGGGTAGCAACACTCCTGAGGCCCATATATCAGTTGATTACCATTCTCTAGTCGTGTAGCCAGCAGAGAGTGGATTGTGCCTGGGCCCTCCGGTGATGCCAGAAGCTTGAACCCTACACAGATGCCGTGGGGGCAGAACACCGTGTTGATGCCAGGAGTCAGCTTTGGGTGCCGGTTGCTGATCTTATTGCAGGGCCCCTGCAGCTGTGCCAGCCTCCCTCTAACTCGGTACCGCCCAGGCAGCAGCCTTAGCAGTGGAAGGGAGGGCATGAAGACGTGAGAGTCTTCCATTGCTGGGTTCACCACATCAGCGACTCGATCCTGCAAGAGATGCATCACAGTGGGCAGAGCATAACAATTGGCATCTTCATATGTCCCCTCACTGCCTTTACGTGTAATCTAGCATTTGCACATGCCAACGAAATGGTTGGGCTAGAATGTCCTGAATAACATGGTTTACGCCATTTCAGAAATGCAAGCAAAACGTTTTCAGGACCTCAAGAAGCCTTGCCCAGCTGATGCACAAAGCCTTTGCAAGTGCTCTATAACACAGACAGTAGAGATTTACAAGACAAGGACCCCCTTACCTGTTGCACAGTGAGGGGTAGTGCTGCCCTGTGAGCAATCCACTGCAACAATGGGATGAGCTTCTCGGGCAGCTCTGCCCACCCATGCTCCCGGACCAGGTAGTGCAGGGCAAGAAAGTGATCCACAAGCTGCTCCCGGACTTGCAGGAAGGTGATTCTGTGCTCCAAGTAATCCTTGAACTCTCCCAGGGCATATGTGGGGGCTAGCGCCTGGCTTGCTGGATAGGCAATGCACACTCCCTTCAAGAACCGTTGATACTTTTTGCGGAGTTCCATTGGGGCCTCAAACCACCGCATGCCAGCACACAAATCCCTGCAAAAAAGAGAACGCTAAACAGTCTCTGTGCACTAACAAGAGAAACATGCACGAGACAATTTGAACGTATGAAATAGCATGTACCCCTACCTCATGAACCACCCCAACCCCCACTTACTCTTGTTCAATCACAACCAACAGATCTTCAATGGCAGGGCAGTGCTTCCGGGCGAGGGCGACAAGTTGGTCAGCTGCATCAGCCGCCAGGCCATCACTGCCCCACTTCAGCAGTAGATCCCTGAGCTTCTTGTTGGGGACTGGCACCACGTCCTCAAACTTCCTGCAGTCCACACAGGGATCACAAAAATGATTTCATTTCACTTATTGGCTAGCATTTTGAACACGGCCTAGCCAATCTGGACGCATCCAGCACCTCATGGCAAATATGTTTCAATCAGTGCAAGTATATGCACCCCTGATAGCTTGCACTTACAAAGCCTCGTCGACCACAAGGTCCTCCACCACTGGAGGTGCATAACCTCTAGCATACAGCTTCTTCACGCCCATCTCCTTGCAGTCTGTGATGAACACACGCTGTTCATGGGGCAGCTGAGCACAGCACGGGCAGTCAAAGTACTCCGAGTAGGGGACATCCAAGCTTGCCAGGAAGCTGGTCAGCATGGACCTGAAAGACAAAAGGAAGCCAACAAGGGCTTGGGTTGACATTAAGGATGCAATCCATGCAAAAGGTGCCTAACAGCACACACTTCTTCACAGCACAACTCACACCGCAACCCGATGAGTGCCAAGCACCAGGATCCAGGCATCAAGACAGGTCGCAAGTATGAGATGGCACCACCGATAGCTAATGTCTCATAGTCACCTAAGTAGTTGCAGTCATGGAGGCACCAGCAGGGGGTGGTCAAATGCGAGACAGGCAGCCATCTTCTGTGGGCAATAGCATGGGTGAAAGAGCTAACCCCAGCTTTTATGACAGACTACAGGACCGCCACTTTCTTACCCTAGTAGCAATCCCTCACCTCACTGTGTTGCAGCTAGGCAACAACTTCAAGCAGCCCTGGTGGCTATAGCGATAACCCAGGCTCTTGTGGTAGGATCTGAAGGTGCACTTCTGGCACGTCATTGTGTGCCAGTAGTCCAAGCAGGCCTCGTAGGTGATCAGGTGCTTGTTACTGTAGTTGAAGATGTTGTCCTCGTCCCCCATGTAAGAGACAATGTGGGGGCATCCCTGGTGGTTGCACCTGAGCTGCGACACTTCCGCAGTCCAGGCTTCATTGATGCCCACAACTATGGCCTTTCTCGTCACCCTCTCACTCCAATCACCCTCACAACGACAGCATGGACACTCAGCTGGCGGTGCAGGCCTGAGCTTGGAAAGGAAAGGGCCTGCAGCACGGAACAACAGAGTTTAGCCAGCAACAGCCCTTGTATCATGTGGCCGAGCCCCTGATACGACCAGACATGCAGTATATTGACACTTAAAAGGCCAAACACCTAGAGGACTTCAATACAGCACAGAATCAGGACCTCATAACAAAGAACAACAGAGGAAACCAAGACCAACTAACAGCACAGACATCCCTTGTTGAATGTGTTGGGAGGTCAGGATCAGACTGCCGTTAGCTGTGCAAGAAGATGACATATTCATCAGAAACAGCCTCAATCTGCAACAACCCTGGCTGTTCCGCTCGGCAGCATGTACCTGGCTTTGACACTCCATGTTCACCCCCGTTGCCGCTCCTGCTGCACTCCATAAGCCGCTCATAGTTTATGAATGGCCCAGGCCTGCCACTGCTTGATATGCTGTTCCACTGCGTGAAGATGTTACCACCATCTGCATCTTCATCTTGCATCTCTTGGAGGTTGATGTTGGCAAGCAGCACTTCAGGCAGCTGATCTGGATCAAGTTCAGACACCCACCCCTTGAATTGGGCAGCATGAACACATGTCAGGCCCTGTGCACTAGAACACCTCAAGCACTTCCACTGACCATCCTTGGTGCCTGAGATAGGGAACCGAGCCTCCCCCTTGGACACTGACAGCAGCAAGTTCTCCCCAGCGCCAGATCTCACCACAGTGATGTCGTACTCCCAGTTGTCCACGACGTCACCATCCTCTCCTTCACCATCCTCGTCTTGATCATCACCATCTGCATACAGCTGTGTGATGTGCTCCTTGTTGATGATCTGCATGCACATGCACAGCACCAACAACCATTGGCTTGTCCCAGCCCACGGATATTCAAACAAGAGAATGTATATCACCGAGCTTGCTTCCTTGTTTTCATATTGACTCGCATAAGAAACTGAAACTCAACCTTGTTTGCTTGTTGGTATTAATAGCTGGCACAATACACGTTTCATACTACATTCAGCTCCTTGCAGGACACCTATCAGAACAATTGACACGGAGCAATCAACCAAGTCAGAAAGCTCCTAGCCCTGTCGCTAAATCTTGGGAATATGAGGTGCGCTGCTGGCACATGACTTTACAATAGCAGTCACCTTGCCAGCACCGGCCTCAGGACTTGCCTGGTATAGCTGTTGGTCCAGATCAGGTACCATGTCATCATCATCATCTGGTTGCACCTGCTCTCCTTGGTGGTGGATGCACTCGTCCAAGATAGCTTGCAAGTGCTGGTGTGCTATTGCCTTCACAGCTGTAGCATGCACACAGGGCTGCAGCACTGTGGCAATGTCTGCAGAAAGGACCAGTCAGTCACCCACAAATGAGGGGCAACATGAAAGGCAGTAAGGGCATCAGGACACAGAGAGCACCATGCGCTACATCTCATGTTCAGGTGCAACAGCCATGCCCATGACAGAGTTGCCAGGTGGAAGGCTGTGCTTGGAAAAAGTGTCCAGGCCACGCACAGCATCTGTGCATGACAGGCCAAGCATGGCTGGAGGTTGTTAGGTACAGGTGTCAGAGCAGGGTTGAGTGCGGACAATAAAAGCAGGGTTTGGTCATGTAGTGCTGGAAAGGAGAAAAGGAGAAAGGAAGCCGCAACCACCAGCCCAAATTTAGATCTTGTCCTGAGGTCAAGCATGGCTGCGGAGAAATGATCTACAATTAGTATAGCAATACTTAATCCACTACTGCAAATTGTTGCAAGACATTGAAGCCCGGCAAGCTGGCAAGCAAAAAAGCCAAAGCCAAGCTGCAACCTGAAGTTCCATGTGAGTTGATATAGCTACATGATAGAACCCAGGCTAAACTTGTCTAGAAGACCCTACCTTCCCCAAGGCATGTGGTCAAATCATGATTGTGCACCACCTGGTCCCAACTGCGCTGCATCTCAGGACAATCACACATGTAGATGTAGGTTCCCTGACAGTCCGAGGTCTTGTTGGGAATGGCGTACACATGTGCAGGCTTTCTCTGCAAACAGGTACCCCCAATTGAGTTGAGAACAGGCCAACTGTGCAGACAGGATGATATATACTTACTTCCTCCACAAGGACCCTGGTATACTGGGTATTCTCGATTGGTATCTCCTTCTTACCCCCAACCCAGTAGCTCTTGACCCCTCCTCTATGGCCATGTTCTCCCGTGTAGCACAGCCGTGCTTCCCCAGCACGGAGCAATCTATGGTACTGCTGCTCAGGGCTACTCAAGGACGCTGCTGGGGCCAGCCTGTTGGGCCTCTGATAGTGCTGCCTGCCCTGGCCAAGCTGCACACCTGCTATGGCTGGCTCTGAGAACAGCTGTCCACCCTCCTCCACTTGCTCTTCATCAGCCTCATTCCCTATGAATGTCCCATCGTTTTGGATATCGTCTTCCTGTTGCTGCTGGCTGCCACTCCCACCCAGGTCCTGCACCTGCTCAGCAACTGCAGCTGGCTGCACCTGGCTACCTAAGACCTGCTCAGTTTCTGCGGCCCTCGTATGCACCTGGTGTAGATCCCCATCTGAAGCTCCCGCGCGGCTGGAGTTTGCCCGGGGAACAGCTGCCCTAGGCCTAACCTGTCTAACTGTACTAGAGGGCAACACAGCCTGGAGGACACGCTTGCTACGTGGAGCTTTCCCGCACTTGGGGCAAGCCTTACGAGCATTGCCAAACTTCGTTGGCTGTCCTGTCTCTGGATCTTTGCAATCACCGTTGCTGCACTGCACCAACCCCATGGCTAGTGCCGTTGATCGCAGTTCTGTTCGAGCTCACTGCTGTTAGCGAGTCTTTACACTTTCACTGTAAAGGTGCACTCTTGCCCTTCCAAAGAGACGTGCGGTAGCGCTTCCCCGAAGGCTAATGGTTCGGTGCGATTATAATGCTGTTTGCCAGGCGTGTTTTGATCATGGCTCACTTGTAACTCGTAACCAGCTCGGGTTCTGCAGGGTGCGCTAAATCAAAACATGGCGCGAACGGGGATAATGGACTCTTTGGAAGCGAACAGACCCTGCTACTCAACCGAACTGTAAACGCTCCTTTTGTAAGTGCTTACAAAGCTTCAAGCACTTGCAGAAAGTATCAGGCACCCAAGTATGCATCTCTACCGCGTCTTGTCACTCTGCCTCTGCTCGTTCTCCATATCAGATGATAGCCAAACGCTTTCAGCACAGACACTTCGTTTCGCTCTAGCTCCCACAGGAACGTGTAAAGAATCTTGGACCGGTTTTGAGACGTATCACCGTCGAAGATGTCTTGATTACCAGCTAGCCCAGTAGGTGCTCCAATTTCTCGAGGACCGGATGGAGACAGCAGAGCTCCAATTTCTTCAGTCTGCCTCATAACCTCTTCTGAAGGTGCCCTATTTGTGAGGAAATTCTGAGGAATTCAGTCCCAGACTTGCTCATACAATGAGTGCCCACTGTGAGACACACTGGGGAGCGGGGACCCCGGCCCTGCAGGACAATGCCGATTGTTGTTGGCTGACTATATGGCTGTGTTGATCTAAACAGCTTCGACATCCACCTTGCACCACTGGAACACCATCGCTAACCGGTTGCCCCCACAGTCAACTGAGCCCACTAAGCCATGGATGCAGCTGCCCTAGCGAACATCTCCTCTCCTGCTGCAGCCCGCAGTGCCATGGGGTGGTTGGGCGCTAACATCTTCAACTGGGACGCATACCTGCAGCACATACAAGGAATCACAATGTGAGACCCCAATCGACCAGGTGCTTGATCTAGTGAGCGGCAGCTACTACAGGGAAGAATACCGTGCATGCTAGTGCTGCCTCCTCGAATGCATGCGCCCCTTGCCCAAAGGGGCATATCAGGCAGGTGCACTTGGTTCAGAAGCCAGTACAACATCCATTCTATAGATGACAACCGGTCCATATTCTACTAAAGGACAAAAAGAGCTTATGCTTGCAAAGAACATAGGGACGATAAAACATTGAGTACAGGGGCTGCACCCTCCTCGGTTAATACAGAGGAAGGCAGCTGCATCCTGCTCAAAGGCTATACGGTGTTTTCACCGCACAATCCGGCTTACCACCCCCAGGGAGCGCACCAACCAGTGCCCTTAAAGGAAGGGTGATTTTTTTGCAAAATCGTGGTCGTGTCACTAGCTCCACTCAACTTACTTCTCCTTCGTTTCATCCACAAATCATCATGCACCAATGCACTAACACACTAGAGCTTTGACAACCGTGGAGTGACTGCAGCTCCAACCACAGAGCACCCCTCAACCTTCAACCCCAGTTCCTGTACCTCACGGCCGCAACACATCCAAAACATGTCTCTATCCCCCCTTGCCAGATCCCGACACTAATGCCACTTTCTGCTCTGCTTGCTTAGATGCAGGTTCACCAGGAAGACTCAGCTTAGCCAACTGCATCTCAAACCTCACTTTACCCATTACCCAAACTTGCATCTTCTATGCGCTACTAACCCACAAGCTGCTAATTTCGTACTGATTCCTCTGTTTACCTGGTGGTCTGCTTGCCCAGGTGCAGGCCCACTGTGACCAGGTTAGCCAGTGTGTCAGGGTCCTTGGCATCTTTGCCCAGTGCCTCCAGCAGGTCACGCTCAGCATCCTCCCACTCCCCTTGCTTCATACGTGACACAGCCAGGCCGTTGTACAGGGACGCCTGCATGTGAGCATGAGGATGAGGATACTTGAAACACATTAATGACAGTGGTGCCATGCATCATTACATACATTGCAGATATACCGGTATGTGCAAGGCGACAACCCATATTTGTACATCAGATGCAGGGAACAATCGCCACTGCCTACAGCATGCAATTGCTGCACCACCAGTGTCCAGCCATTGCACAAGGGGCACATAGCTGCCTGATGTATAACAACATGTCTTCTGTTTCCACGCTTTGTTCCTTGCAGTTTCACAATCAGAAAAATTATCAATGTCAATGTCCAGAACACACTCTTTGCAACCCACATCCCTCCATGCCTTACTTACCGTCCAGTTGAACTTGTCTCCCAGTTCCTGGTAGATGTACTGCGCCTCCTGTACCTTGGCACCCCCCAGCTGGACTCCCACCCAGGCAGTGGCTAGTTGCGTGATGGTGGCATCATCATCAATGGCTGACATCGCCTGTAACACAGACAGTGACCACACACATGTAGCAAAGCATTATCAACCATTCAGGACACTTTGTTACAGCTTCTGAAAAGGAGCCCACCACCCTGATTCCAATTCCTGGTGACCATAGCAGTCGCAGGCTCCAGCAGTTTCGTGCCAGATGTGATCTTGAGACTACCAATAGTTATTGTTACATTTCCTTTCTGAGCGTGCCTGTAGCATTACAGTACATCCGCTCCTGCTGCTCCACAGTCAATAAAAACTGTGCAAAGCACTTGCTTGAAGCAGTCCTAGGATCCCTAGTTAAGGTTTCTTTTCAGCGCAAATTTATGAACTGTAACTGCTATACGGTCCCTCTTTCATTTCATTTGGAACATATAACATAGCAAATTCAAGGACTAGCTGCATGCGTGCCCATTGCAGCAAGAACCGCTGTTATAGTAATATGGGATGCTGATGAACAGTGCTCCAGCTGGCACTGCATCCCTTAACACTGAGCACTACACAACATAAGGAAGGTAATGCAAAAGCAGAGAATATTATCGAGCAGAGATGCATGGCAAGACTAGGCTACAGAAGTCAGCATAGGATAGCTGCACATGACTATATGAAACAATTGCTTACCTTGATCTGCTGCTCTGCTTTGTCCACACGGTCCATCTTCAGGTATACTTGGGTGGAAAGTGCCATCCTGTAATGGGGGATGACAAGCTTGTTAGTGTGGCCTTCTCTAAAGGCCATGCATCCACCTCTGCCACAGTAGAATACTACAGTCACCATCTCCCTGCAAGCTTCCTGCAGGAGCTCCAGCTACAGTCATAAATGACTTTGGCCCTGTTTTTGTGGTAGGTGATCATAATTCAGTTGCACCATCTCTTCTGCTGCTTGCTGAAGGCATTCTTTGTCAGGTGAGCACCAGTAGTTAGCACCCACCCCTTCCTGCAAAAGACGGCTTACTCGCCTTGCTGCTCCTATCGGCAGCTGTATATGCATATGTTTCACTGCTTCTGCTTGGCATTGCGTCCAAGCTAGTCTTGAGGTAGGTAAAGACTTACAGTTCTAGGTTCTGGTGGCCATGGCAGGCTTTGAGGGCTTCTACATAGTTTGCCTCATGTGCATAGATGTTGCCTGCTACCAATAGCACCAGTGGGTTGCGGTTGCAGGCTGCATCCTGCATCCAGTCTGATATGGTTGCCAGTGCAACATCCTGCAAGGGGTGGCGATGTGTCAGCGTATTTCATATTCTGGTGCTGACTGCTTGTCAGTTGCTCCTGTGCTGGAGATACAGGTTGGTCCTTGGTACCTTTGCAACCCTGCCACCTAAGTACTGTGCTAGAAGCTTGACGGCTAGCAAGCCCATTGCTGCTGAATCACTGATTTCGCTGATGACGAGCTGCATGGCCAACAATCCTGCTCAGTCAAGGGAACTATAAGAGGGGGTGTGAAAACGAACCCAGGGCTTAGCCTCACATCATAGCTGCCCAGGCCAATGTACGACCGGTACACGAAGGCGTCCTTTTCCAGCTGCTCGGCTTCTGATAGGCCTTCGAGGTCTGAGGCTTCATTGATAGCGTTGTTGTATGCACCTAGGTAGAAGTTGTTCTTCACAGCGAAGAGGATGTCTCTGTCAGCCATGGTGTAGCTAGGGGAGAGCAGTGTACTCTGATGTAGGTTCTGTTGAGGTACTCAATTATAGTGCAGACAAGCTTAGCAAGCAGGAGGCCTCCCCCTTGATCCTAACTGAAAAGAATGCCCTGGTAGCGATTCAACGAACACACGGTGGAGCACTCCTCATTGCCTTCATGGAGTAGAGCACTTCGTTATTGTTTTCCCGAAGTCCTCAGGGCGAGCTTGCGTACTGCTCACACGGAGCGGTTGGTCACTGGGACCACATGTCCTTAGAACTCGAGTGCCACCGCAAGGGCCGGTATCATGGGACATGTACACATGCAAAAGAACCACCAATGGCAATGTAGGTAATATGCCCTAATAAGGCTTATTTTGGGCGGCTTTGCTGCTTTCTGCCATGCAGTGACTTCCGGCAGTGCGCTGTTTCAAATACCGAAGAGCACTGTCCGTTGAGATGCAAGCTAGGGTACTCCGAAGCTGACTCTTGTCCCATACTTCTTGTGAGCGGCAATGTGCACACCATGCAAGTAGCCCCAGCGGTACTACAGAGCCTTATAGCTGGCTGCTTCGGTGCACTGGCTGCTGTTAGCAGCAAGCTCGCTGGAGAATGTTCACGCCTACCAGGATTGTGGGCCTACGTCGGCAGAGTGGCGATGTACGGACTCCTGTTCATGGTGAAAGTCCCAGTTCATCACAGAGACCAGCTCAGTGACAGTCATCTTACAGCAAGGGTTGATGATCTGTATGTCATCTGCCTGCAGTTCAACGGCACCATGCTGACATATTATGCCAGAAGCCTGCAAACCTTGCCATCTCTTCAGGCCACCGTGCTCAGCAATGCCTCCAATATCCTTCTCACGGTAAGCGGTCAACTATGATGCAGCAGAGCAAGTGAGCAGCACCTCTTGCCAAGCCTTGCAGCAGGTCATGTAAGGGGTGCCTTCTCCAGCATGATGCGGTCCACTCCAGAAGCAAGTAATGCACCCCCTGGCGCAGAAATGGCAATAAGAAGAGCAGCCCAAAACTATCAACCACACCACCAAACCAACTCCCACACAAATCATCCCCATAACCGCAACCAACATCCCCACACCCCCCCCAACACTCCCCACCCCCCCCATCCAAACCACCCACACCACCACTACACCATCCCACAACACTAGTGTGGGGTTGTTGGTGTGTCATTTTGGTTTGCACCATCCCAGGCATGAGATCATGTGCAGCAGAACTCACCAACCTCAACCCTATCTTTGCTTTTTTTGCTACTGCATCACGAACTCCATGCCAGTACGTACCACCAGGCCGATAGCTCTGGTTCCTTCAGCTTTACTCTGCAGTTCTAGGCAGCTCCGCCCTCCAGTTTTACGTGCTCGTCAGCCCATTAAACCATGCAAGTACTACAGCCTTTGCTGCTACCTGCTTGTGCAGGGTGCTCTCGGGTGGCTCCTGTTTTCAGAGCAGCTATGTGCCAAATGGGTGCTGGGCATCACTCTCGTGCTAACCGGGCTTTGCCTAATCACAGCAGCCTGCTCCACCGAAACCGGTGTTCAAGCGGGGTTGCAACACAGAACAGCTGGAGATGCAACGCCCTCAGTAACAGCACCAGCAGCAGTAGGTGCAAGCGCCACACTCGAGCAGCAGAAGAAGGGCCTTTGAGAAGGTCTGTAGCCCATTACTTGGGAACTGCTACAATGCTCTCCTGCATGCAAGCGCTTTCCTCTGCCTTCTTCACCTGAGGTGTTTCATGTTGTGGTTGAAGCTTAAGCAGAGTTGCAGCTGTACCGTGCTGCTGGTCATGATAGAGCTTGGTTGTACTCTTGCAATGACACTTCGCCTTCAGGTTTCTGAGTCACAAGGAAGCATCCTGAGTACCAGGTGTCGTGTGCAATGTATACTGCAGGACATCTTGCCGTTGCAGCAACACCCCAGCAGCATATATGGGAACAGCAGCAGCAGGACTAGCGGCTACATCAGCAGAGCAAGCGCCGATGGAAACAGCAGGGGAGCGTCCAATCTTAGCAGAAGCAGCAGCAGCAGGCAACCCTGCCACAGCTAGGACTACAGCTCGTGGAATAGGTAGGTGAGCACCCCTGGGTTCATAAGTTGGTAGCATTTGTGAAAGGAAAAGGGATGCATTGGCATTGGTATCAGCGACCTGCTTTGATCCATGCTCAATGCCATAGTGTGAGGTTCCATGGAATTACACTTGGTGGAGGGAAGGGCTAGAAGTTGACCCACGTGCAGATGGGACTGCGCTGCAGAAGCTGGAGCAGCAAATGCCAACCTGGAGTACATGCAATAGAATAAACCCAAAGGAGACCAGGGCATGTTTCATGAGGTGTTTCATGAGCTGCTGGTACGGTTGCTTGACCTCGGGTGTTGAGATGTATAAGGTATCAGTTTTCAGGAGCAGTACTGTAGCACTTGAACAGTAGCATGGCTGTTATGTCCTAGCTTTCAGCTCGAGAAAATTCTTATGTTGAGGTGTGCGCAATGGGTGGTGCCACGGGCTGCTTTCAACCTCAAGTTCTGCCTTCCTCTTTCTTCTGGCAGCAGTTCGCATTAGGCGGGATTTAACACACAGCAGATGTCAATATCACCTTTGACATATCTAGATAATTACTTCTGATGATTGCCTGCATAAACCTTGTTTTATAGGGCCTCTTGAGCAACAGCCGCTATCTTCTTCCCTCCTCCAGCAGCAGCAGGCCCTAGGCATTTACAGTTACCGTATGTTGGTGGCTTATGATGGCACCAACTACAGTGGATGGCAGCTGCAGCCCAAGTCACCTACTATACAGATGCACATGGAGCGTGTGCTGTCTACTGTGCTTAGAGAAGGCAGAGAGAGCCTTGGGGTGTGTGCTGCGGGGCGGACAGATGCCGGGGTGCATGCAAGAGGGCAGGTGAGGAGTTACATCTGACATATTATTTGAACCCCTTGCTCTGCAGCTGGATGACGCGTTTGAAATTGTGAGCGGGTACAGGCAGGGACAGCTGCATTCTGAAGGCACACCTTGCTTGGATGCATACTGGGATGCATACTGGGGGATGTCTATGCCTGTAAGGAGACCGTTACCCTAGTTTGTCTCACATGCCGGAAATCCTAGCATCAATCTACATGCAATTCCTTGCTGTGCGTCTGTACTGCAGGTAGTTCAGTCACAAAGCATCTGTAAAAAAGCTGTTGAGAAGCTGCCCTACATGCTCAACAGTGTCCTGCCCTGTTAGTTAATGGCATACCTATCAGACCATCTCCCGGTCCCAGACATGGTTGTTGTCCTGTGTCCTAAGAGCATGGCTTGCTGCCTTCTGTGCTACAGGTAGTTCAGTTTCATACAAATGTAGCACATCTAGATCCTGAGAAGCTGGCCTACAGGTTGAACAGCCTCCTACCTAATGATATCAGAGTGATGTGGGCACTCCAGACAGCACCTGACTTCAATGTCACATGCACAGCAAGGGCCAAGGTGAGAAGATGGAATTCTCCCTTGCCAGCACTATGCGGGGGGGGGGGGGGGGAGAGCACACTACGTGTGCTAGTACCGCCTCTTTCTTAAACATATACTGGGCTAATGCACGGTGTCCACTCATTCACCCTGCTAATAGATCAGGAATCAGGGCTTTTGGACAAGGGGGCTTGGTCAAGCTTACGGCTTTGGGTCTGAGACATACCGGTAACTGTAAGTTCTTCCCACAGACCTGCCACTACTGCTTTGATAATGGTCGTGTGGCAAATCCTTTGTTATCATCAGAAACTCGCAAAAGGCCTTGGATGTGTCTGCTATGCATGTTGGGGCTGGTTTTCTGGGAGGAAATGACAGAATGCACACAAGCAATGGTGCCTCCTTGCTATAGCTGTTCCACCTCGCTGTTTCTTGGGCCGGTTTGAGGTCCGGGGTGTAAGGAAGTAGCTGTGCTCTAGGTAGCTACCAGCCTCTATCTCGACGGGGACATGCTATACCGAACCGGGACCCTAACTGACTACACCCAACCGCCAGCACTATGGAACTTACATAAGAAAAGCTCCTCGAAGCACACGACAACATGCTCTATATACTCTCGACAACACACCAAAGCTGCCTGCTTTCCAAGCCTTGCAGCTCAACCGCTATGGAACAGGACGTTCCAGGCAGTACACACCTGAGTGACACATTCAAATCCCTAAACCCCAAAGATCTAAACCCTGATCCTTTCCTTGCACATCATCCCAGAGAGCCTGAGAGGCCTAGATCTAGCCATATCCTTACACGGGGCCTATGGCCCTTTCTGTCATGGGAAATCATGAAATGTTTTTATAGTGTATGTTTGTTTGGTGTTTTACTGTGCTGTGCCACTCTCCTAGTAAGGTTTGCAATTCTTGTGGCCTATTGGTCCATATGTTTCTGAAAATTTGTGTGCTCCTGTTCCTGCAGACATACCACTACTATATCGACACCGGCGCTGTAGCGGATCCCCTACGTTTCCGTACACACTACCACTGCTGGCAGGCCTTGGATGTGTCTGCCATGCGTGCTGGTGCTGCCCTCCTGACAGGGGTGCATGACTTCACACAGTTCAGCAACAACGCGCCAGAACGGCACAGGCGCAACCCGGTGAAGCACCTTATCAGCTTTGAGGTGCTGGAGATTGATGAGGGACTGAAGCTGGAGGTAGGGCCTTGCATTGGAGCCTGGTACAGTGATTGGACCCCTGGAGTTGCCGATTTATTTGCGTCTGCATGCTGGAAATCCGGATGTAGGCCATTTTTGGTTGATCGTAGAGGTCTAGGGCTTCATCGGGCAACATGCTGGGACCAAAAGGGGCTCCGAAAGCAGAATATGCATAGTTTCATACGCCTCTAAGGGGGTTGAGACCAATGGTGCATATAAGCATCAAGGGCAGTAGTGGTCAGCACTTCCTCAGAATAGCTGTCATATGTCTCTATGGACATGTGGGCATCAGTACTCTTGGTATCTACCGGGTTGTACATCGCAATCGTACACACAGCAACTGCTACTGCTTGCATTCAAGCCACGTCCCATGTAGCCATTGCATGGATGGTTGACACCACGACCTGATTGGGCAACTTATACAGAGGGCCCCATTTGAATTGTCTCTGGTGTCTTGTCTGTGTTTCACAGGTGACGGGGAGTGGCTTCCTGTACAAGCAGGTCCGGCACATGGTGGGGGTGCTGGTGGCTGTAAGCCAGGGCGCCATGAGTCTGGAGGACATCACCGCGCGACTGGAACTGGGGAACGCGCAGCCGCCAGGTGGGTAATGCCGTCAGGAAGTGTTTTTGGAAGGTGACTGTTACTGGTGGAGTTACAGATAGGTGGGGAGGGTCGGATAGCTGTTGGGGTCATGAGGACTATGCCTAGAAGGGGAGGGGTCAGGTGTTGTTTTTGATACTGTTGCCCTATCTCCTCAGGTGTTGTTCGTAGGAAGGAGTGTCAGGGGGAACAGGGGGAATTTTGGAAATTTTGGGGCGCAGCATTGGGCCTGACGGGATGACCATGGATCTTGAGAGGGTTATGGACCCCTCAAGATAGTGCCATCCAATACTGTTTGGTGTGGCCCCAGGCCACATTTGGCTGCACAAGTAGTTAGGAGTTGGGATGTTGCCATTGGCAGGGCCCTGCACATACAGGGTCCCCTGGCCGCGTGTAAGCAGCCACTTTGTCTTGAAAACGAAGGGGCATGGTGTACTGGGCCTTTCTTTTTTAAGTTGGAGTCAGAAATGTCCTATATATTGCGATTATGCAGAGTCCATTATGGTAGGAGTGTGCCTTAGAAATCGCCCTGGCCCCATGTTTTGTCCAACTCGATGCGTTGGGCCATGGTCAGAAAGATAGCACACAGATAGAGCGTCTGATATTTGACACATTGCGAACAAACTAAGGTGGGATGGGGCCTCTATGGTGTTTGCCAATCGATCAAAATGCAAGACCAGCTATGCCAATGGCCAAACAAACCGAGGCCATCAACACATTGTGTTTTTGCGTGAAGCATGCATCCACCAATCAAGCATAGGTGGAACTTGTTCTAATGAGGGCATCGATATCAGCAATCAGCAGACAAGCTTATAGTCGCACTCATTTGCCTGTTTTACACTAGATATACTGCTGCACAGCCCTCGGACCGTGCAGCATCCACAGCATGATCTCAACCAGTATGTTATTGTGTTGAGAGAGAGAGACTGATGGACCTTTCATGTGCTGCTTACAGGTGCTGGAGGTCACTGGCGAGGCTATAATGTGGCACCTGCAAAAGGACTCATGCTATATCAGGTGAGAGCATGGTCGCGGGACCCGCGGAGAGGGCAGGATAGCAGCGGTCGACCGAAGGTGCAATGCAACAGTGGTAAAACCGCAGTGCATCGGGCAATTTTGTTTGCTTAGTAGCCTTTGGCAGCAGTGGCACTACCTTGCCATCTGCCGTGATACATAGTTTAGGGTTCAGGTAATACTGTCTTTCTTAGCAGCCGGCAGGTATAAGCAGGAAAACCGTCATGATTGGTTTTTTTGCTGTTGAAACAGGCGAGACTTCTTACTTGCTCGCACTAGATTGGTGCTTAATTATGTGCAGGTCGGGACAGGCCCAATCCAGAGGCTATTCCTGACCCTAACACACTCTCAAAATCTCTGATGCACTTAGAACTGGTTTAAGTCATGCTCGGGTGCTGCACGTCCCAGGGGGCTGTGCAGTGGTCTTTGTTGTAACACATGTGATGAATGATGCATCATTTAAAATACCAAAAGGTAAGAGGTTCGATTTACCGGTACAAAGTTTGGTTACAGAACCGCCACGGTTCTACCTGGGCTCCAGTAGTAGCACCTTTGTGTCATGAATGGCAACCACGTACTACAGGGGCATCTGTGCATTTTTTTCATGTGCATCGGCAGTGTGACAGTGCTGTTTGCATGCATCCTGCTGCAGGTGCAGTATCCCCCTGAAGTGGATGACCCTTCGCAGTTTCTATATCCAGAGCTCCCACATGATGACTATGGTCGTCTCCTAGTGCAGATACCTGATGCAGGAGCTAGCACAGATGAAGAGTCTGGATGAGAAAGACATGGGGGCCAAACATGGCAAGTACTTTGTTTATGGTGATATTGTTGGTGACATGCCGCTAGGGTGGTTGCTCGACTGTCACGCTCCCTACAATTCGGATATCCAACCAAATCCTCAATTGCGGACCCATCTTCACACGACGTGACGCCCATAATGACTAGTGCAAACTCCAGAACAAAGGTGGCTGCTGCCATTGCTTTGGAACTCAGGATGATGCAGACACACCACTTCAGAACAGGCTCTGAACCTGACAGGGGGCTGTGCATGGTTAAGTTTCTGAAAGACTGAACAGGCATGATGCCAGAGCCACATAGCCACACACTGGCAGTATGACAGCATCATGCTGGCATCACTTGCTGATCACTCAATCCCTCACCCGCTGTAATTTAAGTCCCCTCCAGATGAGTGCAGTCATGCCCAACGGTAGAACACATGTGCAACTGGACAGATAGAGTAAAGTACTTTTTGACAGGGCAGGGTACAATTACCAATTACCAATTACCAAATGGCCCTGTCAAAGCAGGGCGCCGGTGGGGGCAGCGCCACCCACAAGGAGCCAACTTAGGCTCCAACGGCATACTCAAGTTCCTGTCCAAGCTGAAACAATGGCTGCCACCAGCCCCCCCTAAATCCCTTGCTAGCCAATGTATGTCAGGCCAGCCCATTTACAAAGGTAAGCCTGAATCTCCCATGGGTTTCGAAATTGGCCTGCTGGCTAGGGCTGGGAGAGGTTCATCGGAAATTTTGGGGGGTATTAGTAAACACCGTTGAAAAAGCTACCTGTTGCTGTCAATGCGTTGACCGGTTGCATCAACGGTGCGTTGACAAAACACCGTTGATACAACCAGTCAACCGATTCATACGATACCCGTTGCTGTGTATAGGGGTTGACGGCATCGGGAGGTGACGTAATGTTTGTTGGAAAAGTGAGTGTTTACAGCAACAGGGGCATGATTCAACGCGTTCCCAGAAGTTCCCATTGCTGTAAACAGGGGTTCGGGTTGACAGGAGTACTCTCCTTACACAAACACAGTTTCTTCAGTCCCCTACTTACAGCAAACCTGTTACTGAACCTGTGCTGAATAAACCCTGACCACTTCTGATAACAGAGATTGGCGTAACATGTGTTGAAGAAGTGAGTGTTTACGGCAATAGGCGGGCATGCTTCAACACGTTTCCAGAAGCTACCTTTGCTGTAAACAGGGGTTCTGGTTGACAGCAATACTCTCTTTACAGAAACCCATTTCTTCAGAGCTGTACTTACAACAAACCTGTTACTCAACCAGCGTTGAATAAATCCCAACCCCCTCTGGTAACATAGGGATTGTGGCAGCCCCGTACTAACTTCGGCACCCCACTTCAGAAAACCACTCTACGGTATATTGCCTTAACAACAGCTTCTGTAATAACCGTCAATGCTGTCAGTCATCAGAGGATGCCAATATAGCGTTAAACGTGCGTGACTGTTGGATCAGGGTAGGGTTGGCCGATGGTATGCAACCGAATGACCAAAATGTATCACACGCCAGACCTCACAACTCAGCTAAATATAATGGATGAAACATTGGCAGTGCTATTTGTTTAAGCTAAATCCCCTTGTCGCTATCTGTTCGTGGGGCCTGTCTAGGCTGTCTTCACAATGCTCGATTCCACCACATGTAACATCTGAGGGAAGCCCTAAGGTACTTTGCTTCATACCCTTGTGGACGATGGGACATACGGTGAAGCCAGGTCCATGACCATATAGCTTACACTTGCGCTTGACGAGTTTTGGCTTCCGAAGGCACCTATAGTATGTCACTGGTACCGGCACTGGTACTGCTTCCAGGCAAGCCACCGATTGCCTTGCTGGGCTCCCACCTCAAAGAAAGCTACCATTACTTGATGTCAAACAATAGGTAGGAAGTAGCGGAACGGGCCCCTACTATGCTTTGTGCCTTACGATGTATTATGTAAGCTTGGAAAGGTTAGTTGTGATCCGCCGCCTGTGGCCCAACGCTGCCGAACAGGCTGCCCTTGCTATCCAGTGTTAGCCACTTTCAAAGCAGCCGAAGCAGCAACTGATGCAGTGCTCTACCAAGCTCGGGCGTGCTCTACGCGTTTCTGAGCTACTTTTCTCCGGCGATCATCTGACAAGTTGGCGCACCCTTCGACCAACCAGCTAAGTAGCCAGGATGGGCGAGCAACGCTCCCGCATGTTCAAATCTCAACACAAAGTAGGCATTATGCTTGGGTGCTGCTGCATACAAAAATGGCTTTAAGACTCGAACCAAGGTGAAGCCTCCTGAGAGAAGTACTGTCGAGACATCCTATTAGTGCTGTGCAAGAGGAAGCACGATGCATATTGTTGCTTAACGAGTAACAAGGCACAACAAGTCCTAGTGCTCCTTGGCCATGGCTGCAAGGAGAACACTGTGCAGCTGGATAAGCACTGGCCTACTTTGGTTGAAGTAAACTACATAGATAGATGCTGCCGCTCTACAAGTATGCTGTGCCATGTCTTGCTGAGTCCTGGATCTTGAAAAGAGTTCCAGACTGCTATTGCCACAGGGGACTGTTGATGTGCAGAGCTGTTCAGCAGCAGCTACAGCACTGGTCAGCAATAGCATCTGATAGGGCAGCTTGAATTACCTCCAAGTGGTGCAGGGGCTGAGCATGATGTGCACTAGGTCTGCCGACAGTCTGTAGGAGCAGCAGCAGTGCAGGAGCCAGTCAAGCGCTTGCAGTAGCTGTTGGTTCCCATCATCCCTTAGAATCCAAGGTAGAACAGAGAGTGTGTTACAATCATGCTGCAGTGTTTTGCAGTAGTGGTTGACTGCATTGAAGGTTTCTTTTAACCCTCACTTACCATGTTGACGGAATCATGGGTATGCTGGCAACACCACTGACTGGTTATCATCAACGCTGGGATTCTGTCAGGCCTCCTGTTGCCTTCAACTTAAGGAAAAATGCATGTCCTGGAAGTAGTGTTTCATGGCTTTACAAAAGTGCCCTGTTCTAGAATCACCGGGTATGCTGGAAACACCATTGCTCGGTTGTTGTGAACGCCGGGATTCTGTAAGGCCTCCTGTTGCCATCAACTTAGAGAAAAACACCTATTCTAGAAGCAGTGTTTCATGGCTTTACAGAAGCGGTGGTGCTGGTAATCCACCAGTACTGTCACCAGGGTTTCCGTGGTTGACATGAACGGGGTTGCTGTGCACAGGGGGCCTTCCATACACGGAGTTTTCGTCAATTACCTTTGACGTAAACGCGTTCAATCAATCGGTTGACATCACACCCACCTTCTGCCAATACAGCTTACAGAAAGAGGGAGTTTCTCTCTAAGTTGATTCAACGGGTGTTTCCATCAACCGATCAACCGGTTTACTAATACCCCCCAAAATTTCCGACGTTTCAGTCCCCAACTTGGAGTTTCTAGAACTACCACCCACCATGACCCACCATGACCATATGGTTGATCCTGTCCAAGTTACCCACAAGCAGCCCAGCACTTCAAAGCCTCCGCAGCCCCTAGGCTTGAAGGCTTACGAGCTACGTAGAGCCTTCTACTAAGGGTCACACAGAGACAAGGCTAAAAAGAGACAGAAGCAGCCCATCTGCTTGTATGTCTGGTGTTCACATATACTGGTCCTGCTTGTATGTCTGGTGTTCACAGATACCGGTCCTGTCTATATCATCACTATGTAAAGGTCGTCACCCGTAACATATGCAGTAACAGATTCCTTTATTTTAACAGAGCTTGGCCTTGATTGGACTTTCTGACGATCTGTGTCTGAGCAAGATTGCCCTCTCTATGCCCCACCTTAAGCATTGCTTCATGCATAGCAATACAATACATTCTAGGGGACTGACCCCCCCCCCCCCCCGGCCCCCGAGCACTAGCCCTGCGACCTTTAAGATAGGTCATAGCACAGAGCATGACAAGGAAGCCATGCCTTGAGAAAAACAGCCCGTCTGTGCTGCAGCATATTCCATCGCATGCAGCATATCCACCCCACTATCGGCTCACAGGACTCACGCTACTAAGGACCACATTGTTGTAAGTGCCCTGCAATGATATGATATCATCCTACAATCTAGAGCACACGAGGAACCCTGATGGCAGCTCCAAGAGTCTGCATGACTTAAGGCGTGTGGACTGCATATATGACGATTGCTACCATATACGACGCTTACAGCCAAGTATTTACACCAGGTGCCTCGTATGTCGGATGGTGCCACATATGATGGGTGGTGTCGCTCCACGCCTTAGTAGCAGACCTGAATAACAAACCCTGTGCATACCTTGTCCAAACTTGGCAGTTGTTAAATAATCATTGACTGATTGTTCTTACATCCCTGCCCCACACAGACCTTCAAAACATGAACACTTGCTCATCTTCCACCTTGAAAACCTCCAGCTTTGCTACTGTCCTTCCTCCTCCTCTTTGTAGCATTGTGTCCTGTTCCTTCAGGCGGCTTTGCTGCAGGCGGCTTTGCTGCACTGTATTGCTGCACCTGCGCACCCCACAGCAAGCCCTGCAATCTGGCTACACGCTGCAACAATGCCAACTGTTGCTGGTGGTGCTGTTGCTTCTTAGTTGGTTGAGATAGCTGGCCCACACCTGCTGCCCTGCCAAGACCTCTTGCTGCTGCTGCTGCTGCCGTGGCTGCTCCTTCACGCTGCTTGTAGCTCTGTGCTGCTCCCTTCTTCACAGCTGCCGCTGGCGCTGGTTGCAAGAGGCCTACTGGCTGCTTACATTCACGTGCAGGAGCCCTGGAGAGAGCTGGGACACCAGCAGGAGCAGCAGCAGCGGAAGCGAGCTCCTCGCATTGAGTACTAGGGAAAGGAGCTGCTTGGAAAGGAATGCTCCTGGGCTTTGTGTGCAGCTTCTGCTTTTTGCTTGGAGGGGGCTTCGTAAGGTCTTCATCAACGTCCTGCTGCTTGCGTTTGCTGCTGCCGCTGCTGCTGGGTGGAAGAGTCTGCATACTACCTGCTCTCCTGGCCAGCTCAGCCCCTTGCTGTAGAGGGACTTCTCCTTGACTGGGCTTAGAGCTGGAGTAAGGCTGCTGCTGCTGCTGCTGCTGCTGGGGCTTCAGACACTGTTTGTTGCCGCCTTCTGCAAGCGCTGCTACCTCCCTTCTGGCAGCAGCACTCTCTGCAGGCTGCTCATAATCAGCTGCCACTGTCATGGCTGCTGCTGCTGCTGCTTTAGCCTCCTTCAGCTCCGCCTTTGCTGCTTTGACAGCCTTCTTTGCTGCTTTCAGCTGCTGCACGGATAGGTGCCTTGCTGCTTCCCGCTCCTCCCTGACGTGCCTGAGCCTCTCTTTTGCAGCAGCAACAGCAGCAGACGCAAATGCATCCCGGTCCTGCACTTGCTCTGCTGCTGCTGGGTCCGCTGCTACTGCTGCTGGGTCCGCTGCTACTGCTGCAGGGTCTGCTACTACTGCTGCTGGGTCCGCTGCTACTGCTGCAGGGCTCCCATGGCAGCTATGCTGGGTGATCTTGCCTGCTGCTTTCCCAAGCCAACGTTTGCCACCTACATCTTGCTTCCTATTCCCACACAGATCAGGCTCCAAACCCATGTCGTCCCCCACTGCTGCTGCTGCTCCTGTGGCTGGATGAACCCGTGCTGCTGCTGCTGCTGCTGCTGCGTGCGACTGCTGCTGCTCCTTTTGCAACAGAGCTGCTGTAGCTACGGATGCCTCCAGACAGGCTGTGCCACCTCGTCCTCTTGCCGCTGCTGCCGCTGCTCTTCTGTCTGTATCTGCTACTGCTGTTAGCCCTCCGGCTGCTGCTGCTGCTGCTGGTTTCATGCTGGTTCCTGAAGCTGTTGCTGGTGGTGACTGCATTGCGGCAGCCGGCATTGCCTGCTCCAGCCCTAGGCAGGGAGCAGCTGCCAAATGCCAGCCTGGGGCTGCTGCTCCCGCCTGCATGGCTGCGGAAGCTGGAGGTTGCATGAGCTTCACTTCCTGCTGCACCACTGCTGGATCAGCTTGTCTTAGAAGGCTAGATATGATCCTTTCCCCCACATCCCTGGTCAAGGTCTGCAGGTCTGCCACGGAGTAGGTAGGCCAGTAGGCTAAGTTCAGCTTTCCCTTGCAAGCCAGTACGTTGCAGCCATGCACATAGAGTTGTGCCAAATCATACTGACGTGCGGCTTGCTTTTCATTACGAAACGTTCCCAGGTAAACCAGCTTCTGCTGGGTCATGAACCTGGCTGCCCAGGACTGCGGCACTGGGTTTTCAACTCCTCTGTATTGCGAGGTCCCCACCCGTTTTTTTGATTCTTTCAGCCTAGCACCTGCAGCTGCAATGTCTTCATCCGTATACTCCAGAAGGGGGAAGTTGGTTTTGGCATTCCTTCCGTCCCTTGCCAAGAAGCCTAAGTCAGCAGCACGGGCGGCTTCCTGGGCTGTGAGGTAGTACCCCAGATGGTAATGACCTGGTTTAAGACCTGGTTTACCAATAACCCTAATCCTAGCTCGGAACTTCTTAATCTTGGCAGCTGGCTCGAACTTCACTCCCCTCCACTTGCAAGGCACAGTCTCCTTGTCGGCAGCGTCGCTGGAATGTTGCATTGGGATGGAAACTAAGAGAGAGGAGGAGAGATGCCGCTGCTTCAGCTGGTGCTGGGTAGTAGCGGTAGGTAAAAGCGCTCCTGGACAAAGGACAAGATTTCAAGATTTCAGGTAGCTGTTTGAGGGTATGGACCATTACAGCTGCATGCCAATGAACTTGGTTGAACTTGCTTACAACCATACCTTCAGTCCAGGTAATTCTGCAGGTAGTTTATACATGCATCCCAGAAGCACACAAGGGACAAAATCGCCACAGTGCAATGTCCAGTTGAAGTGCCGACACATGTATGGAAGCAGATAATGGCAACATCTCAGCAGGCCCTACGTTTTGAATCTTGCTCTGTATGACAGCTGGAGCGGGTTCCCTGTCTTAGGCTATGGGCCACCAGGCACTGTCACTGTCAGTGTCACTGTCAGTGTCAGGTCCTATACATACGGGTCCAGAGGACAATGATCGGCTGAGGCAGATACTATTGAAAAAACCCAGCTTGCACAATACGATATGCTCACCGGACACACAACTGCATGAAGTGGGCAGCTCATCCCGGCCCAGCGGCTGGTGTGGAGCTCTGCATAAGTGTAGCATGAGCAATTGTCAGTTCAGACCTGACTGCCACTGCTTGCTACGTGACATCTCCATGACTCTCGCGGTTGCAAGGGCAGTATATGTATCAGGCCAAATATCTGAGGTGCTTACTGATGAGGACACAGCGACAACTGCGTCGATGCCACTACAGCGGTTGGTGCTATGCTTGAATTGCTTTGAGGTCTGCTTGTTGCCTTTTAACCCGATCCTCACAACGTACACGGCAATGATTTCTGCAGCCGACTGATTTGCTCCCACGTGCCCATGTCGGACAAGACCTTTGTACCAAGCAATCGCATACAGCTTATTGCCCACGCTCCTCACGTAATAGGCTTCCAGCAGCCAGCCCTTTGCAATTGCTACACTGCCCATGGACGATGAATGCTCCTCCGGTTGCGGCACCGTGGAAGCGGTACCGATGGAGTACAGATGTCACCCTTGACTCAACAGCAATGCTGTGCCTTAGCAGATCAGGCTTCAGGATACCAGCTCGGTTAATACAACGGATTGCCTACTCCAATGGAGGACATGCAAGAGAGCTTAGCGTCTGAGCAGTTACAAGAGACCCTGCAAGGCTCCCTGAGTCTCGACTATTAAGTGTCCCAAACAGACTTAGCTCACTCCATGGGAGCAGTGACCAACATCTACCACTTAGCGGTGCCTTTCCAGTACCTTGCCGTCACTAACCCTGATGAGACATGAGGCCCTATCCAAAACTGGATTGGAAATGGTCAGAAGTAAGAAGCAGCTCAACATATCAGGAAGCGACTGCTGCACCGTCGTGTTGACAGGCGCAGCCAGCACATACAAGCAGCCCTCCCCCCCGCTCACCACCTTCTTACTGAACGCACTGAGGTGACTGCAACGCAGTTGAGTCTAGGGCGGAGGGAGGTGGATGGATGGATGTCCATTGTGGAACAGAGCATGCCGCATGTGTAGACATTGGCGGCCACCTCCCTCCTCAGACTCAACTGCTTTGCAGGTGCAATGCTCACCCCTTGTTCTCTCCTATCACACCCGCCATGCATTGGGTTCACTACATAGCTGCGGGCTGTTCCCCACATGCCATAATCTATGCCATACCATTTTCTCTACCTTTCCCCCCTTCCCCAATGTCTCTGAAGCCATCCTTATTGAATCAAAATGTGTACTCCAGGCCATCAATAGGCAACTGCATTGCAACCTCGCTCACACTCTGCTCACAGAAGCACTCATCTACTAATGGTATCTGTAAATGTGCCTTATAAAGTGACTTGTATCCAAACGCCCCTTATTTGCACAGCTTGCCCATGGCACTCAGCATCTCAGGATGGTGCGCCACTTGCACAAGGTCCCGTATCAGTATGAAGTATGTCAGCGCACACGCAATGCAGAAGAAACCAGAAAGCACCACCACCACAATGCTTGCGCGACCCAGGCTCCTAATCAGCCGGTCTATGCAGAATTGGCCCAGGAGGGTTGTTACTAGCGCAGTGGCTGCTAGCGCTGCTGCATAGTCCCATGGAATGAGGCCTTGCTGGGCGTATACAATGGTGGATGAGGTGGTGGTGAAGAGCAGCATGGTGTGGGTGGTGGCAGCAGTCACCTGTGTAGGAGAAGGAATAGGGTTCAGCACTGTGTAACATGAGCAATAGGGTTTAGCACTGTGTACCAGGAGCGATAGCGTTTAGCGCTGTGTAGCAGGAGCAATAGGGTTTAGCCCTGTGTAGCAGAAGCAACAGGGTTTAGCACTGTGTACCAGGAGCAACGGCGTTTAGCACTGTGTAGCACAAGCAAGAAGGTTTAGCACTAAGGGAAGCATGGTGTGGGTGGTGGCAGCCATCACCTGTGCAGCAGGAGCAGGAGAGTTGGTAACACAATACTTCATCAAACGTTGAGGTAGAGATAGGGACTGCAAAGGATCACTGAGGTGCAGAACCTGGCAGAGCAAGCGGGGCTTAGGGTCAGTCTGAATACAGAGCCATGGACGAGTGTAACCAGAGAGAGGCAAGTACAAGGAGGCCATGAGGAGGTGGGCTGATATGTGATATGCCATAGCAATAGTGCCGTAGGCCCTGCACCTCAAGCTGTCATGGGTAGAGCAGGGGCTAAGTGTGAGTGAAGCACGTCCAACTGTGCAGTGGGCTGTAGGACGGCATCTGAGAGTGTGGCAGATGCAGTGATGAGTAGAAGCATGGCGTGGGTGGTAGCAGCAGTGCAGCGTTCAGAACAAATAGTGCACCTCAATAGTGCACCCTGCCTTCAACATGATATCCTGCAAACATTGAAAGTGGTATCATGACGGCAACGAGTGTACGGTTGGCAGAGGCAGAGTACTTGCACACATGGAACCAAAGATTTAGATAGCCCATACAGAGTGCAAGGCAAACATCAAGTTACTGGCAGGCATCAAGTGCTAAGTGTGATCACTCTTCCAGCTTGGAGTTACGACTTGTGCAGTGGTTTGTCACCTATGTATCACCCCTGTGTCACTCGCTGCTCACCTGCGGATGCACCCCTAGTTCCAGCATCAGCGGCGTCTTAACGACAGCACCACCCAACCCAAACATCCCAGCCATAATCCCGGCCAATGTACACACTGACGGAAACACAATGGTGTTCCGCGCCGTCCAATGCACATCCCCCTGTCCATCCATACCAGCCCTCCTCTTCACCCGCTGCTTTGCAAGCACCATGCGCCTGGCGTAACCCCACACACCCGCGATCACCGGCACTAGTGACACCTGTATCACCCATGCCCCCCAGCTGCCGCACGGAACCATCTTGCTGAGGAGGGTAGTAAGTAGGACACTGCCCGTCAACCCAGTTAGCAGTAGCAGGTGGGGGAGTGGAAGCCAGGCGGCCTCCTGTTTCAAGATCTTCTCTAGAACCCCAGCCTGCTGTGCTGCTACTACTTCCGGTGCTGCGTGATGCTTCTTCTTCCGCCGGCGGTTGCTAAACCCTAGCCGATGAGGCAAAGGGGCTCTGTTGGTGGGACTCACTGCTGCTGTTGCTGCTGCTTGCTCTTGCTCGTGATCAGGGCTAAGGCTCAACCTCTGCTGTTTGTCCTGCTGCTGGCATTGCTGGGAAACAGACGCTGTATCTGGTAGCACTGCTGCTGGTGCTGCTTGAATGTCAACAGACATCTTGTGATCCAGCCCTAGTAAAGGTACATCCTGCAAATCCCCTACCTGCTTTTGCTGCTGCTGCTGAATTTGTCTCTCCACCTCCATTCCTCCATGGGAGCGCTGTTCATTGCCCTCTATCCCCCCCACTTGCTGCTGCTGCTGATGCATCGTCTGCTGCTGCTGCTGCTGCTGCTGCTGCCCTTGGTTAGCAACCCGGCTCCCTGCATTTATTTCCGCCTCTCCCCATTGCTCCCGCTCGCCCTCCCGCCCCTCCTCCGCCCCCTCTTCCTCATCGTCCCCTTCACCCTCAGATGAGCCATCTTCCCACACATCCTCCCAATCCTCTAATGGCTTCTCCCTTAGGTTCAGAGGAGCATACACCAATCTACTATTCTGAGTATCCACTCGCTGCAAACCAAACAAGCCCCCATTCCCCATTGCAGCCCTTGATATGCTTAAAGAAACATCCTTAGATGCAGGTCTCTGCATGTCGCCACCCTGACCATCTACCACCCCTGCTACTGCTGCTGCTTGTGCTTGGGCTGCTCCATCTGCTGCTGCTGCTGCTGCTGGCTCTGCAGCCCCTGCTGCTGCTGTGCTTGTTTCTGAGAGTTGCACCACCTTGGGTTTCAAGCTTGAGCTCCTCCGAGCAACGAGCTCAACATGCTGAGCTGAGGGGAGTGGCTCTGAGCTAGCATGAGCAGGAGGGTCAAAGAACACAGGACTAGACGGCTGAGACCCAGGGGACACTGCAGGTGGGCTAACATGCGCTTTAGCATCTTCTACACCCTGGAACGCCCCTAAACCGCTGCTCTGAGCAAAGGGGGTCGTCGGGGAGAGCATGTGTGCTTCTGTGCACAACTCTGCTCGCCGGATTTGTACCGGGCGGGGTAAAGGCAGTGGAGCGTTGAGGGGTAGAGATGAAAGCGTGGGGTCTGCTGGAGCCCCAGTCATACCCGCTGCTGTTGTTGTAGCAAGTGCAGCAGCGGCTTTAGCTTGTGATTCACGTTTGTATAAGGCATGGGCGCGCTGGAAGATGCGTGCTGCCATAAGGGAGAGGAGGACGGACAGCAGCAGGTGGCTGATCCAGACTGGAACAATGCGATTGAGGTAGGAGCCAGTGACAGCTCCAAACACTGCAATAGCAGGAGCAGGGGGAGATTAGCAACAAGCGGCGCATTTTTAGCCATAACATGGTAAGAACCACAGGAAGGATCAAGCTCGTCAGTGCAAAGGCCAGCAGAAATGTAGCAAGCCTGTGACAGCTGGAAACAGGGCAGTAGCAAGACTAGTCAGGTTCACTGCAAGAGCCAGACATCAATGCTACAGCTTTGCTAAGAGATAGCCAGGTAGGTGATATGAAGGGTGCATATAGCACGAGGAGCTGTGTGGGTAGGAACAAGTGTAGCAAGCATAGGTTAACAACGCTCAAAGTGCGTGCCTACATTGGCACGGCTTCACCACAAGCACACATCATCCCAGACTACCTCAAGCATCAAGGACTCTGGCTTGTAGCTTGTTTGGGTGCATGCACTGGGCTCTCCCCCCTCCAAAAGAGACAGAGGCCGAGATGCCATGCAATAGGATCTCAACACCAACAAAGGCAAGGCTGTAGCCCACGCTACAGGCCAAACAATTCAGGTCACTACAGCCTGGGCCCAGTACAACAGGACAAAAAGAACCTGCAGGAGGGACCAGTGCACAGGCTAAACCCTAGAATCACACCACCTATGAATACTGCATAATCATGGGGACATGGAACAAAGGAGTATTAGCTGGACTCCTGGATGCACAAAGCAGAGCCAAAAGATGTCTAAGATACTAAACACTGGCACTGCTAGCAGAAATCACCATAGTACTAGTCCACAATCACAGGTATGTAGGGAAGCTGCTCAGTAGAAACACAAAACCCATAGGGAAAAAAATAAACCACTGACAGCTATGACCAGAGGCCAGCAAGACACAGCGTCTGCACAATGAACACACACAGCAGCAGGTATCTACGTACTAGCATCAAGCCAAAGCACCTTCACCAACGAGCCAAGGCTAGCGCAGGGCTATTATGCCACAATGCAGGGGCACACAAGCACAGCGGAAGGCAAGAGGCAGGCGGTAGAAGCTAACTGCCGGCTCCGCAACCACCTAGTGACCCTGCTCACCCACGACGCAGCCTAGGCACAACAGGCTCACTACACAAGAGCAGGACAGCATGATCAAAGTGCTTGAAGAAGGGCGTGGCTGATTCTCATGTTACATGTCGGCTAAACAGGTGCCACATTAGAAGGAGACTGTGGCTGCTGCTTCTACATAAGCATCATTTACCTGTTGCAGGCTCCATGAGGATGATGAGATCCCAATCAGTGAGGGGTCTATTCTTCAAGGGGTGGCGTTTACCAGCTGTGCAGAGGACATTGGCCGTTGACCCTGCTAGGATGGTGGTGTTCGAAAGAGCTACAGCAACAGACTGCGGGAACTGTCCGAGGAGGAGATATACGGGCACAAGGACGGGGCCACCCCCCATGCCAGCACCAGCAGCGATAAACAGTACCGCAGCTGCTACTGCGATCACTGCTGCGTCTCGCGGCCAGAATGGAAGCAGGCCCTTGTGCTGATGGGTGCCTTGCTCTGATGTTGCTTTAGTGGCATTATTCGCGTCTGCAATGGTGTCGCGGTGAGATTTTCACGGAGGCTGACTCGGACTTCCGAAATAGAAGCGGCATAAAACTGCATTTACTTACGCACCTTTCGCATCTATAAGGATACATCCGTATACAAGAAACAGCGCCACCAGAATCAGCCTAGCTGAGGACCCAAACCGAGTGAATCCGGGCATCGTATATTGTTCCATGTCAACTCCGCAGAGCACCACTCTGCATCATTGCCCAGCTACACCGCTTTACGCCCTACTGATTCTCATCGATAACAGACAGCTCTTTGTGTTGGAAAGAGGCTTCCATGCAAGGATTGAGCAGGAAACTAAAGTGCTTACAGTTTCACCGCGCAGAAGTTGGTTGAACACGTTTTATGTCTTTGTGCCAACGTGCACCTCAGCAGATACATGACAGGTTAGGCGCAAGTTAAAACTTTGCATGACCCTTACTCATATGTAAGAGGCCGCCTTTTAGATGGTTCATGATATTGAAATGGATGGAGGCACCAAACACACCCGTGGGCGTCACTTCTGTTTCAACCTTGGACTTTGATCTGCTAATCTGTTGATTTCGTCCAACATACAGACACCATGTTCCTAACAAAGCAAGTCAAGTCGCATGGGCTTGTTGCCTTTTGTGTCGTGGATGAGTGGGCCGTGTCATCAGTGTAACCTGGGTGTGCAGGTCTCACAACATAGCTTTGATGCTCCCTTTGATAGCTGTCAGTACTCACAGTGTACCAGCTTAATGGTATGAACTGACTTTAGCACGCTGTGTAGCCCCTCCCTGTTGTCCTTTTCACGATCGGCATGCAGAGAGGTCGGAGAGCTGGTCAATGCAGGGGCCTGCTCAGGCAGTGACATTGCAAAGGCTACCAGCAGTACCTTTCAGCCACCTGCATTGTGCCTTGCATAAATTGAGCTGCCGAACCTCATTCATCCTACGCCCTCGACATCGACCGATCCCCCGACACGTAACCCAGCAGACTACGGTTTGTAGAGCTGTAGCGCTTTCTGGGGCTCACGGAGACCCTTTCACAGTCCTGTTCCCTCAGCAGATCACCAAACGCATCAAACAGTGCCAATCATGGAGGGACCTAGCAGCAGTAGTCGAGCAGTACAAGTCCAGCTTCAACTACATCCATGTCTCAGCAGCAGTCACGCATGCGGCCCAGCTACTAGCAGCAGCTTCAGATCCGGCCCCTGCAACCGAAGCACCCTCCGCCCATGCTGGTGGAACAGATGTGCGAAACCTGCAGCAGCCCCCAAGAGGCTTACCAGCAGCTCCAGCAGCAGCAGCACCAGGACCAGGTGCAGACAGCAAGTCGCTAGCAAGCATTGGCGGAGAAGCAGCAGCAAGAGTAGCAGGAGCAGCAGCAGGAGTAGCAGGAGCAGCAGCTCCTGGACAGACTGCACACTCTTCCAATCAGAACCAACTTGTATTGCCACAACCACAGCCACAACCAGCAGCAGCAGGAGGTACAGCCGTCCTGGCAGGTTCAGCTAACAGTTTCGAGTCAGCTGAATTCCAAGCCCTGCTGAGCCAGCTGTTGGGGCTCATTGCACTGCATGCAGCAAGTTTTGAAGCCAGGCAAGTTGCCAACTCCATGTGGGCGCTGTCTAAGCTGGCAACATGCATACCCCAAGAACACAGGCAGCAGCAGCAGCAAGAGCAGCAGACTGAGAAGGAGCAGCAACAAAACCTGCAGCAGCAGCGGCAGGAAGGGGCCCAGTGGCAGCTGCTGCAACAGCAGGAGGACCTGCAACCCCAGCAGCAGCAGCAGCCTGGTATCCCTTCACCCTCACGACCACCACCACCCACCTCCTCCCTCCCCTCCCTGTTCACCCAGCTCCACACCTCTGCCCACCTGCTACTGCTGCAAGCCTCCCTCCATTGGCCACAGCTACAGCCACAAGAGCTCTCCCTCTTGCTATGGTCCCTCTCTCAGCTATACCCCCAGCCCAGCAGCATATCAGGTCTTAGGTCTTGGGTAGAACCAGCTCAGCTAAACCCTGAGGGGGTCCGGACCTCATCAGGGTTCAGCAGTGTCTCACGGCTGGTTAGGTCTTGGGTGGGCCCTGCGCTACAGCAGCTGCTGACATTGCATAGCTACAGCCGTTTGAAGCCTCAGGAGTTGATTATGTTGATGGGGAGCTTGGCTTGGGTGAGGGAGTTTGAGGAGAGGAATGAAGGTGAGAAAAGTTATGGATTGATAGTATAAAGGATGATTCTGAAATGAAGGGTTAATGATGAACGCCGAGGCCACGCATGCAGGGAGCATGCACCTACTTCGGTGCATGCTCTTCGGTGCATGCTAATACCACAAATAATTATGATAGAAAGGCATTTTCAATGTTTCGAGCTGAAAAACTCTTTTTAGGCAATGCATGCAGCTAAGAAAATAGGTGCAAGACCAAACAGAAATAGGGGGTACCTGCATGTTGTACTTGCCCTTCACTTCGCGCAGGGACTTGCATTCCACCCGGCAGCCGTTAGTTGAACATAACATTGTAAGGCTGATTATAGCTGTCCCTCACTCGCTCATTGCAACCAGATGCTTTGCTTAGACCATGTTGTGCTTTGCTTGTAGTGGCAGAGGTTTGGCCCCGTTATGTCCTCCAGACCTCCCTGCCCTTTAGTTATTGCAGGGGAGTCCATATCACCAGACAACTGTAATTTGTACACGGAACAGCTGCCCCTCTCCCAGTGCGGCCGGATGCTTCACTGTCTTGTTTTATGCTGCATGTCCACTTGCACTTACCCAATTCTCTTTTTGCAGGTCGTGGTAGAGGCTTGGCCACCTTATGTCCTCGAGACCTCCCCCCTGCCCTCCTACAGCACGCCCTCATCATCACCCCCTCCATGGCCCCCAGAGACCTCTCAGGCTTACTACAAACCCTACCAGCCTTACAGCTAAACCCTGGACCCCGCTACTATGAGCTCCTCTTCACTAAAACCCAGCACCTACTCCCCTGCTTCAGCCCCATTGCTACAGCTGCAGCGATCGGGGGTTTAGTCAAACTGGGGGTCAAACCGCCGCAGCAGTGGCTACAGCAGGTGTTAAAGCAGACAGCAGTGGCAGGGTTTCGGGGTTGGGGTTTATTAGAGCTGGTGCTGGTTGTGCGTGGGCTTGTGGGTTTAGGAGTGAGACCTAACACAGACTGGGTTATGGGGGTGTTGGATTATGCTGTCAAGCAGTTGCGGGACAGCAAGGGAGGAATCCATGAGGAGCAGGCAAAGGTGACTGCAGCAGAGCAGCAGCAGGAGCAGCAACAGCGGCAGCATGACGATGATTGGCGGCAGGAGCCAGAACATCAGCAGCAGCAAGTTGGGCAGCACAACAGGCAGCAGCAGGACCAACAGCAGCAAGAGGAGCAGCCCAATCAGCAGCAGCAGGACTGGCAGCAGCATCAAGGCCAGAATGCCCAGCAGCAAAAGGAGGGGATGCTATCTGCCTTGCAGCGTCAGCAGCTAGCAGCACTTCTGCTATGGTGTGTAGCCAAGTGGCAGCTGCAGCCCCCTCAGCTGATGCTGGAAGAGCTACTGGCTCATGTGCTATTGCCTAAGGAGCAGCTGCTGCTACTGCAGATTGCCGATGGTAACAAAGCTAGCAACTCTCCTGCTGCTGCAGCTGCTGTGGACGGTAGAGCTGCTACTGCTGGTAGTGCAGATATGCCCCATAGTGGTGATGCTCGCGCTGCTGCTGCTGCTCCTGCTGCTTCCGCTACTGCCACTGCTGGTGGTGGTAGTGGTATTGGAATTTATGATAATGCTGGGCTCGGTCAAGCTGCAGTGGACCCTACTACTGCCCGTGGTGGTCCTGCTGCTGCTGCTGTTGCGCAGCATCTCAGCATGACTAGCTGGGCACTAGGTCAGCTCTCCTACCTCCCAGCTACTGCCACCACGCGGCTGTTGCTAGAGCAGAGCTACATCCTCCTTCAGCACAGCAGCAGCGATAGCTGTAGCTGCTATAGCCCTCAGGGTCTGGTTCTGCTACTGCATGGCTGGGCCAGGTTGAAGCTACAGCCATCTCCTGCATGGCTGCAGCTATGGAGGGTGAGCTTCTTCTCATGGTGCTCCCAGCAGAAGCAGCAGCGGGAGCAGGGATTGGAAGGGCAGGGAGGGCAGGTAGGGCAGGGGGTGGGAAGACAGGGGTGGGAAGGGCAGGGGCGGGAAGGGCAGGGGTTGGGAAGACAGGGACAGGAAGGGCAGGTGTGGGGGAAGCAGGGGCAGGGAGGGCGGTGGCGGTGGCAGAGGCAGCAAAGGGAACTTAAGCCAGCAGCAAAGGGGTGGGTGCAAGAACTGGAGCGGGGGGAAGTGCAGCTGTCGGAGAACCAGGAGCAGCAGAAGGGAAGAGAAAGGCGGTGGGAGGTGGAGGGGCAACAGCAGGGCGCTGAAGGGGTGGAAAGGGGCCATGCCAATGGAGTGAATAGCAGCAGGAGCAGTGGTGCCTCTGCTGCTCAGACATTTGCTCTTGGGCTGTGGGGGTTGCTGAGGATGCAGTTGATCCTAAGTGATGAGGAGGTGAGTCAGCTAGTGACGACAGCTGAGGTGCTAGTGCCTGGTGCTGGACCCCAGTCTGTTGCTGTGGTGTTGTGGGCGCTAACAAGGGTATGGAAACAGCAGCAGCAGCAACACCAACAACAGCAGGAGCAGCAGCAACAACAGCAGCAGCAGCAGCAAGAACAGCAGCTGGACATTGTTGCTGACAGGGATGGGGAGGCAGTAGCACCGGACCAACAGCACCAAGGGTGGCAGCAGCAGCAGCAGGAGATTGAAAAGGCACATCCCCAAGAGTATCAGCACTCAAAGCAGAAACAGCAGCTTAGAGAAGAAGGTGTTGTCCCAGGAGATTTGCAGGGTGAGCCTCGGCAGCAGCTACAAATGCACACCTCACAAGGTCCACAGCAACACAAGCAGCAGCAGCAGCAGCAGGAGGAGGAGGAGGCAATGCAGTGGGGTGATGGTGTGGGGGTCCAAGGAATTGCTACCGACAGTGAAGGAGAGCAGCTGCAGCTGCGTCTGCATAAGCTGGCAGTTTTATTGTTGCGGCATCAGCTTCATCACTGCTCCAAGGAGGAGGGGATGCGCCCCCAGGCAGTGGCACTGACACTGTGGGCTGTGGCTCAGCTGCTGGTGGGGGAAGGGGGTCGGCATGGAGCTGCTGCTGCTGCTGCTAGTGCTGGTAGTGCTGCGGGTGGTGCTGCAGTGCCTGCTAATACTGCTGCTGGTAGTGCTGCAGTACCTGCTGCTGCTGCTGCTGCTGTGGTGCCTGCTTCAGCTGCTAGTCCAGCTCTTGCCCCTGGTGATGGTGACCTGCAAGAGCAGTTGGTTGCAGGAGGGGAAGAGGGAGGAGAGATGGACGAGAGAGAAGTGCAGCAGCAGCACCAGCAGCAGGAGCTTGACGAGGAGCACGGGGTTGATGCATCACAAAGTGAAGGGGGGGATGCTCAGGGTTCTGCACTGGGAGCTACAAGCAGCCAGCTAATGGAAAGCCATGACATGGGTTCTGGAAGTAATAGTGGGAACGTAAGCAGCATGGGAGCTTCTATGCATCGAGCATCATCATCAGCAGCAGCGGCAGCAGCAGTGGCGGCGTATGTCCCAGCGGTGCGCACCCTGCTTGGAAGAACAGTACTGCTGGTGAAGCAGTACAAAGCACAGGACTTCTCCCTGGCAGTTCTAGCGCTTGTGAAGCTGGATGTGATTCCGCCCAAGAGGTGGATGCAGAAAGTGCTGTTTCATAGCCAGAGGTGCTTGGAGGAGGCTTCGGACCAGGAGTTTGCGAATTTGGTGTGGGGGGTGGGGGAGCTGCTGGGGGAAGAGGTACCGCCGGAGAGCTGGGTGCGAGCGGTTAAGAGGCAGGCGCGAAAGAGGAGGGGGAAATGGATCGACGGGCGGGATGGCAAAAGCGTGCAAGAGGCACTGAGGCTGTGGCAGGATTGATAGCGAAGAGTGGTGTAGGGGGTCTGTCGGAGCATGTGCGGTTTCTGAAAGGGCAGGCCTGACTGGTGCTGCGATGGGCCCCTAGGTGGAAACCCCTAGCTTGGGCGATCTTGGAAGTTTGCTGTTGACGAAAGCTCGCCACTGAAGGGAATGTGAGTCGGATCTTCATCTTAGACTTTCTAGTGTTACTCAGAATGCAGCCCCAGGCTGTTTGCTGTGTCAGACAAAATGCAGGGTATCTGGTTGCGTGCATCAGAGTCAATGCTCAGAGGGTTTCTCCAAGGTGCATGCAACAGTCCACTAGTATGCTACAGCCGAGCTTTGAGTTGCATTGAAGGTACCTTCGCCGTTCAATTGGGAACGCATACATGCTGCTGCTGTCTGTCGATAGTGCCCGAAGGCAGTACACACGCGGGAAAGACAAAATCGTGGCATGTTTGAGCACTAACATAGCACTGCTCCCCTTCTCCAATTATACTCTCCTGGGGGTGTGCCCGACATGTAATGGTAGCAAAGGCCACTGGCCAGTGTGTCAGAGTAGCGTCAACATGGCGGGGTTAGGTGGTTACGCTGAACACATTTGCCATTGATTCCGACTACACATTAAAAGATGTAGGGACTGCATGCAAGAGCATGCATGCGGCTACCGGAGCAGCTCCCACGTAGGCTCTTGACCTTGCACTGCACAGTCAGCCCAGCACAGTCAGGCGGAGACCTTTCTACGTATGCGCTGAAATCCTGCAACAGAGGTAGGTTCAATGGCATCAGGAGGCCATAGCGTGCATTTAGTGACCGTCAAGATCAGCCAGGACGAAGCAATTGGTTTTCAACTCGTCCTCGAGAGATCTCAGGGTCTTCTGCTGCCTCGCCTCCCGGCACACGCCTGTGGTGTTGCGAATCAATGCGTACAGCTTGACACTATCAGCTCAGTCTCCTGCAAATTGTCGTGCAGCAGATGGACGGACCAGACCTCGCAGCAGCTGAGCTTGCTCAGGTGGAACATGCGCTCCATAACAGGCTCAGCCTCAATGAATATGTCAAAGATTTTGTTGCTGGTAAGCATCGACCCAATCGAGATGTCACCCAAGCAAGTCTATATTATACATAGCATTTGTTGGGGATGTGTTGATCGTTGTAAATTGGATCAGCTTGGACCCACAAAGTTCCACAATAACCTCAAGCCAGAGCACAATTGCAAAACATGTGCATCCCTACACATGCAGATGAAGTAGTGTAAGTTCCCAGTCAGCTGTAACTTCCATCATCTCCATTGGTCACCCACGTATCTAGTTGCGCTCGCATGCTGCTGCTCAGCCTCAGATAAACAACACCAAGCAGGATGTATGCAGGCTGGCCCCTGCTTCACATGGCTAAACTGCCAAATTACAGAGTTACACAGACCCCATGCATTCATAAAGAAGGATACCATGTGGTTCCTAAGCTTGAGATTGCATCAAAAAATGCACCATGCAGAGCAGAGGCACTCCCTGCAAGCAAGTGCACCATCCATGTCACCCACCTCCTCCACCCCATTTGTAAACTTCAAATCCTTGCCTTTTATCCTCTTTCCTTGTGATGGCAGGTGCTACCGGTGGCATGTTAGGTGTGATAGCTGGTCAGCCCCTGGACACCCTACGCATCCGCATCCAGCAGAAGGGCTGCCCTGATACCCGGGTCATGGCTGTATGGAGGTCCATGGCAAAAGTGGAGGGGCCCAGGGGGCTCTTCAAGGGCATGTCATACCCACTATACACTACAGCATTGCAGGTACAACAAAGGACGCCTTCTTCTACTCTGTCAGGCAATACCAGCACTTAGCAATGTATGGGGTGTCCAGGGGTCTCACGGGGTCATGCTAAGTAACCTAATGGTTAGGAGTCAAGAGACTTTCCAGGCAGGAATCGAACAAGGGCATGTCATATGCAACCCTTTTTAACCCTTTGAATTAGGCTCCCTCTCTGTGACGCACGATGCTTGCAACCGAAGCTATCCACGTTTTTCCAGTAGCTAAACCTTGTTACATTGTTGCCATCGACCTCTTCGCAATCGGCAGCATGGGCTTCATGAAATTGCCCGGCTCCTCTTTTCAGGCAGAAGGTCTCTTCCAGGCGTATCAGTGTTAACCTGTAGTTCTGCCACTATTCAATCGCGCTTGTGTTTGGAAATGTTGGTCAGACCAGCACCCTGTTTGTTGATCAGACGTGCATGTTATCTAATTCCTGTGCGGCCATGGCTGCTGCCGCTGCTGCATGCAGAATGCCGTGACCTTTCAAGCTCAACGTGCTGCTTGTCGCATGTTGACACACTACAACAGTGACCAGCAGAACCCAAGTGACACCAGTGACGGCGGTGACACTACAATCAGCAATACAGGCACCACCACCAGCAACATCAGCAGCAGCAGCATTGGGGACATTGTAGACATTGGCGGCGCAGGCAGCTTTTGTAATGCAGACACTGGGCCAGGTACCAGCGGCAACAGCAGCAGTAGCAGCAGTAGGAGCACTGCATCGGGCACAAGCACAAGCGAAGGGGTGAGCAGCAGTAGCAGTACCACCGCCACCAGCAACAGCAGTAGGAGCACCTACAATACTCACTGGGCAACAGTCTGTGTGGCAGGAATGTTTGCAGGTGCGTTGCCTTCATGTATTGGGCATGAGCCTCTGGCTTAACAGTCAGCTAAAGAGCATTGTAAACAAGGGTCTGCTTGGACTTGTCTCTGCTCGCCCTCTTCCATATCTTCCTTTCCTCATCCTTTCTCTTCTCCTCCCTAGTGTTGTCTATCTCCCTGTAGCCCCTCCGGTCCTTACGTTTTCGACCGCTGTACTTGTTTTCCCTCCCTCCATACCCATTCCCTGCCCCGTTTCCCTTGCCCATTCCTGCTCCCTCTCCCCAGCAGTACACGCCATGTCATTCCCGCTCCCTCTCCCCAGCAGTACACGCCATGTCATCAACTCTACGGCACACACAATACTGATTCTCAAGCAATTACAGTACTGCTGTTGCTTCCATTTGCTGTCTGTAGGAGTAATGCAAGTGCCTAGGAGTTTGTCCAAGCCGTAGAAAAGAGTCCCGTAGCAGTACCCTTTTGCTCAGCTGTTGCTTCCACTCCGCATGGTTCCAACCGCTCTGCTTGTTCCCCCTGCGTCCTGCCAATTATGGGCCCCATTTTCCTTCCCCATTCCTGCCCCTACTTCCCAGTAGTACACACTGTGTTATCACACTTGTGACAGCAAACAAGATCTTGGGCCTCAAGCGGTTGCTGCTGTTGCTGTTGCTTCCCCTCCTTGTGTCTCAGGTGGTGTTCAGACCCTGATCAGCTGCCCAGTGGAGCTCTTGAAGATTCGGTTGCAGCTGCAGCAAGCCATGCCAGGGAGCAGCAGCTATGTGGGACCACTGGGAATGTTTAAGAAGGTGGTGCGGCAGGAGGGAGCTACAGGTAGGGGAGAAGGGGCGGGGGAGAGCGGGGGGAAGGAGGGGGCAGGAAAGGTGGAGGAGCAGGGGGCAAAGGGCTAAAAGAGGTAGGGGGGAGAGGAGCAGGGAAGGCGGGCAGCAGGAGGGAACAAGAGGTGGGGGCAAGGGTGGGGGCCAGCAGGAGGGAGCAAGAGGGAGGGGAGAAGGGGGCGGGGGCGGAGGGGGGCGACAGGGGGAAGGAGAGGGCAGGGAAAGAAGGGGGAGCAGGGGGCAAAAAGCTGAGAGAGCGAGGGGGGAGAGCAGCGAGGGAGGCGGGCAGCAGGAAGGAGCAACAGGTCAGGGAAGTTGGGGGAAGAAGGGGGCTAGGAAAGGAGCAGGGAGCAAAAAGCTAAATGGAATGGGCACGGCAGGTGAAGCAGATGGAGGAGCAGGGTATGGGCATTTGGGCAGAGGGAGACCTCTGACATCGAGGTCGGGGGGGGGGGGAGTTAGTCTGAGATTTGCTGCTGGATCTGTAGTGGCCAAGAGAGGAGACAGAGAGACCTTGGAGGTGCCAGTGGGCTGTTTTCAACAGCAGTGACAGGGGGAGGGAGGTTGGTTGGCAGGAGCAGGCTAATAAGTGCAGGGGCCAAGTTGGGTGAAGAGACGGAAGGCCGCATGCGGAAAGTGGCCAAAAGGCGGAAAGGGCGGAAAGACCGGCAACATATCAGCAATGATGCCAGGATGTACATCTCTTTACCGGTCTGGATGGATTCTACTTGATGCTACATGGGAAGGGGTCAGTAAGGGCTGGGTGCGAGGGGTTCAAATGGAAGATGAGAGGTGGGGAATATGTGATGTGGACAGGAAGGTTGCTTTGCTCTGTGGATTCTGTATATCTCCTGGTGCATGAGGGTTGACTCAGCTGCCCCATAGCTGCCAGAAGATGTGAATGAGTTACTGCTATGTCCTGTGGGTTTCTTTTCTTGCGTTCCTCATTTTCTTGCTTGCTAGGCAAATTCCGCAGCCATTGCATCCTGAAAGATCCAGGCTTGCAAGCACATTCATGTTGAAACACCCTGGAGCAAGCTAAGAGCCAATGTATTGTTCCTTCGTCCTCGCAGGTCTCTTCCGAGGCTTTTGGTTGACTCAAGTGCGAGATGTCCCCAGTTACGGGCTGTACTTCTTGACGTATCAGTGGGCAGTGGATGCTCTGGTTGCCCTAAGAGCTGCTGCTAGCACTGCCTTAGCACATGCAGAGGCGCCAGTGGGAGTCACAGCAGCAGCAGAAGGAGTGGGGAAAATGGTGGAAGGTCCGGGTTCAGCAGCAGCAGCTCAAGGAGTGGGGGGAAGGCTCGGAGGGCCGGGGCATGGTGAAAGCCGTTCTCTTGCGAATGGCAACAGCAGCAGGGGTGAAAGGGTTGCCGCTGATAATACAGGTAGTGGCACATGCAGCAGCTGCATTGGCGGTGGGAGAAGTAGTAACAGCAGCAGCATGCAGGGAGAGCGCGGCAGCAGCAGCAGCAGCAGTGGAGAAGGTACTACAGGAAGGGACAGCAGCAGCAGCAGCAGCAGCACGGAGGAAGAGAGTGGGGGCAGTAGCAGCAGCAGAGAAGAGAGGAGGAGCAGCTGGTGCGAAAGCAGCGGGAAGAGCAGCACCGGCAGCATCAGCATGAGCTTTGAAGGCAGCAGTAGCAGCAGTAGCGACCCTAGCAGCAGTAGCAGCAGCAGGTGCAGGGAGGCTCCTCCTCCTTCTTCCTCTCCTGGTGCAGCTATTCAGTTGTTGGCGGGAGGTGCTGCTGGTATGTTGGCGTGGGCAAGTGTGTACCCTGTGGATATCATCAAGTCACGCATGCAGGTGAGACAGGAGGGGCTTGTAAGGGTATGGGAGCACTGTGGGGAGCGCTACTTGGGGTGGAAGGTGCTGCTCGGAAGGCAGGGGGTATGTAAGCTGTTGAGTTCTGCTTTATGTATGTAACCAGGTATAGGCACTTGCTGAAGTGCTGCCTCCATTCTTGTAACATTCTTGTCAATTTTCCAAAGCTTTGCAAGCCTGTTATGTCGGTGGTAAGTTGCTTACACACTCTGATGCCTGTCCTGCATGGTGAGTCTGTTTGTTTCATCAAAGGAGATTTCTATATAGGGAAGGCTATGCTGGTTTACATCACGCAGGGGAGGGCCAATGATACATACACCATTGTCATTGTGCTGTCCTAGAACTGTGTTTGCCTGCTATCGGCCACAAGTCTGGAAGTGGTACTTAAACATAATGCGTTAAAAAGGCATGAGAGAAGCCTTATGTGTTTGCCTGGATTTGGGGTTTAGGGACTAAACCCCTAAACCCTAACCCTAAAGAAAGGGCGCTATCACAGCTGCTCTAACAACTTGATCATGTTAAGCGTTCTCTATCATGCACATGCTTGATGTATCGAGGATGAATGGTGAATGAAGAGACAAGACTGGTTCCTTCATGCACATGCAGGCGCATGGGGTACAGCGGACAAGCGCCGCTGCAGGGCACATGACACCAACAGCAGCTGCAGCTTCCTTTGTCACAGTCAGCAGTAGCAGCAGCAGCGGCGGCCATGGAAGGGGTGTGGTGACTGGTGCAGCTTATCCTAGCACCTGGGCTTGTGTCAAGGATGCTGTGAGTGAAGAAGGGTGGAGGGGGTTGACCAGAGGCATGGGAGCAACATTGAGCAGGGCCTTTCTGGTTAACGGTGCTATCTTTGCTGGGTTTGAGGCTACAATGAGAGTGCTGGATCGGTTGTGACTTCTGAGATCAGAGATCACATAAATGCAGCTTGTGTGGGTGATGCTGTTGTGCAGCAGTTTTCGCTGTGCTTCTCACTGGGCTTCTTGTGGAACCATTAGAGCTGGGCAGCTGCCAATGGGCTTTGTTGTATACTCGTGTATGTACAGAAGAGTGGTAGGCTCCTATATAGCGGTGCAGCGCATTTGTATTATGGCTGTATAACATATGTTGTGTCTGCAAAAACAAGAAGGGGTAGTGCGCAAATTGTATGCCCGACAAATGTCTGCTTGTTAAGCTGTTTATTCCTACAAAATGTTGACTTGCTGTGTGCCCTTCTTTTGCGTTGCATCTGCATTCTTTGCTGTTCAATTGCAGCATGTCGGTTGGCAGTGAGTGGCCTCACTCGGTACGCATATTGCATAGTGCCCGTGTATCCTTTGCATCGGTACTACTCTGTATTCAGCTGCTTGTAAAAATTTGGAGCAGCGCTTATTTCTGGCAGCACATTGCACATATAGGCATGTCTATCTCTCTAGCACGCTGCTTCACTACGCTAACAGGTGGTCACCCTAGCAGCTTCAACGCGGAATGCTTGAATCCAGGATTTGGATCTGTCTACGCGCTATCACATTTGTCTGTGAGTGTACGGATGTCGGCAGAACACCTCACATTGATTAGCTCCAAACTGTACCGTCACTCTCACACCCTCATGTACAGCGGGCCGATGTCGTGCCGGTCCAAGCTGGCCACTGCCCCTAGCTGCGTAAGGCAAGCGATGCTTGCGGCCTTTTTAACTGAATACCTTCGCAAGCACGTCGTCGTGCATTAGGGCATGGCATGTGGGACCGGGGGGCTTACTTCAAAACACACTTCATCCGGAGCTGAATCCTTGACTTTCGGCCCGACTAAGATACACAAATGGCCCCTCTCACAGGACACATCATTACGGCGGCAACCTATGCTCCATAGGCTTGGAGAGCTAATTGAATTAGTTCCACAGATGGGAAGCGAACCCAAGGTTCAGTAATGACAGCCGCGAGACAATATATTTGATATGGAAAACGGCCTCCTCCAAAACATGAAGCTCTTTCTAATCCCAGAGACCAACAGGAGGATAAATAACAGTAGCAACGACAAAAAAGGCAAACCCAAACTGGGTCAACCACATACTCAACCAGCAGCTGATGGAGAAATCCCCCACATGTTGTTTTTTCCCACGTCCTCCGCAAAGCAGGACAATCACCACTTCTAAGCCTCAAATCCCCATAACCTAGATAGAGGTCACACATTTAACCCATACAGCTCCATACATTATACGATCAGTTAAGAAGCCACGCACGCAGCCCAAAAGCCGCCTCTTTCAAAGTCCCACATCTCCATATTTCTCCTTTCGAACCCGGCCATTTCCAATACACAAATCCTCTCACATCCCCCTCCCCCTCCTCCATCCATTCCTGTCCATGTCCAGGGCCTTTTCCTCCTGTCCACCCCATATCTGCTCCCCAAAGTTGTGTTCAGTCCGCTGTCATAAGCATCGCTGTAAACCCTGTCACTTCACTAAATGGGTACTTCAATGTCCACAAATCAACACACTGTCTGTGCCAGATGCTGCCGCAGCATTCATGAGAATCCCTTCACTGCTGTCACAAGACACTGAGAGTGTCAAAGCCCTCAAGCTTGGCCTGCAGACTTTGAATGGTGCAGCAATACAGCACACAAGGCCCCGTAGGTGCGTTGGCCACTAGGCTCCTTCCTGGACAGACTTGCTTCCAACAGCACAAAAGCAAATGTAGAGCAGGAATTCCCCAAAAGTCAGGACCAATTCCAGGCGTGCTTGTATGTCCACTTAATGTCAAGGCCATCCCCACACCCGCCACCATGTACCAGCCAGACCACCCCATACAACATAGCTTATGCAGCTGACATGCAACAAGCACCTATCCTCCTCCCTCCCTCAATCAATCATAATGCATAACCAGCGATGCCAAAGGTCACTCAAGACCAAGCAGCACACGACCCCTGATGAACTGGAGTCACACAGCCCCGTGCCAACCATATGGATACCCATCATACAGGTGAACCACTTAGGCCAAATTATCACTGCAACATAGAGTTGAAGCCAGATGCAACGGTGTGCATAACCAAGAGGGCTAGTCAAACTGGAATAACGCTCTGCATATTGCACTGCAGTTTGCTGCCCCTTTCTCCCTTGCTGCGTACAACAACAGCCCTTGATGATGCTGTCACCGTGCCAAGCTAATCATGCTCTAACAAGACCATTCCCTTGCATGGGGGATAGGAAGGTCCCCAGAGGATGTACTCATGAGATTTCAGCTCCAGTGCTGTTTGCCTCTGGCACGGATTACTCCTCAAGCAGCCCTGCAGGAAATGCTGCTCTGTATGCGTCAGTTTCACTCGCCCACCCGGCCCGTCCTGGTTGTAGGGGCAGTCCGGCCGCACCACCTCCGCAACCAAGTACGCCCGGCGCTGCTCCTGCTCCTGCCGCTGCTCTGCCGTCAATGGCACTCCTGTCACAAGGTCTTTCTCACACCACAGGTGGTAGAAGGGGCAAGGGTCTCCAAACCGCATCTCAACCATGGTCAACCCCATCATGTACAAGTCAACACGTGCGTCATGCCGCCATCCCGTCTGCATCTCAGGCGCCTTGAAGACAGGAGTCCCAACGCGCCATGAGATGCCGCAGAGCCCGACCTTCGTCCCAAGCAACAGCGCAGCACCGAAGTCTATCAACTTGACAGCATCCCTGCTGGGCTCCCCTGTCAAGCCAATGTTGCTGCACTTGATGTCCCTATGGTAAACACCCGAGTTATGCACATCAAGGATTGCACACACCAGCCCCTGCATCACCTTATGAGTGGTTTCCGGACCCAACCCCCTATTTCCCCCCGATGGGGGCCGCACCAGCTGGTCTAGGCTGCCACCCTCAGCTAACTCCAACAGCAAACACTGCACATGGCTGCCATCTTTGCAGGCCACCCAGCCATAGCCATAGCACTTGATTACCCGATGTGATGTGATTGCTGTCAGAGTGTCAAGCTCAGTCGTAAGGCCCTTCTGCACGTTCAGCTCATGTACCCCGATCGGTGTGCGCGCCCTGTACACTGGGTCCATGTCCGAATACAAGACCCCCACCTTCAGAGCTAGATCAGGCACCATACTATCCCCGCTGCCACCGATGCGGCTGCTGCTTGTGCTGCCGTCACGGCTCTCCCTGCTGCTGCTGCTACCACCTGAATTTGAAGGACCAGCACCAGCGGCTTCCCCACCTGCTGCTGCAACAGCTGGTGCACCACCCACCCTCCGAACGCGCCACACACTCCCGTTCCCCCCTTCTCCCAATTTCCGCACCACCTGAAGACCGTCAACTTTGCCACTGGGCTTTTGCAGCCAGTCAGTATGATGCATCTCCAGCGCGTGTCCTGGGTCAAACAAGGCAGCAGCTGATTCCTCACTCACACCTTCTGGCACAGCTAGTATCTCCTCCTGAACCCATTGCTTGAATGCCACTGCTGCTCTTGCCTCATCCGCTGCTGCTCCTCTTCCTGCTGCTTCTGTTGCTGTTTCTTTGTCAACTACTGCTGCTCTTTCTGCTGCTGCTGCGGTTCCCTCATCCACTGCTGCTGCTCTTCCTCCACCTCCTGCTGCTGCTGCTGTTCCTTTATCCACTACTGCTGCTCCTCCTGCTGCCACTGTTCCTTTATCCACTGCTGCTGCTCCTCCTGCTGCTGGCGCTCCGGCATCCACTGCTGCTGCTCCTTTGGCTGCTGCTGCTGGCGCTCCCGCATCAACTGCTGCTGCTCCTTCTGCTGCTGCTCTTGTATCCTCTCCCAGAGTTCCAAGTGCACCCACCAGTTCTGGGGACCCGTTGCAGTTTCCCCTTGCTGGTACCAGGTGGCGCCTCTTAGGTGCAGGATCAGCTCTGCATTCCTCTTCAGTACCCATTCCCACCTCCGCAGTACATGGTTGCCGCCTTTTCTGGGTAGTGCTCTCCTTCACCCTTGACCCTAGGAAAGGTTTGCTTTCTGCTGCTGTTGCTGAGGGTCTAGCTGGTCTGGAGAGTAAACCAGGCCCATGACTAAAGATAGCTGGCTGGTCCCCCGATTGCTGTTCTGAAGTTATAAGGCTAGTTGCATCAGCCCCAAGGTCTCCTGCTCCTGTGATGCCTGCTGCTGCTGCTGCTGCTACCAGTGCTGCTGTCGCTGCTAATACGGTCCATCCTGGAGGCAGTGGCATCATCACCTGCTGTGGGGCAGGGTCATGCAGCTGAGCTGCTCCGGGTGTTGCTGCAGCAGCAGGTAGTGTGTTTGCACCCAGTGCAGTTTGCTGTAGGGATGGGTCCCAAAATGGCTCCTGAGGAGAAGCTGACATAGGGAACAGACACTGACCAGGGTGTTGGATGTACGTGCCAATATCCAGCCCTCCTCCTCCCGCTGCTGCTGCAGCTGCTGCCATTTCTGTGCCCCATGTTGCACCAGCTTCCATACAGCTACCCTCTATGCCTCCTGGGTATGTCTGCTGGTGTAATAGCTGATGCTGTATGGTACCAGCACAGTAGCCATGAATGGATCCCAGACCCTGCTGTGCATAGAACATGCCTGGTGCCATCACTCCTGTGGCTGCGGCACCATACATCACGGGTTGCAAAGGTCCTTGCATTGCTGGAGCTGGGTGAATAACATGATGAATAACACTACGCTGGAATCCTGAGCCCATAGCTGCTGGCTGCAGAATGCTGAAGCTAGGCTGGTGAGCAAAGGGTGGGGGCCCCATGCTGCAGGCCATGTGGTCTAGCAAGGAAGGAGACGGACCCTGTGGGCCAGGGCCTGAAGGGTAAGGGACCATGCCTGCGACGCCAGCTTGCATTTGCGCTGGTTGGGTGGTGATGTATTGGAGGCCTGAGGGGGGTGGCTGCAGGGTGCATGCCGGGAGGCAGAATCTGATGCTGGGGTCCTCAGGAAACTCTTGCAGCTGCGTCCCCTGAGCTGAAGGTGTGCTACAATCAGCACCAAGACCAAGTTGCTGTACTGCCTGCTGGGGCTGCTCCAAAGCGGATGTGTGGTCAATCACAGCCTGGAGAACAACAGGTTTGGCCCATGTTATGACACGATCAGGTTAACCCTTGCAAGAGGGTGCTCATACGGGCATGCAAAAAGGATCAAGATGCCTACCTCCACATTCTGTCCAGCTTATGTGTATGCACATAATGTGAACGCAAAATAGTTCGTCAACTGCATGAAAGAGCCCCATAGCGGCTTGCTTTTCGGGCCTGTCACCATTAACTGCTACAGACCAGCCCCGCAGTCCATCGCACATTTGGGCTCAAAATACATCCTTACAAGATAGCTATGTACAAGCAAACTATTGTAGTCTACAATTGTATTCACAACCTACGCATGACCACTTCGATACACATCTCTGCTAGCCCTTCCATGAAAGAGCAAACGTCAACTGTAATGACAGCTTATGTCCAGCTTATGTGGTGCCCCAACTTGCACACACAACGCCTGAGCATATTCATTCCGATAGTTCTTACCTCGCAAGGGAGCACTGATGGTTGTTCTGAACTTCCAAGGCTAGCTGCACCAGCTCCAGACTCTCCTGCTCCTGTGGTGGCTGTTGCTGCCAGTGCCGCTGCTGCTGCTGCTGCTGCTGAGGTCCATCCTTGGGTCTCTGGCATCACCATCTGCTGTAGGGCAGGATCATGCAGTAGAGCTGGCTCTGTTGTTGCTGTAGCACCAGGTCGGGGGCTTGCGAGCAGTACAATTGGCTGTAGAGCCGGGTCCCAAAATGGGACACATGGGGATAGCTGAGGGAAAGCTGGCAAAGGCAAGAGGCGCTGACCCGGATGTTCCAAATAAGCACCATCCCCCGGCTCTAGTCCTGCTGCAGCTGCTGCCATTCCTGTGCCCCATGTTGCACCAGCCCCCATACAGGTCCCCTCTGTGCCACCTGCGTATACTTGCTGGGGTACTAGTTGGTGCTGTGTGGTCCGCTGTGTGGCCATAGGATAACAACCTTCAACAGGTCCCAAACCCTGCTGTGCAGAGAACATACCTGGTGGCGCCACTCCTGGTGCTGCGCCGTCATACGACACCAGCTGCAAAGCTCCTGGCATTGCTGAAGCTGGATGACTCATATGCTGGATTCCTGAGCCCAGAGCTGCTGGTTGGAATGTGCTGAAGCGTGGCTGGTGAGCAAAGTATGCAGATTCCATGCTGCAGGCCAGGTGGTTTACCAAGGAAGGACGGGGAGCCTGTGGCCCAGGGCCTGAGGGGTAAGGGGCCATGCATGCGCCGCCAGCTTGCATTTGTGCTGCTTGGGTGGTGAAGTATTGGAGGTCTGAGCAGGTCTGTTGCAGGGTGCGTGCCAGCCTGCGGAGGCTGATGCTGGGGTCCTCAGCATACATTTGCGGCTGTATCCCCTGAGCTGAAGCTGTGCTGCAGCCAGCACCAAGCCCAAGCTGCTGTACCGCCTGGTGGGACTGCTCTGATCCGGATGTGCGGTCAATCACAGCCTGGGAGGACAGCGGTTTTGGCCCATGTTACGACATAATCAGGCTCCACCTTGCAAGGGTGTGCTGGTACGGGCATGCTAAAAAATTAAGATGCATACCCCTCATATCATGTCCAGCTTATGTGTATGCATATTATGGGAATGCACGAGAGTTCATCCTATATGCATACACATAATATGCACGACAGAGCCCTATAGCATGTCTTTTGCGCCTTTCACCGCTAACCGCCACAGACAGGCTGCAAGCCTCGCAATCACTCCACCTCGCATTTGAGTTCACAGTCCATGCTTACGAGTCGAATGTATACAAGCAAACAACCTTTAGTCTGAGACACTCAGCAAAAGCTATGCACAGGCTTGCAATACGTGTTCTTGGTAGTCCTCCTTGATACAGATCAACACCTTCTCACTCGAAGAGCTAGCAACAACTGTAACAGAAGCTTATGTCCAGCTAGAATGTGATGGCCCCGCTTGGACACACAATGCTAAGGACGCCTATTTCTCTATCTCTCACCTTGAAAGGGAGAACCAGTCTCTCGCCATCCAGGTACGGTTTTGCTCAGGAGACACTGAGCTCAATCCAGCTAAGGTTGGTTCCTTCAAGTTGGCCATTTTTAACAGGGTCCATCGCTCTGATTGTTTGCAGCACCTCTTGACTGTTAAATAACGTTTGCAGCCAGCCGCATGTAGTACAGTACTAGACCTGCATAGTAAGAACCGTGGTTAGGGGCGACTATCACAGTTCTGGAAATAAGCTTCGGAACTGCTCCAGGTGCGATGCACGCAGTCAGGCCGCCAGCATTGACCAGTACTACGACCTCCGGAGAATTTACCTGCATCGCAGCCGGTGCTATGCTTCAAAGAAACCGTGCTACCCTTTCTTGAGTGCGTAAGTAAGCCCTCGCACCTTCACAGTTGTGCGTTTGTGCCTTCCAAAGCTTCGGGTTTCTCCGCGAGAAGGCTGAGGTCAAGCAATTAATCAACATGTTCGATGACGCTGTTATGAACCTGTATATTCATGTTTGTCATGTCTCTTGTCTAATGGTCTTGTAACCTGCAGGGACAGACATAATAGACCGCATGTCTCGGCACACTAGGTGCAGGTCGTATGCGAGCATCGCCAGTGTGAAGCAGCAGAGGAGGGCGTCAAATGTGCCCATGGGGGCCATGCAAAGCTCATGCTGTCCACCAGCAGCACTCAGGCTCACTGTTCAGGCTGCACACGTGTCTGGAGTCACGTGTCACCCGCAACGGACTGTCAAAGCGACTTTGAAGCGAGTGCCCTTTGACTCTCAGAGTTTTAAGGCAGGCGCCCAGTCAGTGCGTTCTGCACATCCCAGGCAAATTGGCCCACTGAGGAGCCAAAGCCGAGTGAAGGAGAGGTTGCCTGAGGTCAAGTCCTGAGTGGGTGCGGCATGTGACAATATAATGTCCGCCTCCCAGTACCGGTAACGAAACACGCCTTGTTAGGCGTTCTAGCTTTGAAGTACGTTAGAGGTGCCCGTTAGTGCTTTGAACTGTTTTGGAGCGCATCACCCTCATCATCCCCCGTAAACAGATCGGGACGCTAAAGCTGTGCTTATTAACGTAGCAGATCAAGCAACGGCGATTATGCCTACAATCACAAAGTGCGGGCCCTTGCTTCCCCTCGCGGGCGCTTGAAAAGGAGGCAAGCTAGGCTCCATGGGCACTGATAGAATAGTACTGACTAAGTGAGCCCGCCTTGACTTCACCACGTCTTCTTCAGCTACAACCTTTGCTTAGCTGCAAGCAAGCAGAGCCGACATGAGTTAGCATTCCATGCTCACGAGACAGCCACCCCAACACACGACGTGCACTGCCCTAATTGCCTCCCCATCAGGCATGTCTGCATCCTCCGTATGTATGGCCTTGCAAGCACTTCTGCTGTGCATTTGCTACAAACTCCTTCAGAGCCTCTGCAGCGAGTTCAGAGGTGGACAACTGTACATCAGGGCAGGGATGCATGCCAGGAGCACGAACCTGGTCTTGAGAAAGGCAGTGATACGTCAGGACCCTTTTCTATCTTTATGTCAACAGGACAACTCAGTTTCTCCGACACTGCTTGTGTAGAAATAAACTATTGATTGCCTTCCCTCTCTGAACCAGGTTCTGGTGCCAAAGCTGGTGAGCCTTCTTTGAGGTCAGCTGGTCCTCCAGAACGCGCAATGGCACTCCAATCTAACCGCCTCTGACTCCTGGCTTTTGCTGCTGCTGACACTGTCCTGTCCTGTACTGCCGCCCCCACTTTTCCTGCAGCAGCTGCTCAGCCCTATCATGCTGCTCAGATGAGCACAAAAGACACAAACCAGTGCTTAAGACACCCATAGTAGTATGCCAAACCCAATATTTCGAAGCCATGACTGAATGCATGCAGCAGCTTCAGCACAGCATGCTGCGAAGTATCCCAGTAGAGTTCGGGTAAAACAGACCCCCAAACAATTACCACGAGCTGCTGACTGGCCAGAGCTGCATTGCTGCAACGACCATGGAGTACACTGCTGCAGCTTACCATTGTCATGCTAGTTTCTTGTCATGCTTCAACATTTTGCCTCACAGTGGACACAAGCCCATGAGCCAAGCTGTAAACTCACCAGGGCAACCAAGACGTGCACTTGTGCAGCAAGTATGTCAATGCAATTGCCAACCGTACCCCTGTAAGGCCCAAGCTTTGTACTTGTCTTGAAGCAGTCCTGCAAAACACTGCAGTCAAAGCCTTGCTTCGCAGAATCACAACCTGCTACATCATTATGAAAACAGCATCCATGCATATCTTGAACGTCTGCAAAGTGTTTCTGATCAGCACCAAGGCGAGAACGCCAGGAATTCTCTCAGACCCTGCAGCTACATACATTATCACAAAGGGGGGACACAATCCCACCCATGATTGACCAAGCAATCTGTCAACAGTGAAATGTGCATGACCCAGCTGACATCTGCAACCTATATGTAGTCGACCTCCAAGAAGATCACAACCTCACCAATACTGTTTAAATTTTTCGGTCAGCGCCAAAGGGTCTGCCTAGTCCTGTAGACAGCACTCAGAAGAACAGGTGGATTACAGCCATTGATACGCTCATGCTGCATGTCCTCATCAGTGATGAGAAGGATCTTGAAAAGTCACTATGCCTGATGATGTTTGCAGCTCAACAAGATGATTACTCCAAACTACCAAACAAACCTACTCCAGCTCGCAGCAGGGGCACAGGGCACAAGAACCCCGGGGGTCTATCTAAAGCTTAGAAACAATGGCAATAGCGTGCGAAACAAAGCCCATCTGCTCTGCGTGCAACTGTCACACATTGCGTCTCCCCCTTTGGAACAAGAAGACATGCAAACCCACACTCGAAGGCGCACAGATTCACAACACCCTTCATGCTGACAGCAGAACTTACTTTATGTTTGTGTTGTACACCTCAGAAGCCTTCCGTTTCCTTGACTTTAGGACATGAACATGTTGCTTTCTACAAAACAGTCTTCAATCATGGCCATGCTGGACAGCCATCTTGGAAGCTTACTGTACAGTATGGTACACTGGCACAGATCCATGAACAAGTGAGACATAAAGCAGCCAGGTGCCCCTCACACGGTAATGCTCACGACAATGCAGCAGACAGACACACATTCCAACCATACAAGGATCACACCAATTCCCCCCATATGATACATTGCACACAAGCACTTGCATGCGCACCCTGCTGGCCAGCCCAGGCACCTCTCTTTTAGGTCTTACTATCACTGTGACCTTGCCGTAGCCACAGCATCACGATCTGCCAACCTGTGTCTTGCTCCCTTCACCCCCTTGGAATGCTCCTACATACTTGTGATTAACATACCCCCCACATACCACCACAGCACCAGGGGTGCAGTTCTCCTGCTTAGCTGTTTTGGAGGGAGGCCTTATGTATGTGACAAGAGTGCACTTGTGGTGGTGCTGCTTCATACAAAGATCGTCCATACGTCTGTTATTGCCACTTATACAAGCCCACTGATGTACAAGCACAAGTATAATAAACTTTTTGTGCCGCCATTACTGCGAGCGGCTCACTCCAAACTCACTAACATGAAACAACAAGAAACTGCAGTGCTGTGCTTGCAAAGTCTACTGCTGTGACTGCAAACTAACCTGATGGAATAAAACCGCATGAACATGAGCACCAAGAATGAGGGGTGCTTTTGTGGTACGAGCGCTTCAGAACTACATCATACCTTGGCCTGCTTGGTACATCACGGGCCTTTACAAAAGTGATTCACATACAAAGCGACCAGACTGACTTGGCATACATTTTTCATAGTACATATGCAGGACTCTTTGCGGCAGGAAATGTGTAGGCATCACTCTTCATAGTAAGCCACTTCATGATAATTGGCCGGATTCTTTCTTGTGTTACTTCTGTGTTTACACTGTCTCTTGGTTTTGCTTCAATTCGTGGGCAGCACAAGCAGACAAGTAGCCTATATTAGCCATCACAAACAACTGAGAGCATGCATGAGTAGCTACGGCCCTCCATGTCCTTTCTGTCCCATCACTCGCCAAAGAGCAGAAAGGTACCCATCACTGTCAGCAGCACATACCCTCGTATTTGCACATTGCTGGCAAACTACTGCTGGTTTGCAGATGCTATATCAACTTGTAACCCGGACTCCTTTGTCTACTGCAGTCCACTGAAAGCCAGATGAGCTGCTGAGTGTCTGGCCCTCCCTCAACACCTTTTCAGTCAGATGTTCTCGAAGTAGCTAAGGGCCATGTGCTGTGGGAAAAAAGCACCTTCAAAGTTAGCCAATATGGCACACAGATGGCCCATGGTCCCCTCTGCTTCCCATTGGAAGTAGACCATGGAAGAGGACAAGCAAATTAGAACATTTCCACCTTCTCACCCTTCATGTTTCCCTCTTAAATGACTCCTTTCTCTCCACTGATGCCTTCCTCCTTTCTGCGCTACAGCTTAAGGGTGGTCAGCATGCACCCAATCCACAAAGTAGAACCTCTTCCGCACCTCCCACAGCCCCATACCAGCAGCAACAGCAGCTGCAGCCACAAGTGCTGCTATAGCACTAGTAGGCTGCAGCACTCCTGCTGGTGACACCAGAGCAGCACACACTCCCAGCACCAAACACCCCAGTGCTACCGCTCCTGCTGTGATTAGCAGTGCGTTAACTGCGGTCAAGGCTGTAGTGCAGTGAGGGCAGTGGGTGGTGTGTTGACTGTAGCGGTCCAGAACCTGGTGACGGGGCAGCTCCGGGGGCAGGTCAGTGACACTGCTGGGCAGTACACTGGTCACTCCGCTGCCATACCTGCACAGTACAAAGCGAACGTACACATATTAGGCTATGTTGAACTCCCTGCGCAAAGTGCCTGGTTTCACATCACAGTAATTAGCAGGTCAACTTTCTAATCACATGATAGTGCTTACTGGATACGGTTACGACATAACACAGTGGCATTATCAAGCATGTGACTTCCATGATGCAGGTAAGTTCGTTTAGCCCGTTCATCCATGCGGATGCATGCAAAGGCCCCCTGCTGTCCTCCTTCCTTCCCGCAGGCTCCTGGCCATGTTGACTCCCCGCAAGCTTACCTTTCGGGTCCAAAGCCAGTTCATAATGGAGCCTGGCCTGATATGGTGCTAAGGGTTTTGGTTCTGCACAGCCCTGGAGCACTCTCCAGGGAATGATCTGCCCTATGCCGAGCCGTGACCCTCTTGGTACTATCTAGCATTGTTTGCTACTGTAAATATGCTAGAATGTACACTATGGAGGGGCCAAGACGGGTTTGAACGCTTGAGAGGGTATCATGTTCCGCTCATGTCATCCTTTATCTCCGCTCTTACCTGTACAAGAACGACCTGAACGCGCACACCAAGGTGTCAGAGCTCCCAGGCAGGTAGTTCTGCTGCAGCCAGCGCCTGTACCCCGCAAACCTATCCTCATCAGCCTGCTCCCCGTCCTGCCTCCCAATGCCATTCCCAGCTACTGCTGCAGGTGCTCCTGCTGCAATGGGCGTAGCTGTGTAACTCTTCACGTCTGGGCTTCTTCCTGGCACCCCATTGGCGCTGGTGTCACTCAACTGCTCGCCCTGGGTCGTCCTGACACTAGTGACACTCGGTGACGTGAAACGCACACTTGGTTGCGCCAGCGCATCGAGCATCCGTCGCTCAGCTGTATGCATAAGATATGTGTCACCGTCTACGATCGCATTGCGGTCAAAAGCATGCTCCAGTCCAGGGTGAGAATGTAAGACGTTGAACACCAACTGAGACCAAGCGGCTGCAGGGCCTTTCATCCTCAGCAACTGCAGCATGCCGGAGAGGGAGGAGGGCCGCTTCTTGGCAGCTGCAGCTGCGGCGGCGAGCGCAGCCGGCGATGCGTCAGCAGCAGCTTTGGGGACCAGGGTGCCTATGATGACACGGCTCTTGCCAGGTGCGGTGGGGATGAAGTTTGCAACTGCTGCTGGTACCGAAATACCGGGGGTGGCTGCTCCAGGTTGATAGAAGCTGCACAACAAGGAAGCGGGTAGGGCATTGATTCATCTACCCTACTTTTATAAGGACCCACATTGCATTTTCAGGGGACAAGAATTTTCTGTGGCGGATAACAAGCGTAACCTGGAGAAAGTCGCAGCGACCAAATGGGTTGGAGGGGCAGGGCCTACCATCGCAGCTATTGCGTACATCGCAGTCATTTTTCATGGTAAAGCATAACAATGCAGTTGGTTTGGGCGGGGATCAACCCTTTAAAACATGTTGCAGTGACTTGGATTGTATCCGACCTTTGCAAAGGATTCCACCATAGCTTCTCAGTCAGTACGCGAGGTGGACACACCGGGCGTTAGCCCTGCGCTTTCTTAGTCCCCCTTGCCATTCCCCCTCCTAACCCACCTTATAAAGCCAGGCGGCCTGAATGCCACCATGCTCTTCATTTTGAAGCCACTGGCGGTAACAGTGGTGACCTCACCCCCAAAGCCCAGTGGTGTGACGGGCTCCTTCAGGACCATGGACAGACCCTTGAGGGAGTCACGATGGATGCTCTGCAGTAACAAAGGCACATACTTGACTTCTAATACATCTAGAGAACCCATAGCGACTGGGAATCGACCAATGTCGCCATGATCCCCTTTGAGGGCTTGGGCAAGGCTTCCCGGGTCTGTGGAGAACTGTGGAGAGCTCACTGTGGAGAATTGTGTCAATTAGGAATTGCACGCACCCCACTTCCAAGTCAGGTTGCAAGCTTCATCGATCCAGAGACAGGGGCGCAAGTTACGAGTGTCTCTGAGTGTTATACCACATGCTCTGTATGGAAGCCCGCAGAGGCAATCTGGATCAAATGCATATACTCCTTCTTCTTCTTCTATGCCTCCTTTAGCCCCACATAGCCACATGTTGGAACCCTCTGCGACTTTTCCATCCTTCTCACTACACTCCAACCCCCTTCCCTTTGAGGGCCTTCTCCCAACCCCATCCCATCGCACCAGCCTTGTCAACCCCCTCTGCAGGCCCCTCCCCGTTTCCCCATCCTTCACCACGTTTCACCCTTCCAAACTTCAGTCTCCAGCCGTGCCCCCCACTATATCTGCCCCCCTCCCCCCGGTCACTTGCAGCCATGCCCCCCACTACACCTGCCTCCGCCCCCCCCCCCCCGGTTCACTTACAAACACTCCATGATGGCTGAACACCACATGTGCTGGATCTGCAATATTCTCCACCAACATGTCATACCCCGACTCAATATCCCTCATGAACCAGCCACCAGGGGAGAGCACCCATTCCACTCCGAGACTGCTGCTGGTGATGTCCTGCCAGAAGATGTCTAGGGCGGGGCTAGAGGCAGCTGCGTCTGCTGCTGCTGATGGGGATGCATCAGGCCACACCCACAGCAGACCATGGGACACCTGCAGAAGCAGCAGTAAGCACCAGCAGCACATGCGTTATAAGTGACTGATACCAAAGGCAGCAGTGGCAGCAGGAGCCTCGAGCCAGCAGCTGGGGCAGCAAATGGGAAGGCCGAGGTTCAGTCCACATTGAAAGTAGGGCAGCAGCAGCAGTGTAAATAAGAGCAGTCAGCAATAGTTGCGGTAGGCAGAATACATGGGTGTTGGATTCTGGAGTCGTCTTTTGGGAAGGTGGTCGTCACTCAGCAGCGTCCTCATGAGTTGTACACCACAACTGGTCTGGGTTGATGAAATGATGTACCATGCCATGGGCGGCAGCAGTGCCAGCGGTTGCAGCTTGAGTTCGTGGCAGTAGCAGCAGTGAGAGCAACAGCATCTGAGCAGTGGTCGGAGTAGCATCTGAGTAGTGCTGCTAGAAGCAGCTGGCAGTGGTAGCCGTAACAGCCGCGGCAACAGGGGTAGCGCAGGTTGCTGCAGCAGTTTTGTGAACCTTAACTCAATTCATGAGATAACACGACAGAGGCAGCCCCCACCTGTTTGCTTACTGCTCTATGAAGAGCACCGCAGCAGTTGTAGCAACAGCCCTGTCCTACATCTGCTGCAAGATACTGCACAACCAATTAAGCAGGGTAGGCTACTAGATGCATCCGGTACTCCTTCGGACAGCATGTTAGATGCACAGTGAGACAGTGGCAGTGTGTCCACAACACTGCCAACCTTTTAAAGTATGGAAGCCAATAATGTTTCAGACATATTGCAAGCTTTCATGAAGGCCTAGTCATCTCGTGCAAGCTACGCACAGACCAAACTCATGCAACGGAACCGCAACATGCTGTGCCGTCGTGGACACAGCACAAACCATGGCCAGCGCACACAGCACAAGCCAAGGGCCTGGCCTTCATGACCAGCCCCTCATCCTTGCTTGGCGCTAGAAACACAGCCCCCTCCTCCCAGCACCCCCTGGCAATGAAAGAAGCTCACCTGTACTGGGTATGTTTTCACGCAGCTTCTCCTACTAGCACATGAAGTAGCCTGAGCTGTTGGGTCAGAGATCTGCGGGATCTTAGTGCATTCTCCTGCACTGTTGAACTGCCAGCCATGGAAGGAACACATCAGGGTGCCATCAGGACAGATGCGACCCTCAACCAGGGGAGCCTGCCTGGGGTGGGGAGATGGGAGTGTGGGGGAGTAGGAAAGGGGAGTAGGGTGTCAAGGAGGAGGTGGGGAGGGAGAAGTAGTTGAGCAGCTGCGTCGCAGCAACTTCTGTCATAGAAATGCCACCAATTGGTTGAAATTGTCATTACAGGGTTGTCAGGGCAACTTGTATGGCAAAGACAAAGAGAAGTGGGGGGAGGATGTGGGGCCGGCAGGACTAGGGGACGGTCTTGGCAGACACCAGCGAGCGGAGGCTGTTCACAGGACGTCAATTGAGCAGCACCAGGAAGGAAAGTTGTTTATTGCGACGATTGAGCATACAGTGATAGCAATCAAGATTGGCTTGGCACTGCTTGTACCCCGGAGGGAGGGAAATGAGTAAACATACCTAACTATGCGACACTTGTCTGCCATGTACATCAAATGTCTGCACGGACAAAGAGCCACAAGGATGCCCTTATAAGGCCACAAGCAACCCCTCACCCTTCCACATCACCCTTCCATGGACCCCAAAGCCCCACCCTTTCCTCCCCAAGCTGTGTTACCTCCAAGGACCGGACCTCCAAGCTAAGACAGACACTACAACCCAATACCCATGAACATAAAGAAGCACCACCCTTTACAACCAAACCCCACAGCTTCACCCCTACCTGTGAGGACACTTATCTTCCATGCAGTTCCACTTGCCATCCTTGTCCGCCCAGAGCACAAGGTGCTTCCCCAGGACCTGAAACCCATGGGGCCGGGAGGCGTCAAGGTAATCCACGGGAATCGCTGCATACCACTGCTTGGCCCAATCCACCTTGTCCTTCACAACAGCAGCAGCAGGGGCAGTTTCCACACCCAGTGAAGATGGGGGTTCTGCAATTTTGCTTTTCCCATCTGTTGTGTCCTCATTTGCTAGGAAAGCGACCACCGGGGTGGTGCGCTGAGGTTGGGCTTTAGACCCAGTCTTCACTATTTTATGAGTGGTTGTAGGTTTCGGGACAGCAGAGTCATGTTGAGGAGAGGGTTTAGCGCTGTGGTGTTCCAAAGGGTCAAGCTGTGGCAGCTCTTCTGCTTCTGCTGCCGCTGCCGGGGGTACTGTGGGTGGTGCTGCTGCGTCAGTTTCAGGACTGAGTTGTGGGGCGTTAGGAACAGCCGAAGGCTGAGATCCCTGGGCCTTTGCAGTACTTTTCGGCCGCAGAAGTCTCAAACTGTGGTGCCTAGGCCGAGCAGCCCTGCAGGAGAGATGGAGAGGAAGTATTGAGACAAAAGCTCCGGTCCATTCCAGCCAAGGGACAAGAGAGATACGTTCGACTGAATTAGCATAGCATAGCCGCTGCAGGGGCCTATCCGATGGAAAAACTGTTGCTAGCCACAATATAGGATTGATCAAGACGGGGAGTGGTGCTGCAAAGTAACGTTGTGCAGGCAACGTACAGTAGATAAAGGACAAGGTTTCCTAAAATCAGGTGACGTTATGAACATTGCTTTCCATGAACAGATAAACACAATCAACTAGAAGACCGGGTGGAATGCATCTGAAAATTCAACTTGAAAAATTGCTGGGGTATGTTACTTTAGGAACTGCATTGCATCGACTTTGGATACAGGAAGCAGGGACTTGGGTGCTCATGTTGTGATACTGTGTGCAGTAGTTGCAGAACATTTGCATATTGACTGGCATGATAGTGAAGCACATGCTGGGTGCTGAATAATAAGACTTGACAATGAGTTTGTTTGGAGAGTCACAGGCATGGACAGCCCCAAACGACCTGAACATGCAGGTTGTGTCAAATCAATACAAAAGGCAGTGAGGTGAACTGGGAAAAGCCGTGGCCAGATAATCCTGCACATGCGCATGCTTTTTGCAGCTGCAGATACTAGATTCCTTGGATGCAGTGCAAGACTGGTGCAGCAGGCACTCAAACCGAGGCAAGTGGGCGTTACGACGCCCTTCCTCCAAGCAGACGCACCTTAGCGCTGAGTTGGCGACTCTTATCCCACAAATTGGAGATCCTTTGCCGCTGCGACCCACTACAGAGAAACACCTCGCTGCCAGCATTCTTCTCCTCTTTCAAATATGCGTAAACCTGGCCCACCTCGACTGGCGGGAAAGTTGTCCAAGCTTCCTGACCTATAGACACAAGCACAGTTTCATCAGCGCCATGTCTGGACTATGTGATTAATTCATTACGGACTCCGACTCAAACAAATCAGACTCGGCCCCTTCCCATGCATGAACCCTATAACGTAAACGACCAACCAAAAGCCAAGCTTTGCTCAGAGAAGCACATTTTTCCCAGCGTACCTCAAGGAAGCTGGTTCAGAAGGAAGTGGGAACCCAACCTTGGCTGCGAACCTGAGGATCACAATGGAAATAGGAGATCGAGGGCCGAGGGGGCGACCTGCTGTATCACGCTGTTCACGGATCCTTTCCTCCTAGCAGGCTCGTATTAATGGGTCCCACTGACTGTTTTAATTCGGGTGAGTGCCATGTGCCGAACACCAAAAGGAAAAGCGTTGTCACCATTTTAAAATCACTTCAAATGATCAAATGATTCGGAGACCAGTGAGTTGGTGTGAACAAGAAACCTGCTATTTAACGGTGTTGGAGTATCTCCGGGGCGGGTATCATTACCGAGGGAGCAGGTCTCCTTACCGGGTCCGATACCTTTGTGCTTCTCAGTGCTGCCCTGCTGCACTTAGGATGGCCACCCGGTCCATCGGTCCATGTTTTCATAGTACCTGGCATCTCGTGTCTCGCTTGTACGGGGTGGACTGGAGCAGCCACCTCCAAAAGGCGAATTTATAATGGTAATGTGGGGTCCATAAGTTCGTTTGTCCTATAAGACAGCTTGGCTCGTGCGGAGGGACTGTTGCTAGTGACTGTATGCAGCAGACTATGCCTTTGCTTCCACAGGTTCACGGACACGGACAGCACCATCATTGTAGGCAAAACCTGACAGTCGGTCCTCGCACTCTGTTGGCGAAGACGACCACCAAATTACCAACTACCCCAAGAGGGCATCCCACTACAAGCACAGCTTCCGTGCAGACTGCCGGTACTAATACCTTAGCAACCCCGGTTCAGCCAAGTTGGATTTGCGCTAATCATCTTATTCGTCCTTGCTATTGTCCCGTCGTGCCCTGCCACCCCCTTCCTCCCGCTCTCTCACTCCGCCACTCCCTCCCATACATGCCCCACTCAGCATCATTACCACCGAGTATCGTCTCCTTTAAAACCCCGTCCCCTCGCTTCTCCCAACCCCAATATTCGACACAGCCTTGCATTCTTGGACAGAACTGCGATACAGCAAGGCCCCAAGGCTCCACCAAATCAATGGACGTACATCAATACCCTCACCTGCTCATTAGCTGGTGAAGCAAAGCAACTAAACTGAGCAGCCCCTGATTAGACACCACACCGCCTTTCTCATCACAATGCCATCAGGTTGAATTACACTCCAGCTCTTACTTCTATAAAATGTAAAGAAGCCTAAGGCTGCAGTTCTCACAAACCCATCAGGGACTCACTGAGCGGTGAGCGCAACAACAACAACAACAACAACAACAACAACAACCAGCAGTGAAGGTGTGGCAACCGCAAAGGGCTGCTAGGTCGAAACGACCAAACACACCATCGGATGGAGCCAATAACAATGGGCTCCAGACCAACTGAGAGGGATACCCAATCATGTATCCACCTAGGGACCTTCAACCAGCACCAGGGTACATGATATAGGCCAGCCATTAATGTCAACACATTAGATATATCAAACATGTCAACACAAACGAGGACAGGGTAGCAGGGAATGGACCACCTGTGCTAGTACGGCCTCTTCTGAAACCTACGAAATGGCTAACACCCGGCGTCCACTCACTCACTGATACAATTAAGTATAGCCATCAGCTCTATGCGGTCTGTCATAAAACTTTACACCTGCCTCATCTCCAAGAACAGAAGGAGCTTCCCGGTGGAGGGACTATGGTACAAGCTCCTATCATACAATAAACTTCCATTTCATGCCATCTACGCCTCAATCCTATGTCGCAAGTAGAGCATCCTAGCTCTTTGTTTACATGAATGGGTCACATTATACAACATCCATCTTTCATATGTGCAGGTTCATATTCACACTTACAGTGACCTCGCATTGATGAGGTCCCTGCATACTGCACGTGGTGCATCAGTCAGACACCCTGATGCAATTTGCCTTGGTGTACATACTTTGGCCATATACAGTCTTGGCAACCACTGACACTAAGTTGCACATTTTGTTACATCATGGCCTGCTACTACGCACATACAGCTCCTTTGGAACCTCTTGGGTGCTTGGACAATTAACTGGTTCCATAGCATTCTGAAACAATTGCGTGAGGCGCAATGGGTGATCTCAAGTGTCTGATCTGATTCCTAGTGGCTCCCTACCTTCCAGAAAGATAGCATGAACTACGGCGTCTCTGCTCTTGCTCATAGCCATGCCTAGTCTCAGCTGCTATTCGGAGCACCTCCTGTTTGATCCGGCCATCAAGGTCCCTTAGAAGGGTGCTTCTTCCCATAGTCCACAAACACAAACCTCTGTGCCAGGGCCTTCAGCTGAACCCTAACCCACCCCATGCCTGCAGCCACCGCAGTCAGCAGTAGCCCTGGCCCCGTCACTCCTGCTACAGCCAGTGATGCAGCAGCTGCTGCTACTGCTGCTAGTGCCACCACTTGTGCTACTGCTGCTGCTGACTGTATGTTGTTGTATGCTGCCAGGCAGGAGGGGCAGCTGGAGGTGTGTTGGGACCAGCGGTTTAGCAGATCATGGCGGGCCAGCTGCATTGGGGCTGCAGGGGCAGCAGAAGAAAACAGAAATTGAAGCACCCTGGGCAATAGTGCAATTCAACATAGAGCCAGGTATGAATACGAAAATGGGGCTGGCAAGGGACAGCAGGAGCAATACAGCAGAAGGGCAGGAGCGACAAGGAGAAACGTGAGTGAAGGACCAACAATGGACAGCAAAGGGGACAGAGGGGAAGGCTGCAAGGGGGGCCAAGGGATTTGCGCTGAGGGGAAAGAAGCAAGGGGAAGGGCAAAGGGCCAACGGGGAGGGGACCGAGGAAAGGGCGAAGAAGGAGCGGCTTAAGAGGTGGGAGGCAGCAGAGGTAGGGGGGCGGCGGGAAACAGAGGGGCGGGTAGCAGGAAGGAGTAGCGAAGGGAGCGCAGGATTCGATATTGAGCAGTGGGGAGGGTGAGGAGCGGCGGAGGCGAGGTGAGCAAGAAGGAGTACCAGGGTGCTGCAGGGCGGGCGAAAAAGCGGCAGGGAGTTGAAGGGGTGGGGGTGGGGTGGAGAGAAGATGGAAGATGGTTAGGACCTCTGGGAGGAGGGAGGACGGAGGAGGAGCAGATGATCTGCATTAAGTCATCAGGCCATACATACAGCAGCAACAGAGGACACAGTTAACAAGTATAAACACAGTCAATGATAGCAGCAGCAAGCTGACTACCAGACATGCATAAGTAATGTGGTTTGCAGAAGTGGCGAGCACATGTGAGTAGAATCACATTTGTTGTGCATGGGGAACTTCATTGCAGTATTAATGCCCTGCTTAAACCACACCTTCTGGATTCGTGGGTCTGTCATAGGTAGAGCATGGTGGGCCCCCATCCCCATATTTCTGCATCCATTTCAGCAGGAGGCGAGGTGCTGAGTCTGCTGAGGCAGGCATGTACTCCTTCATTACTTTCTTGGCCCTGGGGGTAGGAGGTAAAGGGGGTAGCAAGTACGGGTGGAGCAGCAGCTAGTCTTCAGGAGAAATACAGTCCTTAGCAGGGCGAAGAACAGATCTTAGGTGGGAGACGATACAGACTTCTGCTCTGGCATGTCATAAATTGTGATAGTAAAGAAACAAACTGAAGTTATAGTATCTATCTGTGATATAGTGACAGATGGCAGATGGATACCGACTGATGGGTAGTTCTCTGCTCAAGCACGGGGATGCGGTGAAGAATATGGCTTGGAAGGGCCACCCTTGAGTAATCTGGATGGCTTGGTGGCCGGGTGTCTCCGCCAATGGTCCCAGACCAAGAAATATAGTCATGGTCAATAGTAATGGAAAGCAAACCCATATGATGGCATCCTCTACTGCTGCAGTTCTAGTCGCTAATTCATTTGAAACCCTCTAGCCCTACTTATACATGTAATACTCCCAACCCATGACCCATCTCTCCTGTTCAAAGTTTGTTTTGTGCACTGGAGGGCAACAGTAGGCTGGCCCAGTGTAAGATTTGAATGTATGGGCCCCTTATGCAGGGGGTCAACCCATGAGCATACATATTTCCATCTAATGTGTCCTTTTCTATCTCTCTTGCTGGGCTGCAAAGCCTTTCTGCCCTTTGATCGTCCTAATCCGATGACCCCCCCTTCTTACTCTCCCTTACATGGGTGAATCTCCCCACCCGTCAATGTTTTCTGTCCCGTGTCACCTGTTGATATCTTGGCCATACCACATTGACAGGTCAGCATCCACTACGTCATGCAGCATCATGTGTTCCAACCACAAAGGCTGGGCCGGTAGCAGACGGCTCAACCAATCCTTCCAGTTATGAGCTGGCGGCAACTGTAGCATACAACACAAAAAGGCAGACATTCAAGGTATGGCCACCGCAAGAAAGCTGCTAGGTCAAACCAATAATATGCACCAACAAGATCAGTCTGTGCGTGTCTGCAAATTGCATGTTGATCTTCAGCATGGTCCCATTGTGGGAAGGGTTCCTGGGTGTAACAGCACACAGTGCCCTGTCATTAAAACGACCTGGGCGGCAAAAGTGCACTTAGCACGCATTTTCCGGGAGAATTCCTCCCTCACCTCAGTTGTTGGGTCTTTGATGAGTCCCAGAAATTGCCTGCATGTCCCAAATCCCATGGGGGTGGTGTACGCCACTGCTGACAGGCGGCCAGTCCCAACCCCTACTTGGATTGCACGGCAAGTAGCAGCCGGGAAGCCACATGTATCACTTGTACGATTGACACTGTGAGAGTGGGATGTCGGTGGCGCAAGGGGGCGGGACAGCAGGGTGGCAGGGAGAGGGAGAACTTAGCAACGAATACGGGGTGACACAGCTTAAGAGAGCATGGAGAACAGCAAACTACTTTACCACACTTTGTCATATAGCATTCAGTACCCATGTCATGCTATCCAAAACTTTCTGCTGCCTTTTGTTTCTAGGACACCGCAGCTTTGTTGCCAACAGCCAAATCCGCACCAAGCTTGGAATATATGTCAATTGCACATTGGTGCCCTTAACGCTGAGTGAACAAGAAGATTATTCCCTTAATCTTACGCAGGGGGCCAAACCACGCCCCTCCTTGCATAGCGCTCTCTCTCTCTCATGCTTGCTAATGCCATGTCATTGCTAACTGGGACCTACCTGCCTCCCCCTTGCCCTGACAACCTCACAACAGTGTAACCCTGGGGGGTGAGGTTGGTCTCTTGGACCTCAATGGGTGCAGCGTACTTACGGTCCAGGGATGACAGACCATGATGTAATACAGTATCATGACTGGGGTCATTGAAGGCATTCTCCTTTGCAGCCAGGTAGGATACTGGAAAGTCCCTGGAATGTGAAACAGTGGAAGGGTGGGGAGAGCCCCAATGAGGACAAACGATAAACTCAACATGGATTGCTCTCTGATGCTAATGGTAGGGGTGGGAGAAAGAGAGCCCGCACACAGAAAGCACCTCCCTTGGCTTGTGGCAGGAATCACATCATTGGAAGATGAATGAGGCCGCACGGGCTTACTTGCAGACATGGATAGTTTGAACTGGTTGGTGATAAGGCAGCAGTGCATCATAGGTAGAGCAGACACGGCCAGTGCCTATTGGCTGCCATTGTATGTGTGCATGCATCAAGACAAGCCTTTGATCTAGCCGAGCTAGTGTCAATTTGTAGAACCATTAGGGGATCGGAAGTAAAGCACCAGGCACCATAGCAGCTTTGCTTCACCATCATCCCGTTTTAGTGCCATCTGCAAGGCTCCAGTCAACCCCATTTATCAAGACATCTCCATATGTTAGTTGGATTTTGGATTAGCTTTTAGGGTTGGGATCAGAGACTATGGTATGACTGCCAAAATAGCTATCCTTCCTCACACGCGCCCAGGCCAACTGTGTTATGGTCGCTGCGTGCGTTGAGCTTGCTGGAATGAGAGGTGCACAGCCTCAGCGAGGGAATGAACTGAAACTTTCGACTACAGGCCTATCCTGCACTCTTGGGTGAGCTTCCGGCTGCTTGTTTTGCTCCGCAGCCGAAGCTGTCATCTCTATGGATCAGATTGTAAAGATATCTGCGGCCCCTCCCTACCTCCTGTACCATCTACCCAAGTAGGTCCCTTTGTTGAATATCACAGGGTTCCTGAGCAGTGCTGCCTCCCCATGCTCCTCCAGTTCAGGTGCCAAGGTACAAGGAGCAGAAGCCTCAGCATCAATCCAGCGGGTAGGGCTGCTGTCTGCCCACACCCACAGCAAACCTCCAACCTCCTTTGTGGGGTAGGACAGCGCACAAGAGCGCTGCAGAAGCAAGGTGCAGAGAATATGAGGATTGCCATGGAATGAATATTCAAAGGTCCTCCTTCCCGGTCAGAGAGACATGCATGTTGCAGAAGTGACCAGCATATAACAATCAGCAGCAGGTGTAGCCATTGCCTGTTAAAGCCTGTCAAGCAAATGGAAGCGGCCACTGCTGTGCAAAAGATACCATGTGAGGGGATAAGTGCAAGCTTTGCTTTTGCGGGGATGGTCAATGGTGACAGATTATCATCCATACGCAGTAGTTGCCTGGGACGTCGCCCAGATAGTTGGTGAGAAAAAGGTACGTGGGTAGGGCTGAGGATATCAGCACGCCAGGCAGTAAATCTGGCTGGGCGACCCCCTGGAAGAAATCATTTGTGCGAATTGAGGGGTATTAACCCACTTGACATGCAAAGCAAAGGCACGGCACAGTCAAGAAGCCATGAAGATTACATCTGATCGAACCCCCTGCAGCTAGCAACACCTTTGGGGAAGGATGATGTTTAGCACCGCCCTCTACCGCAGCCTGCAAATTCATCTCATGCAAGACAAACGAAATGCTGGGCATGGAGGCTCTTTAGCTACATTATGTCCTGCTGTGCCATTGCTTCTGCTGCCCACAAGACATTGCATGCAGCCTGCATATAGACTCAAAAATCGCGGCAGTAGGTTGAGGGGCTATTGCATTAAAGGTTGCCAAGACAAGACGCACATTGAGAAAGTATCCAGATGAACTGGATTTGGCATGGGGAAAACCTGCACACGGTCCAAAAAGGCCTACTGCTTGCGAGTAACTTAGCCCCACCCTTATCTACCCTGGCTTGCCTGACCCTGAAGGTAATAGAGGTGAGGACAACCAGAGCGCACATACAGCGGTTTGCACATTCATCGCCATACCTTATTGTCTGCACTGCTGCTGCTTTTGGGCAGTTGCGGAATGTTGGTGCAGGTCCCATCTCCATCAAATTTCCATCCATGGTAGTTGCAGAAGAGCTCACCAGACTCATCAATGCGGCCCTCTGAGAGAGGGGCTAGGCGATGAGGGCAGCAGTCCTGAAAACACCTGGATAAAGCAAAGGCAGCAGTGATAGACCTTGATTAAAAGAAGCACATGGCTTGGCTTTTAATGGTACTTTTTTTGTTCTTTTTGCCGTGGACATGTGTCGTTGCATGTGACGGCCTTTCCGGATGCAGTGTACACTGTGTAGCTAGGAGCCAGCAGGGAAAAAGCCTCAGAGCAGCTGGAGTTGCCAGCATGCCCCTATGTCACAGCATTTAGGAGGCATGCCTACCTCCATGTGCCCTGCTTATCCTTCCATATGACCAGATCCTTGCCCATGAGCTCGAAGGCGTTTGGAACCTTGGATTCAAGCTCACGCACAACTGCTGCGGGGTACCACTGCTTGGACCAGTTGAAAGTTGTTGCATCAGCCTGCGCATCCATCTCCTGGTGTGTGGAGGGAGCTTCTGGTGCCTTTGAATCCACATAACGAGCTTTCAAGCTCCTCGAGGCCCGTGGAATAGGCGTGTCACGGCTTCTCGGGCTCGTTGGGTCACCCTTGCACACTACAGCCACGGTGGATCGAGCCTTGGCACCTCGACTTCGCATGCCATAGTGAAGATGAACATGTTTCATAGACAGGAACATCATGCGAGATTACTTGCTCTTCAGTAGCCTATGTCTCAACCCGGGAGATCCTCCCAGGGCTGCTTGTTTCGTCCGTGCTAGAACCAGTGCCTGCTTTGAGCACAACCAGCGTACGTGCGTGAACGATTGATTTCAGGGGGAGGTCAAAGAGAAGCACTCTTCGGCCAGCTGTAACGCCAAAAGACCCAATCTGGCTGTGTCACTCGGTGACACTGAGTTGGCGCGAACGGCGAAGCTTCTTTGAAGTTCTCGGTCCGCCCTACCAGCATGCTCTCCGTGTGCACCCAATAGGACCAGGAGGCGACATAACAGCATGAGCCGAACAAAGTCGAAACAAACATCCCAGCTAAGCCCTCAATGACTCTGGACTGATCGCCCGTCGGCTACATTAATTGGGTTGTGCTGACTGGCGCGGGCAGGGTGCCAATCCTGCCAATCCTGCAGTAGGCTCTTCCCCTCGATCGGTATTAGAGGTAAGCTTTAGGAGCATGAACGCTCGAATGAAGCCTGGAATCTGTTCGGCAACCGTTAGGGTCAAGTGCACCTGGCACGTTCTGCACAGAGCATCTGTCTTTCGAGGAGTGGTACATGCATACATTCGCATGTGTAGTGGCATAGTTCATACATGCATTGATGTGACACATTGCATGCAGTGCCTGTGGTAGTATGTACAACCAACCATGCGGACATGTTGCAGGTCGTCACCTCGAAAATGAGATTACTGTCATCATCTCGAGCTTACGCACCTTGCGCCACATCTGGAGTCCAGTGTGGACTTGGTAGATGCGCGCCCGCGCTGAGGAGGTGGGTGCATGGACGTCAGGCTTTCGTAACGCCGCTGCATTTTGTTGGGCTTTATGGAGGGTGTATCAGATGGCCGGGCTTCCAAATCTATTAATATTACCCTGCTTTGCTTCAGCAACGTGCAATTAGTGTATGTTTGATCTATAGTCGGAAAAATTCTGATGGTGCTGTAAGTCAGACCATGAGGGACAAAGTAGCTATTTTGCTCGTACCTGCAGTTTGGTTTGCAGGGATCAGGAATGCAAATCATACAAGGCGGCATGCGAAACTCCGTGGTACAAAAGGAAAGCTGCTTCAGCAGATGCGTGTAGAATGCTTCTGGGCTTTAGGTGCCTGATAAGGAACGAGCTGTTGGCCTGGTTTTAGGAGATCTGGAATCCTGTTGAAGGTCAAGGAGGTGTCAGAGCGCATACATGGCTGGTTAGCACACAGGAAGCAGGGCCCCTTTGAGCACGTTTCAGCCTGTGAGTGCCTTGAGATACAAGACAAAGCGGGCATGCAATGTAATGCATTGCCAGTACTGCACCAAGCCCACCTTCGGCCAATCCAAAGTCTTCTATCCCAACAGCTGATATCGTGTATTCCGCGTAAAAATGCAGGCCTCGTTTAACAATGGTCAAAACCATTGCTTTCAAAGAAGAGACGAATGGCCTCCCCAAAGCCAAGGGGTTTGCACGTACGTCTCGCACCAAACCCTCCACACCTGCCAAGCCCTTAAACCCCAGACCACCAGTTGTAACCCCTGAGCCCCCAAACTCCACTGCCCCTGCACCTGAGGACACCACGAGTCAGTCAGCAGGGTTTTGGACCAAGCAGTGGTGGCCTGTGGCGGTTGAGGAGTCCCTAGACCCTGCCTTGCCTCACAAGGTGACTCTCATGGGGCAGGACCTGGTGCTGTGGAAGACTGCAGAGGGGGGGTGGAGCTGCCTGGATAACGCATGCCCACACAGGTAAGCCTTTGTGTACAAGGCCTTGATGCAGGGGATTTGCCCCCGTGCTGAAGTCTTCTTGCAGCTCGGGTGTGAAAGGGAAGGGCTGTGGAAGCACAGGGTAACAGACTCGAAAGCAGCCAAGGAAGTGTGTTAAAGGCTGCATTGATTTGCTCTTGTTGGACTAGGTTGTAGCAAACATTCATTGAGCAGCAACTAGACGGTCAGCAGGGGTATTGACAGAGCTTAGTGAGGAGCAGTGGGGCGGTGCATTAATGAGAAAGCGAGGCTGTGTCACCGCATAGCCATGTAGCAGCTAATATGTGTTGGATGGTTTGCTCTTCTACCAAGAAGGTTCCTGGTGGTTGCCCCGACCTGCTATGTGCTGCTATGTCTCTTGATGTGCCCTGCCAGCCTGCCATTGACCCCTGTCCTCATTAAGCCTCCATCTGCATCACTGCCTTCTTGTACAAATTAAGGGCATGTTCTCAATGGGACAAACAAATGTGTATTTCATCATGCTAATGAACCAGCTGCAGCTTGGATGCCTCATTGTTCTCAACATGCTGGCTAACGCACAGCCTCTTATACCTGCTGCAGTTGTTGCTACCTGGATTTCTGTTTGTGAACAGTTGGGTGCACTTGCTGAGTCTTGTGTCTCGCTCCATTACCCTTTCTATCCGGGCAAGCTTCAGAATGTGAATATCATGCAGAGTCACCCCTCTGAACAGGTTCTACTTCAGTGCAACTTCATTGGATGTCTGTATCTGAACCTCCTTGTATTGTATTCTTGTGGTGGTGTCCTGGTGCAGGGGTGCCCCTCTGGACCAAGGCAGGGTCCAGGGCAACTGCCTGACATGCAGTTACCATGGTTGGGAGTTTGGTGCTGATGGCGAGTGCAAGAACATCCCGCAATCTGCAACACCTGAGAAGTTCTGCTCCATGAAAGCAGCGCAAGCCACTGGTTATCCTGTGAAGGCTGCCCAGGGGCTGTTGTGGGTATGGGGGGAGGGGGGACCAGCAGCAGCAGCAGAGGCAGCAACAGAACCTCTGAAGGCAGAACCTGATGTGGATGATGAGGCAAAGTGAGCGGGGTTGAGGTGCCTCATGCGGGGATGGCTTACTAGGGGTCGTTTGGTGGTGACGCTGTTGCGGGGGGAGTGGGCGGTATTGGCAAGGCAGGGACAATTGTGAGAGGATGGAGTACGGTGCAAGTGTATATCGGCGAGCTATGCAAAGGAGGGGCGTGAGTTGCCCTCCTGCGTACAATGTAGAAAGGGGCCCATTGGTGTAAGGATTACACTGGGCCAGCCTATCATGGTATTTTTTCATCCGTGGGTGTATATCTGCAATCTCACTGGGCGTCCTTATCCTTGCAGCACAGCCTGCTACCACTGTCCTTGCATCCCTGACAAAGAGCATAGCAACCCCTATAACAATACTTACCGACCACTTGCACTGTCAGGTGACAAGGATGTGGCATCCATTGCGTTGGTAACTTAATAGTTCTTTTGCCTTCTTTCAATGACGGAATGCCTCTGCCACCCTGCTGTATTGACATTGCGATTGACAGCCATCTGCCTTAAGAGACAGCTCAGTGGGGGGTGCATTTAGTATAGCTGGTGAGGAGTGACAGCACAGCATTCCTAAGGCTAGCTGATCCCCCTGCCTGACATGGAAAGCACTAGCGACCATGTTGTGAACCAGTGACTGATCATGTTCACTATGTCATAAGATCACCAAGTGACCACTGTACTACTTTGTGTTTTGTGCAGGTACACATGGCGTTATCCATGGCTTCTCCGTGAGGTGCAAGTCTCCTACGATTACGGCTTAGACAACTTCTTCGACATTGCACATGCCCCTTTTGCTCATGCCGGCCTCCTCGGCATCACTGCAGAGGCAAACATCCCAGATATGCCTTGCAAAGTGACAATGGATTCTATAAGCATCAGCCTGCTGACTGTGCCCTCTCAAAAGGTGGTTAAAAAGCAGGATCTGGCAAGGAACCAGCTGTTGACACTGCGGATAACTTTTCTGTGAATATGGATGGTGAGAGGACTCTGGATCTGTCCAAGTTGGTGATTTACAGAACCCCAGTGAGGCCGGGTGTGTCGCTGGTGTTTTACAATGACCTGCTGAGCACTAAGTTGGATCCCAAGCTAAAAAGGAGCCTGACAAACAGCCCAGGATGGGCGCTCCATACTGAGATGATGCACTTCTTTGTAAGTGCTGTGCATTCATTGGAAGGGGCAGCAGAATTCAAATAGGCTCGATGGGAATGAGTTTTTATGGGCTAGTGGTCTTGCAGAAAGATACCCCCAGAAGGGAAGGCGGGTACAAGGGGGTTGGGTAATTGCATACGCGAGGATGCTGCCGTTTGTGTAAGAGATCATCCGCGGAATGCTGTTGTTCATGGGGGAGCGGGGAGGGGCAGGGGAGGCCAATGCTTAAAGAGAAATGCAGGGCAAGAAGGCCTCTGGTTTGCATAAGGACAGGGGTGGAAGACTTTGGGGATTACCAGGATAGTCCCAGCACTTGGGGGCGATGCCATTGATAATTAACTGCTACTGCTCTCCACTCATGCCTGTTTTGACTGCAGAATATTTAGCCCATTTACACACTATTAGTGCTGCACAAATGTGCTCATTGCTCTTAGCATGAGCACCAAAGAACTCCTTGCAGGAAGCTATTCAGTTATGTTGGGTGTGAACTGCATAGTGGTACCATTACTCAACTGTGTGCTGCTGATCCTGCTGGTGCTGTTGTAGGATGGTGATCTTGTCCTGGTCCATGAGCAGGAGAGGTTGGTGGCCAACAAGGGGGGATGGCTCAAGGCAATGTTCATGCCACACCCGAGCGACAGAGCCTCTGCAGTGTTCAGGTGAGAGCACAAAACGCCAGATGATACATAGTCCACATTACAACACTGTATGATTGGCATCAGACCAAAGCAGGGGTGGTACTCGAAGTCAAATGAACTGCTTGTAGCAGCAATTGCGGGAGCACCTGGGGCTGGGGCATCCTTTCAGACTAACTCTATAGCTGATACATCAGATTGCATAAAAAAAAGCCCCAAATCAGCATCAGATGTGGGTTTCATCAACCGTGCATGAAACCTAGCAATTGACTTCTGACGTATGCAGCTGTGGTTGTAGCCACCCTTCAATGCCCTCATCTGTGATAGCATGGCAGAGATGTGCAGGAATGTTGACCATAAAAGTGAGCGGATATATCTGTGCCCAATTCCTACCCTATGCAGTCCTAATTTCAGGGAGGTGCAGATGATATTGCACACAGGAAAACGTACCAACCTAACTAGATAGGAGCTACACAGAACATGCAGATCTACTGAAGCCAAGAAGGGGCCAAAACGGCCAGAGTAACATTGCTAGCGCTGAAGCTTCTGGAAGCTAAGGGTGCAATTTTTGAGTAGCAACAGACTGCTAGCGCAGTTGCTATATGGATCACTGGCAGGAATTTGACAATAGTGTGTTCACAGAACCCTTCAGCAATCTAGATTGAGTGAGGACTACATAGTACCGCAGCTTATATGGGTCGCTTTCAGATGTGTCTGAGCTCCTAAGATGTAATTGTATTGTTATGGTGATTGATTTACTTCGTGACGCCTACGCCTGGGCCAAACGTGGCATACGATTTAAATGAAAGCTGGCCCAGTTTGTCAGCACCTTTCCCAGGGTGTGACTAACTTAGTCCAACTCCTTCGATCTAAATAGTGCACCACCATTCAACCATTTCACATCTGACATGCAGGGCCTGGTTTGACAAGGTTGGTCCCATCCCCTATGTTGGTGAAACCCGCCTGGGTCCCGTCCAGCCCCGTCATGTGGTGCTGGACCATTATGAACAACACGTGAAGCACTGTAAGACATGCAGGGAGGGACTGGCTGCCTTGGAGAAGTTGAAGATGGTGCTGCTGGGAGCAGGTAATGCCGGGGGAGGGGGGTTGAGAGGAGGAGCCTGGCCAGTTCTATTGCAGACAAAGACATTTCAGTTCTGTTTGAGCTCTCTTGCAAAAGTGTTGCGCATGGCTGCAAATGAGCACCACTTGAACAGCATGTCAAACACACTGAGATTGGGACGACCACAGTGGGCCTGTGGAAATGTACGCGGGGGAAGGGGAAGGAAGCCTGCTACTGATGCTGATCCCTTGGAGTCAATCTTTGAGGACCTCTGTTTCAGTACAGCATGATGACTGGCTTGAGTATGACACAAATTGACCAGAATGCAGGTTGCGGGCTTCAGCACACAGGTCGAGATCATCCATGTTTTTGGTTCCAGGTGATGAGCCCTCGTCGGTTGTCTGTGCTGTTACTGCTGCTGCAGCTGCCATCATAGCTGTGATGAGTCTGAAGACCATCTCACTGTTCCCTCCTCCGGCTGGCACTGCTGCTACTGCCATGTTCCTGCTCCCCTACCTGGGGCTGGCAGCAGCAGCAGGAGCTGTGGGGGTAGCAATGAAGCTGAAGGAATACATCCAGAACTTCTTCTTCAAGGACTATGTGCAGTCAAGGAGTGGGAAGTGACCAAGGAGCATGGAGGTCAGGACAAGGCAGAGGGAGTCTCTAAAGGAAAGAGAGAGAAAGAGAGAGAGAGAGAGAGAGAGAGAGAGAGAGATATGCAGGGAGACCGTGTATTGTTCTCCAGCGTGGGATTGTGGGAAGGGTTCCTTGGTGTAAAGATCACATGGAGCGCTTGCTTTTTCAGAGTCTCTGAAAGTCTAATGCATGCCAGGTCATGGGCAGTTGCTTCTGGAGATTATACTGTTTTGGGCACAAGGCTGGTAAGCTGTAGGTGGAACTCGAAAAAGCCAAAGTAGCTCTGCTGTGATGACAGGGTACCTATTGTTGATCCTTGGTATGCTCATCTGCTTGGTGGTGCTATATATATTTCTGGAGAAGTGCCAAGTGTCAGAATTGCAGGCTGCACCCAAGGGAGCATCCAACTGTACCTACTGGTCTATGTACTGTATTGAGGGTTTAGTTCTGTGTACAACAAAGAGCTTCCGTGCATGAGCTTGTATCATCCAAAGCATCATACAATGATGTATGTACCGCAAGGAGGCTGTGATGCGAACTGCTTTCTGACCAGCTTGTGTGGCTGCAGCCTAACTGTGAGTTGGCAGTGTCGCCACTGAAACAGGCAGAGACAGATATGAGGGCTTAATTAAGGGCTGGACCCCATTGATGATCACAGGCCGGCATATGCTGTAGTCTTGCATCCTCATGCAGTATTGTCCGGCGTGTATCTTATCATGTGGCATATTCATCTGATGGGTTCATGTATGTGTGATATGGGTTCATAAGCCGCTGCTGGCCTATATATACCGCAACGCCTGCCTGTAAAGCTGAAAAATGTGGCCATGTCCACCTTTGCTGCGAGCAGGTAGATACTGGCTGATATGCAGCATTAACATATGTATGTGAAGGTAATAATGGGGTATAGCATCAAATTTGTGACAGTACTCATGTTCACATGTATGTTATCAGGGGTCTCCAGTGTTTGGCTGCACTTCTTGCTGCTCAGTTGTCTCTTAGGTGGCGATTGGATGATCCAATCTTTAGTGTTGTCTGCAGACCAGTACAGATGGGTTGAAGACCCTTGTAAGTGCTTTGGGGTACTTTTTGAACTGTATATCTCTGGCCTGCTGTGGTACTCCCTGTGGCCATGTTGTTCTCTGTGAGGTATGACGACCCCTGCGCACTGTGTTAGGACAGATGGCATCCTTCACAATATGCAGTTTGGACAGCTGGCATGGTATGTAATTGTATGCTTGCTCAATGGCACTCGATTGATTGGCCAAAATTGTTTAATGGGTTGAGTCACTCATCATGTGCCACTTGTACAAACTGGACAGAGCTTGCCGGTTTGGTTTGAAGCATGGATATGTGGTAGGATCAGCTGTGTAGGCAGCTCAGGCTTGCCTGACATTTCACCTTGCACCATGTGATGAGAGACAACAGACATGTATCCGGCACGGGCTGTGCCGTAGTGCATGCTAGGGCTGGGAGGTTGTGTGTACAATCTGCTTAATGTGGTGCCCATGAGCCTGGCAGCTGCTTTGTGGCAGTCGTTTTCCAGCATCGGTAGAAATGTGCGTGTTCTGGACACAACTTAAGGCCTCAATCAATCAATCAAAACGCAAGACCAGCAATGCCAATGGCCAAACAAACCTAGGCCACAAACACAAGGCTCCTGATCACAATCACGAAGCCACACAACCGATGGTGGATTTGCCACACACAAGCTGAGGCTAGATGCAACGGCGTGCACACCAAGGGGAAACAAACACCACCACTAAAACCCAAAACCTGCTCCACTTCCATCACACATGGGTGGCGGGGAGGCAGCAGGATCAAGCACCACCCTAGTAGGGGCTGGAGGTGGCTCCCACCACCTAGGTACTGGTGAACCACCATCCTCCCAGCCACTGAAAGGCACCACATAGCGCTCCACATGCTTATCAATAGCTTGCTTAGTGCGCCTTCTACACCTCACTAACCGTTGGCTTTCCCAAGGGTGCGTAAGATCCCACAACCTCTTCCTCCAAGCACTCTTAATCTGACATGAAGCCTCCCAGCTCCCCTCATCTTGACCAAGCACCTTCAGATCTGCACACACGCATTTCTCCCAGGTATGGCGAGGCCTACCCACTGGCCTCGTCATGTCACCATGTAATGAAGAGAACAACGCAATATGCGGCAACCTGCCCTCCTCCATGCGGCCCACATGCCCCAGCCACCTCAGCCTATTTGCTGTGATGTATGCTGACAAGGTGGCTACCCCACATGATTTCCTGATATGCTCATTGGTGTGCCGATCTGACAGCCTGACCCCCAGGATGCTCCTAAGGCAGCTAGAGGCAACTTAAGGCCTACCTGTATTAATACCTGGCTTCGCTGACGGTAGACTACGGGTGTCAGGCACCAGCAGGTGCCTTGCCATCATGAGTAGTACACGTACTTAGTAACATCGCATGGCAGCATCGGTAGTTCGTGGTATGTGCGAGTTGCACGTATCAATTGTCGCATTGACAGGGTAGATAGAATAGTTATAATTACGTTGGTTATTGTGAACTGCTGTGGGTTGTTTGGCTTGGATCGTCGCGTGCATGAGTGCCACCGGCGAGTGACCCGTAACAAGCAAGCTGTAGCGGATGTAGCTATGGGCGATTCTGGAAGATTGCGTGGATCGGCTTTGGATTTGGTGTTGGCGAAGGTATAAATACTGTGTAGGTAGTTTCGTTTGGTTAACCCTTTCTCCGTCTTCTGACGTCGGTTCGTTGGCCTTAGAGCCAACTACGTACTGCTACTGCTAGGAGTGTTGACATTGCTTCGAGGTTGATTGATATTGATTGAGACATATTATCCCGTATAAGAGAAGCCGAGGTCTGCGTAACTGAGTCTCCGCCAGGCACAACCTGAGCTTGAGCAGCGTTTGTTGGGCTAGTTGCCCGTGTAAGTGTTCAGTGTATCGCGCTTGCTTGAGCATTGTGATTGCCAAGCTTTTTTCAGGTAACCTTGATACCCAGTTCTGGCTCATTGTGTGTGAACGAAGTCCAGCTAAAGCTAGCTGTTCTTGAAACTGATCGTGTCTTTCCGCTGCGCCGCGTTCAGTATTCAGCAATAGACCAGCTATCTGCTTTACTCAGGCAATTCAGTCTGCTTCCGATTCAGCTGTAGGCGTGAGTCTAAAAGGCACTGCCTTAACGATCGATTGGGCCAGCACAGCATAGCTAGTGCTGCATTTATAGTAAGCTAACGTGCAGGAGTACTCTTCAGCGCACACACACAGCAAAGCCTTGGTTTCGGCCGCTGCAGGTGAAGGCATCGCCTACAGACAATAACCTACTACAGCTTGAAGTGAACAGACCAAGCCTGCGCGACAACGTGACAAGCAACTGAGACAACCAAATTGTGATTTGCGACAAAGCGCCGCAAGTGCGACAACAACAACTGACCGCGAAAGGGCATTTCCTTCGCCTACCTCGCCAAGCAAGCAAGAAGCTACAAGGGCGACAAAGCAAGGATCGAGCAAGTGTTCATAAGGGTCTATTGTTTGGTGCGCAACTGTGATTGTGGAGCTTCTATAAGGCCACGCACCCTCGTGAGCCGGATACAACAAGTAAGTTGCTGGTTAGAAGCTACGCAGCTAGATAGAGTCGCGCACGACGCGCATAGCGCTGTCAGGCACATACTCTAGACCAACATTCAGTACATAGCATACGTGCAGTTTAGACGTTCAGTACCTGTGAAAGTGAGTCCAAGGTATTCAGAGTGAATTCTTGCGTAATAGGTACAGTTGGTTGCAAAAGTTTTGGCCGGAACATAAGGCTGGGGTTTAAGCAGCAGCAGCAAGACCTGATTTACAACCATTTATGTTTAAGAAAGTAAATAGGCAGAGCATCAATGTGCTGCAGTTGGTATGCCCAAGTGGTACCACAAGTAGCCTCGCACGCGAGACGTCCCGAGTTCGAGCCCCGGGCGTGCCCTATAAATATACTATATAAAAGCCAGCCAGCCAGCCTTAGCCTTAGCCGCAGACGCAGACCAGCAAGCCTCCCCCCTGTTCCTATAGCCCTCCTGCTTGTTTTAACCTGGCTCTCCCCTTCCACCTCTGCCCCTCCTGTGGTTGCCAGCCCCACACCCCATCTGCTCCCCTCCCACAGCCCTCTCAGCTCAGCCTTGCACTTGCCCCAACTTCTCGCATGCCCTGCCTACCCCCACCTGCCCTGCCATTGAACTGGTATAGCCCCTGCACCTGCTTCACACCTGGTCTATATGCTACTGCCCCTAAACAGTAAAGAAAGGGCACCTGTGCCTGCTGGCAGTTCTCAGCATTTACCCCCTTAAAAAGCAGCAAAAATGCCTCCGCTGTCTCCCTTGCAAGACCCCTGCTTTTCTCAGCAGCCAAGCAACACAGAGCAACAGAGATGCTGACCGCACCCATTGGTGACAACCTGGACCTCATACAGAATCTGCCTGTGCAAGAGAGCAATGAACGGCCATGCCATTTCACAGAAGCAGACCATTTCCTAACAAAATCTGAGTTTTGGGCCAAAACTTTTGCAACCAACTGTGTCCAATGTTTGCACCTCCTGTTTCCTCAAGTGCAAGCAGAGATAACAGCTGTGTCTAGCCTGTTGCAAAGAACTTGTTGATGCAATTATTGCCTGCTGTGCTAAATTGGTGGCAACCGCAACCGCATTGAGAAAGTGCTTGAGCTGACTTTTCAGATTTTGGTCAAAAGTGGGTACGCCCCTGTGGTCACCTGAGTTAGGGTGCATGGAATGGAACTTCTCCCATTTATCAGCAAGCTTTCCTTGGCTTTACAGTACCATGTCACTAGCTGCAGTCATGCATGCTCTGCACAGCAGGCCCCACATTAGCTATCCCTGCAATGCTGAGCATTGCTACAGGCAGCAAAAAGTGTGGTTTTCAACATGGATGCTACCCCTGCTGGAGGGGCCCTGCTTCTGGCAATCTTACCATAAGCTTCAAGGTCACTGCCAAGGATTCAGTATTAACAGAAGCTGGTGTGCTTTGCATGCCAGTTTGATGGTAGGAAGCTTCCTTCTACATGCTGCAATCAGCGGCGGGCGAGACGGGCCTATGCTGCAAGGCTGTCACCCACGCTGTCACCACCACTTTGGAGGACTGTTTTCTTTGTCACCTGTCACTGCTTGAAACAAGGTCTAGCATACCACAGAGTTGTTCACTGGGCCAGGCTTGTTGTAAAACAAGACATGTTACGCATATCCCTTCGGTGCAGCACCACCTTCTAGACCCGACGTGCCCTTGCTACTGCTGTTTTAACACTTTCCACCAGATCTTGCCATGATAGTGCTAGCAGATCTCTCAACAACCTCCTCAAAGCATATGTTTTTATTCAGCACCGCTCCCCCTTTCTACAATACCACATCGGCTATGCCAATCATGCTCCACCTGCAGAGAACAGCAGCTCGCTACATGTGCTGGGGGTATACCCTGCTTTGGGGGCGCCAGATATGCCCTTTGGGTATTCCGCATGGCACAGGCAGCTTCAGAGACAGCCCCTGCTCCAGCTGTAATGTCCTATGGCATGTGCTACCAGGGGAAGTGTGCAAGTCAAGGTATCTCAGTTGTTGGTATTTGCTTAGTGTACTGCTGCAGCTGGTGAGGGTAGGGGTAGGAAGGGCCCCCGTCATGGGTTGCCAGCACATGCAACAATTTATTCACCCTGGCTGTGACTGTTGCATAGGTCCAGCCCCTGGTACCTTAAATCAGCCCTGCCCCAAGCCAAAGCCCTTGCCTCTGTCAAACAGCAGCAGCAGAACCAATGTCCACTGTGTCCAATGTTTGCACCTCCTGTTTCCTCAAGTGCAAGCAGAGATAACAGCTGTGTCTAGCCTGTTGCAAAGAACTTGTTGATGCAATTATTGCCTGCTGTGCTAAATTGGTGGCAACCGCAACCGCATTGAGAAAGTGCTTGAGCTGACTTTTCAGATTTTGGTCAAAAGTGGGTACGCCCCTGTGGTCACCTGAGTTAGGGTGCATGGAATGGAACTTCTCCCATTTATCAGCAAGCTTTCCTTGGCTTTACAGTACCATGTCACTAGCTGCAGTCATGCATGCTCTGCACAGCAGGCCCCACATTAGCTATCCCTGCAATGCTGAGCATTGCTACAGGCAGCAAAAAGTGTGGTTTTCAACATGGATGCTACCCCTGCTGGAGGGGCCCTGCTTCTGGCAATCTTACCATAAGCTTCAAGGTCACTGCCAAGGATTCAGTATTAACAGAAGCTGGTGTGCTTTGCATGCCAGTTTGATGGTAGGAAGCTTCCTTCTACATGCTGCAATCAGCGGCGGGCGAGACGGGCCTATGCTGCAAGGCTGTCACCCACGCTGTCACCACCACTTTGGAGGACTGTTTTCTTTGTCACCTGTCACTGCTTGAAACAAGGTCTAGCATACCACAGAGTTGTTCACTGGGCCAGGCTTGTTGTAAAACAAGACATGTTACGCATATCCCTTCGGTGCAGCACCACCTTCTAGACCCGACGTGCCCTTGCTACTGCTGTTTTAACACTTTCCACCAGATCTTGCCATGATAGTGCTAGCAGATCTCTCAACAACCTCCTCAAAGCATATGTTTTTATTCAGCACCGCTCCCCCTTTCTACAATACCACATCGGCTATGCCAATCATGCTCCACCTGCAGAGAACAGCAGCTCGCTACATGTGCTGGGGGTATACCCTGCTTTGGGGGCGCCAGATATGCCCTTTGGGTATTCCGCATGGCACAGGCAGCTTCAGAGACAGCCCCTGCTCCAGCTGTAATGTCCTATGGCATGTGCTACCAGGGGAAGTGTGCAAGTCAAGGTATCTCAGTTGTTGGTATTTGCTTAGTGTACTGCTGCAGCTGGTGAGGGTAGGGGTAGGAAGGGCCCCCGTCATGGGTTGCCAGCACATGCAACAATTTATTCACCCTGGCTGTGACTGTTGCATAGGTCCAGCCCCTGGTACCTTAAATCAGCCCTGCCCCAAGCCAAAGCCCTTGCCTCTGTCAAACAGCAGCAGCAGAACCAATGTCCACTGTGTCCAATGTTTGCACCTCCTGTTTCCTCAAGTGCAAGCAGAGATAACAGCTGTGTCTAGCCTGTTGCAAAGAACTTGTTGATGCAATTATTGCCTGCTGTGCTAAATTGGTGGCAACCGCAACCGCATTGAGAAAGTGCTTGAGCTGACTTTTCAGATTTTGGTCAAAAGTGGGTACGCCCCTGTGGTCACCTGAGTTAGGGTGCATGGAATGGAACTTCTCCCATTTATCAGCAAGCTTTCCTTGGCTTTACAGTACCATGTCACTAGCTGCAGTCATGCATGCTCTGCACAGCAGGCCCCACATTAGCTATCCCTGCAATGCTGAGCATTGCTACAGGCAGCAAAAAGTGTGGTTTTCAACATGGATGCTACCCCTGCTGGAGGGGCCCTGCTTCTGGCAATCTTACCATAAGCTTCAAGGTCACTGCCAAGGATTCAGTATTAACAGAAGCTGGTGTGCTTTGCATGCCAGTTTGATGGTAGGAAGCTTCCTTCTACATGCTGCAATCAGCGGCGGGCGAGACGGGCCTATGCTGCAAGGCTGTCACCCACGCTGTCACCACCACTTTGGAGGACTGTTTTCTTTGTCACCTGTCACTGCTTGAAACAAGGTCTAGCATACCACAGAGTTGTTCACTGGGCCAGGCTTGTTGTAAAACAAGACATGTTACGCATATCCCTTCGGTGCAGCACCACCTTCTAGACCCGACGTGCCCTTGCTACTGCTGTTTTAACACTTTCCACCAGATCTTGCCATGATAGTGCTAGCAGATCTCTCAACAACCTCCTCAAAGCATATGTTTTTATTCAGCACCGCTCCCCCTTTCTACAATACCACATCGGCTATGCCAATCATGCTCCACCTGCAGAGAACAGCAGCTCGCTACATGTGCTGGGGGTATACCCTGCTTTGGGGGCGCCAGATATGCCCTTTGGGTATTCCGCATGGCACAGGCAGCTTCAGAGACAGCCCCTGCTCCAGCTGTAATGTCCTATGGCATGTGCTACCAGGGGAAGTGTGCAAGTCAAGGTATCTCAGTTGTTGGTATTTGCTTAGTGTACTGCTGCAGCTGGTGAGGGTAGGGGTAGGAAGGGCCCCCGTCATGGGTTGCCAGCACATGCAACAATTTATTCACCCTGGCTGTGACTGTTGCATAGGTCCAGCCCCTGGTACCTTAAATCAGCCCTGCCCCAAGCCAAAGCCCTTGCCTCTGTCAAACAGCAGCAGCAGAACCAATGTCCACTGTGTCCAATGTTTGCACCTCCTGTTTCCTCAAGTGCAAGCAGAGATAACAGCTGTGTCTAGCCTGTTGCAAAGAACTTGTTGATGCAATTATTGCCTGCTGTGCTAAATTGGTGGCAACCGCAACCGCATTGAGAAAGTGCTTGAGCTGACTTTTCAGATTTTGGTCAAAAGTGGGTACGCCCCTGTGGTCACCTGAGTTAGGGTGCATGGAATGGAACTTCTCCCATTTATCAGCAAGCTTTCCTTGGCTTTACAGTACCATGTCACTAGCTGCAGTCATGCATGCTCTGCACAGCAGGCCCCACATTAGCTATCCCTGCAATGCTGAGCATTGCTACAGGCAGCAAAAAGTGTGGTTTTCAACATGGATGCTACCCCTGCTGGAGGGGCCCTGCTTCTGGCAATCTTACCATAAGCTTCAAGGTCACTGCCAAGGATTCAGTATTAACAGAAGCTGGTGTGCTTTGCATGCCAGTTTGATGGTAGGAAGCTTCCTTCTACATGCTGCAATCAGCGGCGGGCGAGACGGGCCTATGCTGCAAGGCTGTCACCCACGCTGTCACCACCACTTTGGAGGACTGTTTTCTTTGTCACCTGTCACTGCTTGAAACAAGGTCTAGCATACCACAGAGTTGTTCACTGGGCCAGGCTTGTTGTAAAACAAGACATGTTACGCATATCCCTTCGGTGCAGCACCACCTTCTAGACCCGACGTGCCCTTGCTACTGCTGTTTTAACACTTTCCACCAGATCTTGCCATGATAGTGCTAGCAGATCTCTCAACAACCTCCTCAAAGCATATGTTTTTATTCAGCACCGCTCCCCCTTTCTACAATACCACATCGGCTATGCCAATCATGCTCCACCTGCAGAGAACAGCAGCTCGCTACATGTGCTGGGGGTATACCCTGCTTTGGGGGCGCCAGATATGCCCTTTGGGTATTCCGCATGGCACAGGCAGCTTCAGAGACAGCCCCTGCTCCAGCTGTAATGTCCTATGGCATGTGCTACCAGGGGAAGTGTGCAAGTCAAGGTATCTCAGTTGTTGGTATTTGCTTAGTGTACTGCTGCAGCTGGTGAGGGTAGGGGTAGGAAGGGCCCCCGTCATGGGTTGCCAGCACATGCAACAATTTATTCACCCTGGCTGTGACTGTTGCATAGGTCCAGCCCCTGGTACCTTAAATCAGCCCTGCCCCAAGCCAAAGCCCTTGCCTCTGTCAAACAGCAGCAGCAGAACCAATGTCCACTGTGTCCAATGTTTGCACCTCCTGTTTCCTCAAGTGCAAGCAGAGATAACAGCTGTGTCTAGCCTGTTGCAAAGAACTTGTTGATGCAATTATTGCCTGCTGTGCTAAATTGGTGGCAACCGCAACCGCATTGAGAAAGTGCTTGAGCTGACTTTTCAGATTTTGGTCAAAAGTGGGTACGCCCCTGTGGTCACCTGAGTTAGGGTGCATGGAATGGAACTTCTCCCATTTATCAGCAAGCTTTCCTTGGCTTTACAGTACCATGTCACTAGCTGCAGTCATGCATGCTCTGCACAGCAGGCCCCACATTAGCTATCCCTGCAATGCTGAGCATTGCTACAGGCAGCAAAAAGTGTGGTTTTCAACATGGATGCTACCCCTGCTGGAGGGGCCCTGCTTCTGGCAATCTTACCATAAGCTTCAAGGTCACTGCCAAGGATTCAGTATTAACAGAAGCTGGTGTGCTTTGCATGCCAGTTTGATGGTAGGAAGCTTCCTTCTACATGCTGCAATCAGCGGCGGGCGAGACGGGCCTATGCTGCAAGGCTGTCACCCACGCTGTCACCACCACTTTGGAGGACTGTTTTCTTTGTCACCTGTCACTGCTTGAAACAAGGTCTAGCATACCACAGAGTTGTTCACTGGGCCAGGCTTGTTGTAAAACAAGACATGTTACGCATATCCCTTCGGTGCAGCACCACCTTCTAGACCCGACGTGCCCTTGCTACTGCTGTTTTAACACTTTCCACCAGATCTTGCCATGATAGTGCTAGCAGATCTCTCAACAACCTCCTCAAAGCATATGTTTTTATTCAGCACCGCTCCCCCTTTCTACAATACCACATCGGCTATGCCAATCATGCTCCACCTGCAGAGAACAGCAGCTCGCTACATGTGCTGGGGGTATACCCTGCTTTGGGGGCGCCAGATATGCCCTTTGGGTATTCCGCATGGCACAGGCAGCTTCAGAGACAGCCCCTGCTCCAGCTGTAATGTCCTATGGCATGTGCTACCAGGGGAAGTGTGCAAGTCAAGGTATCTCAGTTGTTGGTATTTGCTTAGTGTACTGCTGCAGCTGGTGAGGGTAGGGGTAGGAAGGGCCCCCGTCATGGGTTGCCAGCACATGCAACAATTTATTCACCCTGGCTGTGACTGTTGCATAGGTCCAGCCCCTGGTACCTTAAATCAGCCCTGCCCCAAGCCAAAGCCCTTGCCTCTGTCAAACAGCAGCAGCAGAACCAATGTCCACTGTGTCCAATGTTTGCACCTCCTGTTTCCTCAAGTGCAAGCAGAGATAACAGCTGTGTCTAGCCTGTTGCAAAGAACTTGTTGATGCAATTATTGCCTGCTGTGCTAAATTGGTGGCAACCGCAACCGCATTGAGAAAGTGCTTGAGCTGACTTTTCAGATTTTGGTCAAAAGTGGGTACGCCCCTGTGGTCACCTGAGTTAGGGTGCATGGAATGGAACTTCTCCCATTTATCAGCAAGCTTTCCTTGGCTTTACAGTACCATGTCACTAGCTGCAGTCATGCATGCTCTGCACAGCAGGCCCCACATTAGCTATCCCTGCAATGCTGAGCATTGCTACAGGCAGCAAAAAGTGTGGTTTTCAACATGGATGCTACCCCTGCTGGAGGGGCCCTGCTTCTGGCAATCTTACCATAAGCTTCAAGGTCACTGCCAAGGATTCAGTATTAACAGAAGCTGGTGTGCTTTGCATGCCAGTTTGATGGTAGGAAGCTTCCTTCTACATGCTGCAATCAGCGGCGGGCGAGACGGGCCTATGCTGCAAGGCTGTCACCCACGCTGTCACCACCACTTTGGAGGACTGTTTTCTTTGTCACCTGTCACTGCTTGAAACAAGGTCTAGCATACCACAGAGTTGTTCACTGGGCCAGGCTTGTTGTAAAACAAGACATGTTACGCATATCCCTTCGGTGCAGCACCACCTTCTAGACCCGACGTGCCCTTGCTACTGCTGTTTTAACACTTTCCACCAGATCTTGCCATGATAGTGCTAGCAGATCTCTCAACAACCTCCTCAAAGCATATGTTTTTATTCAGCACCGCTCCCCCTTTCTACAATACCACATCGGCTATGCCAATCATGCTCCACCTGCAGAGAACAGCAGCTCGCTACATGTGCTGGGGGTATACCCTGCTTTGGGGGCGCCAGATATGCCCTTTGGGTATTCCGCATGGCACAGGCAGCTTCAGAGACAGCCCCTGCTCCAGCTGTAATGTCCTATGGCATGTGCTACCAGGGGAAGTGTGCAAGTCAAGGTATCTCAGTTGTTGGTATTTGCTTAGTGTACTGCTGCAGCTGGTGAGGGTAGGGGTAGGAAGGGCCCCCGTCATGGGTTGCCAGCACATGCAACAATTTATTCACCCTGGCTGTGACTGTTGCATAGGTCCAGCCCCTGGTACCTTAAATCAGCCCTGCCCCAAGCCAAAGCCCTTGCCTCTGTCAAACAGCAGCAGCAGAACCAATGTCCACTGTGTCCAATGTTTGCACCTCCTGTTTCCTCAAGTGCAAGCAGAGATAACAGCTGTGTCTAGCCTGTTGCAAAGAACTTGTTGATGCAATTATTGCCTGCTGTGCTAAATTGGTGGCAACCGCAACCGCATTGAGAAAGTGCTTGAGCTGACTTTTCAGATTTTGGTCAAAAGTGGGTACGCCCCTGTGGTCACCTGAGTTAGCATGCATGGAATGGAACTTCTCCCATTTATCAGCAAGCTTTCCTTGGCTTTACAGTACCATGTCACTAGCTGCAGTCATGCATGCTCTGCACAGCAGGCCCCACATTAGCTATCCCTGCAATGCTGAGCATTGCTACAGGCAGCAAAAAGTGTGGTTTTCAACATGGATGCTACCCCTGCTGGAGGGGCCCTGCTTCTGGCAATCTTACCATAAGCTTCAAGGTCACTGCCAAGGATTCAGTATTAACAGAAGCTGGTGTGCTTTGCATGCCAGTTTGATGGTAGGAAGCTTCCTTCTACATGCTGCAATCAGCGGCGGGCGAGACGGGCCTATGCTGCAAGGCTGTCACCCACGCTGTCACCACCACTTTGGAGGACTGTTTTCTTTGTCACCTGTCACTGCTTGAAACAAGGTCTAGCATACCACAGAGTTGTTCACTGGGCCAGGCTTGTTGTAAAACAAGACATGTTACGCATATCCCTTCGGTGCAGCACCACCTTCTAGACCCGACGTGCCCTTGCTACTGCTGTTTTAACACTTTCCACCAGATCTTGCCATGATAGTGCTAGCAGATCTCTCAACAACCTCCTCAAAGCATATGTTTTTATTCAGCACCGCTCCCCCTTTCTACAATACCACATCGGCTATGCCAATCATGCTCCACCTGCAGAGAACAGCAGCTCGCTACATGTGCTGGGGGTATACCCTGCTTTGGGGGCGCCAGATATGCCCTTTGGGTATTCCGCATGGCACAGGCAGCTTCAGAGACAGCCCCTGCTCCAGCTGTAATGTCCTATGGCATGTGCTACCAGGGGAAGTGTGCAAGTCAAGGTATCTCAGTTGTTGGTATTTGCTTAGTGTACTGCTGCAGCTGGTGAGGGTAGGGGTAGGAAGGGCCCCCGTCATGGGTTGCCAGCACATGCAACAATTTATTCACCCTGGCTGTGACTGTTGCATAGGTCCAGCCCCTGGTACCTTAAATCAGCCCTGCCCCAAGCCAAAGCCCTTGCCTCTGTCAAACAGCAGCAGCAGAACCAATGTCCACAGTGTCCAATGTTTGCACCTCCTGTTTCCTCAAGTGCAAGCAGAGATAACAGCTGTGTCTAGCCTGTTGCAAAGAACTTGTTGATGCAATTATTGCCTGCTGTGCTAAATTGGTGGCAACCGCAACCGCATTGAGAAAGTGCTTGAGCTGACTTTTCAGATTTTGGTCAAAAGTGGGTACGCCCCTGTGGTCACCTGAGTTAGGGTGCATGGAATGGAACTTCTCCCATTTATCAGCAAGCTTTCCTTGGCTTTACAGTACCATGTCACTAGCTGCAGTCATGCATGCTCTGCACAGCAGGCCCCACATTAGCTATCCCTGCAATGCTGAGCATTGCTACAGGCAGCAAAAAGTGTGGTTTTCAACATGGATGCTACCCCTGCTGGAGGGGCCCTGCTTCTGGCAATCTTACCATAAGCTTCAAGGTCACTGCCAAGGATTCAGTATTAACAGAAGCTGGTGTGCTTTGCATGCCAGTTTGATGGTAGGAAGCTTCCTTCTACATGCTGCAATCAGCGGCGGGCGAGACGGGCCTATGCTGCAAGGCTGTCACCCACGCTGTCACCACCACTTTGGAGGACTGTTTTCTTTGTCACCTGTCACTGCTTGAAACAAGGTCTAGCATACCACAGAGTTGTTCACTGGGCCAGGCTTGTTGTAAAACAAGACATGTTACGCATATCCCTTCGGTGCAGCACCACCTTCTAGACCCGACGTGCCCTTGCTACTGCTGTTTTAACACTTTCCACCAGATCTTGCCATGATAGTGCTAGCAGATCTCTCAACAACCTCCTCAAAGCATATGTTTTTATTCAGCACCGCTCCCCCTTTCTACAATACCACATCGGCTATGCCAATCATGCTCCACCTGCAGAGAACAGCAGCTCGCTACATGTGCTGGGGGTATACCCTGCTTTGGGGGCGCCAGATATGCCCTTTGGGTATTCCGCATGGCACAGGCAGCTTCAGAGACAGCCCCTGCTCCAGCTGTAATGTCCTATGGCATGTGCTACCAGGGGAAGTGTGCAAGTCAAGGTATCTCAGTTGTTGGTATTTGCTTAGTGTACTGCTGCAGCTGGTGAGGGTAGGGGTAGGAAGGGCCCCCGTCATGGGTTGCCAGCACATGCAACAATTTATTCACCCTGGCTGTGACTGTTGCATAGGTCCAGCCCCTGGTACCTTAAATCAGCCCTGCCCCAAGCCAAAGCCCTTGCCTCTGTCAAACAGCAGCAGCAGAACCAATGTCCACTGTGTCCAATGTTTGCACCTCCTGTTTCCTCAAGTGCAAGCAGAGATAACAGCTGTGTCTAGCCTGTTGCAAAGAACTTGTTGATGCAATTATTGCCTGCTGTGCTAAATTGGTGGCAACCGCAACCGCATTGAGAAAGTGCTTGAGCTGACTTTTCAGATTTTGGTCAAAAGTGGGTACGCCCCTGTGGTCACCTGAGTTAGGGTGCATGGAATGGAACTTCTCCCATTTATCAGCAAGCTTTCCTTGGCTTTACAGTACCATGTCACTAGCTGCAGTCATGCATGCTCTGCACAGCAGGCCCCACATTAGCTATCCCTGCAATGCTGAGCATTGCTACAGGCAGCAAAAAGTGTGGTTTTCAACATGGATGCTACCCCTGCTGGAGGGGCCCTGCTTCTGGCAATCTTACCATAAGCTTCAAGGTCACTGCCAAGGATTCAGTATTAACAGAAGCTGGTGTGCTTTGCATGCCAGTTTGATGGTAGGAAGCTTCCTTCTACATGCTGCAATCAGCGGCGGGCGAGACGGGCCTATGCTGCAAGGCTGTCACCCACGCTGTCACCACCACTTTGGAGGACTGTTTTCTTTGTCACCTGTCACTGCTTGAAACAAGGTCTAGCATACCACAGAGTTGTTCACTGGGCCAGGCTTGTTGTAAAACAAGACATGTTACGCATATCCCTTCGGTGCAGCACCACCTTCTAGACCCGACGTGCCCTTGCTACTGCTGTTTTAACACTTTCCACCAGATCTTGCCATGATAGTGCTAGCAGATCTCTCAACAACCTCCTCAAAGCATATGTTTTTATTCAGCACCGCTCCCCCTTTCTACAATACCACATCGGCTATGCCAATCATGCTCCACCTGCAGAGAACAGCAGCTCGCTACATGTGCTGGGGGTATACCCTGCTTTGGGGGCGCCAGATATGCCCTTTGGGTATTCCGCATGGCACAGGCAGCTTCAGAGACAGCCCCTGCTCCAGCTGTAATGTCCTATGGCATGTGCTACCAGGGGAAGTGTGCAAGTCAAGGTATCTCAGTTGTTGGTATTTGCTTAGTGTACTGCTGCAGCTGGTGAGGGTAGGGGTAGGAAGGGCCCCCGTCATGGGTTGCCAGCACATGCAACAATTTATTCACCCTGGCTGTGACTGTTGCATAGGTCCAGCCCCTGGTACCTTAAATCAGCCCTGCCCCAAGCCAAAGCCCTTGCCTCTGTCAAACAGCAGCAGCAGAACCAATGTCCACTGTGTCCAATGTTTGCACCTCCTGTTTCCTCAAGTGCAAGCAGAGATAACAGCTGTGTCTAGCCTGTTGCAAAGAACTTGTTGATGCAATTATTGCCTGCTGTGCTAAATTGGTGGCAACCGCAACCGCATTGAGAAAGTGCTTGAGCTGACTTTTCAGATTTTGGTCAAAAGTGGGTACGCCCCTGTGGTCACCTGAGTTAGCATGCATGGAATGGAACTTCTCCCATTTATCAGCAAGCTTTCCTTGGCTTTACAGTACCATGTCACTAGCTGCAGTCATGCATGCTCTGCACAGCAGGCCCCACATTAGCTATCCCTGCAATGCTGAGCATTGCTACAGGCAGCAAAAAGTGTGGTTTTCAACATGGATGCTACCCCTGCTGGAGGGGCCCTGCTTCTGGCAATCTTACCATAAGCTTCAAGGTCACTGCCAAGGATTCAGTATTAACAGAAGCTGGTGTGCTTTGCATGCCAGTTTGATGGTAGGAAGCTTCCTTCTACATGCTGCAATCAGCGGCGGGCGAGACGGGCCTATGCTGCAAGGCTGTCACCCACGCTGTCACCACCACTTTGGAGGACTGTTTTCTTTGTCACCTGTCACTGCTTGAAACAAGGTCTAGCATACCACAGAGTTGTTCACTGGGCCAGGCTTGTTGTAAAACAAGACATGTTACGCATATCCCTTCGGTGCAGCACCACCTTCTAGACCCGACGTGCCCTTGCTACTGCTGTTTTAACACTTTCCACCAGATCTTGCCATGATAGTGCTAGCAGATCTCTCAACAACCTCCTCAAAGCATATGTTTTTATTCAGCACCGCTCCCCCTTTCTACAATACCACATCGGCTATGCCAATCATGCTCCACCTGCAGAGAACAGCAGCTCGCTACATGTGCTGGGGGTATACCCTGCTTTGGGGGCGCCAGATATGCCCTTTGGGTATTCCGCATGGCACAGGCAGCTTCAGAGACAGCCCCTGCTCCAGCTGTAATGTCCTATGGCATGTGCTACCAGGGGAAGTGTGCAAGTCAAGGTATCTCAGTTGTTGGTATTTGCTTAGTGTACTGCTGCAGCTGGTGAGGGTAGGGGTAGGAAGGGCCCCCGTCATGGGTTGCCAGCACATGCAACAATTTATTCACCCTGGCTGTGACTGTTGCATAGGTCCAGCCCCTGGTACCTTAAACCAGCCCTGCCCCAAGCCAAAGCCCTTGCCTCTGTCAAACAGCAGCAGCAGAACCAATGTCCACAGTGTCCAATGTTTGCACCTCCTGTTTCCTCAAGTGCAAGCAGAGATAACAGCTGTGTCTAGCCTGTTGCAAAGAACTTGTTGATGCAATTATTGCCTGCTGTGCTAAATTGGTGGCAACCGCAACCACATTGAGAAAGTGCTTGAGCTGACTTTTCAGATTTTGGTCAAAAGTGGGTACGCCCCTGTGGTCACCTGAGTTAGGGTGCATGGAATGGAACTTCTCCCATTTATCAGCAAGCTTTCCTTGGCTTTACAGTACCATGTCACTAGCTGCAGTCATGCATGCTCTGCACAGCAGGCCCCACATTAGCTATCCCTGCAATGCTGAGCATTGCTACAGGCAGCAAAAAGTGTGGTTTTCAACATGGATGCTACCCCTGCTGGAGGGGCCCTGCTTCTGGCAATCTTACCATAAGCTTCAAGGTCACTGCCAAGGATTCAGTATTAACAGAAGCTGGTGTGCTTTGCATGCCAGTTTGATGGTAGGAAGCTTCCTTCTACATGCTGCAATCAGCGGCGGGCGAGACGGGCCTATGCTGCAAGGCTGTCACCCACGCTGTCACCACCACTTTGGAGGACTGTTTTCTTTGTCACCTGTCACTGCTTGAAACAAGGTCTAGCATACCACAGAGTTGTTCACTGGGCCAGGCTTGTTGTAAAACAAGACATGTTACGCATATCCCTTCGGTGCAGCACCACCTTCTAGACCCGACGTGCCCTTGCTACTGCTGTTTTAACACTTTCCACCAGATCTTGCCATGATAGTGCTAGCAGATCTCTCAACAACCTCCTCAAAGCATATGTTTTTATTCAGCACCGCTCCCCCTTTCTACAATACCACATCGGCTATGCCAATCATGCTCCACCTGCAGAGAACAGCAGCTCGCTACATGTGCTGGGGGTATACCCTGCTTTGGGGGCGCCAGATATGCCCTTTGGGTATTCCGCATGGCACAGGCAGCTTCAGAGACAGCCCCTGCTCCAGCTGTAATGTCCTATGGCATGTGCTACCAGGGGAAGTGTGCAAGTCAAGGTATCTCAGTTGTTGGTATTTGCTTAGTGTACTGCTGCAGCTGGTGAGGGTAGGGGTAGGAAGGGCCCCCGTCATGGGTTGCCAGCACATGCAACAATTTATTCACCCTGGCTGTGACTGTTGCATAGGTCCAGCCCCTGGTACCTTAAACCAGCCCTGCCCCAAGCCAAAGCCCTTGCCTCTGTCAAACAGCAGCAGCAGAACCAATGTCCACAGTGTCCAATGTTTGCACCTCCTGTTTCCTCAAGTGCAAGCAGAGATAACAGCTGTGTCTAGCCTGTTGCAAAGAACTTGTTGATGCAATTATTGCCTGCTGTGCTAAATTGGTGGCAACCGCAACCACATTGAGAAAGTGCTTGAGCTGACTTTTCAGATTTTGGTCAAAAGTGGGTACGCCCCTGTGGTCACCTGAGTTAGGGTGCATGGAATGGAACTTCTCCCATTTATCAGCAAGCTTTCCTTGGCTTTACAGTACCATGTCACTAGCTGCAGTCATGCATGCTCTGCACAGCAGGCCCCACATTAGCTATCCCTGCAATGCTGAGCATTGCTACAGGCAGCAAAAAGTGTGGTTTTCAACATGGATGCTACCCCTGCTGGAGGGGCCCTGCTTCTGGCAATCTTACCATAAGCTTCAAGGTCACTGCCAAGGATTCAGTATTAACAGAAGCTGGTGTGCTTTGCATGCCAGTTTGATGGTAGGAAGCTTCCTTCTACATGCTGCAATCAGCGGCGGGCGAGACGGGCCTATGCTGCAAGGCTGTCACCCACGCTGTCACCACCACTTTGGAGGACTGTTTTCTTTGTCACCTGTCACTGCTTGAAACAAGGTCTAGCATACCACAGAGTTGTTCACTGGGCCAGGCTTGTTGTAAAACAAGACATGTTACGCATATCCCTTCGGTGCAGCACCACCTTCTAGACCCGACGTGCCCTTGCTACTGCTGTTTTAACACTTTCCACCAGATCTTGCCATGATAGTGCTGGCAGATCTCTCAACAACCTCCTCAAAGCATATGTTTTTATTCAGCACCGCTCCCCCTTTCTACAATACCACATCGGCTATGCCAATCATGCTCCACCTGCAGAGAACAGCAGCTCGCTACATGTGCTGGGGGTATACCCTGCTTTGGGGGCGCCAGATATGCCCTTTGGGTATTCCGCATGGCACAGGCAGCTTCAGAGACAGCCCCTGCTCCAGCTGTAATGTCCTATGGCATGTGCTACCAGGGGAAGTGTGCAAGTCAAGGTATCTCAGTTGTTGGTATTTGCTTAGTGTACTGCTGCAGCTGGTGAGGGTAGGGGTAGGAAGGGCCCCCGTCATGGGTTGCCAGCACATGCAACAATTTATTCACCCTGGCTGTGACTGTTGCATAGGTCCAGCCCCTGGTACCTTAAACCAGCCCTGCCCCAAGCCAAAGCCCTTGCCTCTGTCAAACAGCAGCAGCAGAACCAATGTCCACAGTGTCCAATGTTTGCACCTCCTGTTTCCTCAAGTGCAAGCAGAGATAACAGCTGTGTCTAGCCTGTTGCAAAGAACTTGTTGATGCAATTATTGCCTGCTGTGCTAAATTGGTGGCAACCGCAACCGCATTGAGAAAGTGCTTGAGCTGACTTTTCAGATTTTGGTCAAAAGTGGGTACGCCCCTGTGGTCACCTGAGTTAGGGTGCATGGAATGGAACTTCTCCCATTTATCAGCAAGCTTTCCTTGGCTTTACAGTACCATGTCACTAGCTGCAGTCATGCATGCTCTGCACAGCAGGCCCCACATTAGCTATCCCTGCAATGCTGAGCATTGCTACAGGCAGCAAAAAGTGTGGTTTTCAACATGGATGCTACCCCTGCTGGAGGGGCCCTGCTTCTGGCAATCTTACCATAAGCTTCAAGGTCACTGCCAAGGATTCAGTATTAACAGAAGCTGGTGTGCTTTGCATGCCAGTTTGATGGTAGGAAGCTTCCTTCTACATGCTGCAATCAGCGGCGGGCGAGACGGGCCTATGCTGCAAGGCTGTCCCCCATGCTGTCACCACCACTTTGGAGGACTGTTTTCTTTGTCACCTGTCACTGCTTGAAACAAGGTCTAGCATACCACAGAGTTGTTCACTGGGCCAGGCTTGTTGTAAAACAAGACATGTTACGCATATCCCTTCGGTGCAGCACCACCTTCTAGACCCGACGTGCCCTTGCTACTGCTGTTTTAACACTTTCCACCAGATCTTGCCATGATAGTGCTGGCAGATCTCTCAACAACCTCCTCAAAGCATATGTTTTTATTCAGCACCGCTCCCCCTTTCTACAATACCACATCGGCTATGCCAATCATGCTCCACCTGCAGAGAACAGCAGCTCGCTACATGTGCTGGGGGTATACCCTGCTTTGGGGGCGCCAGATATGCCCTTTGGGTATTCCGCATGGCACAGGCAGCTTCAGAGACAGCCCCTGCTCCAGCTGTAATGTCCTATGGCATGTGCTACCAGGGGAAGTGTGCAAGTCAAGGTATCTCAGTTGTTGGTATTTGCTTAGTGTACTGCTGCAGCTGGTGAGGGTAGGGGTAGGAAGGGCCCCCGTCATGGGTTGCCAGCACATGCAACAATTTATTCACCCTGGCTGTGACTGTTGCATAGGTCCAGCCCCTGGTACCTTAAACCAGCCCTGCCCCAAGCCAAAGCCCTTGCCTCTGTCAAACAGCAGCAGCAGAACCAATGTCCACAGTGTCCAATGTTTGCACCTCCTGTTTCCTCAAGTGCAAGCAGAGATAACAGCTGTGTCTAGCCTGTTGCAAAGAACTTGTTGATGCAATTATTGCCTGCTGTGCTAAATTGGTGGCAACCGCAACCGCATTGAGAAAGTGCTTGAGCTGACTTTTCAGATTTTGGTCAAAAGTGGGTACGCCCCTGTGGTCACCTGAGTTAGGGTGCATGGAATGGAACTTCTCCCATTTATCAGCAAGCTTTCCTTGGCTTTACAGTACCATGTCACTAGCTGCAGTCATGCATGCTCTGCACAGCAGGCCCCACATTAGCTATCCCTGCAATGCTGAGCATTGCTACAGGCAGCAAAAAGTGTGGTTTTCAACATGGATGCTACCCCTGCTGGAGGGGCCCTGCTTCTGGCAATCTTACCATAAGCTTCAAGGTCACTGCCAAGGATTCAGTATTAACAGAAGCTGGTGTGCTTTGCATGCCAGTTTGATGGTAGGAAGCTTCCTTCTACATGCTGCAATCAGCGGCGGGCGAGACGGGCCTATGCTGCAAGGCTGTCCCCCATGCTGTCACCACCACTTTGGAGGACTGTTTTCTTTGTCACCTGTCACTGCTTGAAACAAGGTCTAGCATACCACAGAGTTGTTCACTGGGCCAGGCTTGTTGTAAAACAAGACATGTTACGCATATCCCTTCGGTGCAGCACCACCTTCTAGACCCGACGTGCCCTTGCTACTGCTGTTTTAACACTTTCCACCAGATCTTGCCATGATAGTGCTGGCAGATCTCTCAACAACCTCCTCAAAGCATATGTTTTTATTCAGCACCGCTCCCCCTTTCTACAATACCACATCGGCTATGCCAATCATGCTCCACCTGCAGAGAACAGCAGCTCGCTACATGTGCTGGGGGTATACCCTGCTTTGGGGGCGCCAGATATGCCCTTTGGGTATTCCGCATGGCACAGGCAGCTTCAGAGACAGCCCCTGCTCCAGCTGTAATGTCCTATGGCATGTGCTACCAGGGGAAGTGTGCAAGTCAAGGTATCTCAGTTGTTGGTATTTGCTTAGTGTACTGCTGCAGCTGGTGAGGGTAGGGGTAGGAAGGGCCCCCGTCATGGGTTGCCAGCACATGCAACAATTTATTCACCCTGGCTGTGACTGTTGCATAGGTCCAGCCCCTGGTACCTTAAACCAGCCCTGCCCCAAGCCAAAGCCCTTGCCTCTGTCAAACAGCAGCAGCAGAACCAATGTCCACAGTGTCCAATGTTTGCACCTCCTGTTTCCTCAAGTGCAAGCAGAGATAACAGCTGTGTCTAGCCTGTTGCAAAGAACTTGTTGATGCAATTATTGCCTGCTGTGCTAAATTGGTGGCAACCGCAACCGCATTGAGAAAGTGCTTGAGCTGACTTTTCAGATTTTGGTCAAAAGTGGGTACGCCCCTGTGGTCACCTGAGTTAGGGTGCATGGAATGGAACTTCTCCCATTTATCAGCAAGCTTTCCTTGGCTTTACAGTACCATGTCACTAGCTGCAGTCATGCATGCTCTGCACAACAGGCCCCACATTAGCTATCCCTGCAATGCTGAGCATTGCTACAGGCAGCAAAAAGTGTGGTTTTCAACATGGATGCTACCCCTGCTGGAGGGGCCCTGCTTCTGGCAATCTTACCATAAGCTTCAAGGTCACTGCCAAGGATTCAGTATTAACAGAAGCTGGTGTGCTTTGCATGCCAGTTTGATGGTAGGAAGCTTCCTTCTACATGCTGCAATCAGCGGCGGGCGAGACGGGCCTATGCTGCAAGGCTGTCACCCATGCTGTCACCACCACTTTGGAGGACTGTTTTCTTTGTCACCTGTCACTGCTTGAAACAAGGTCTAGCATACCACAGAGTTGTTCACTGGGCCAGGCTTGTTGTAAAACAAGACATGTTACGCATATCCCTTCGGTGCAGCACCACCTTCTAGACCCGACGTGCCCTTGCTACTGCTGTTTTAACACTTTCCACCAGATCTTGCCATGATAGTGCTGGCAGATCTCTCAACAACCTCCTCAAAGCATATGTTTTTATTCAGCACCGCTCCCCCTTTCTACAATACCACATCGGCTATGCCAATCATGCTCCACCTGCAGAGAACAGCAGCTCGCTACATGTGCTGGGGGTATACCCTGCTTTGGGGGCGCCAGATATGCCCTTTGGGTATTCCGCATGGCACAGGCAGCTTCAGAGACAGCCCCTGCTCCAGCTGTAATGTCCTATGGCATGTGCTACCAGGGGAAGTGTGCAAGTCAAGGTATCTCAGTTGTTGGTATTTGCTTAGTGTACTGCTGCAGCTGGTGAGGGTAGGGGTAGGAAGGGCCCCCGTCATGGGTTGCCAGCACATGCAACAATTTATTCACCCTGGCTGTGACTGTTGCATAGGTCCAGCCCCTGGTACCTTAAACCAGCCCTGCCCCAAGCCAAAGCCCTTGCCTCTGTCAAACAGCAGCAGCAGAACCAATGTCCACAGTGTCCAATGTTTGCACCTCCTGTTTCCTCAAGTGCAAGCAGAGATAACAGCTGTGTCTAGCCTGTTGCAAAGAACTTGTTGATGCAATTATTGCCTGCTGTGCTAAATTGGTGGCAACCGCAACCGCATTGAGAAAGTGCTTGAGCTGACTTTTCAGATTTTGGTCAAAAGTGGGTACGCCCCTGTGGTCACCTGAGTTAGGGTGCATGGAATGGAACTTCTCCCATTTATCAGCAAGCTTTCCTTGGCTTTACAGTACCATGTCACTAGCTGCAGTCATGCATGCTCTGCACAGCAGGCCCCACATTAGCTATCCCTGCAATGCTGAGCATTGCTACAGGCAGCAAAAAGTGTGGTTTTCAACATGGATGCTACCCCTGCTGGAGGGGCCCTGCTTCTGGCAATCTTACCATAAGCTTCAAGGTCACTGCCAAGGATTCAGTATTAACAGAAGCTGGTGTGCTTTGCATGCCAGTTTGATGGTAGGAAGCTTCCTTCTACATGCTGCAATCAGCGGCGGGCGAGACGGGCCTATGCTGCAAGGCTGTCCCCCATGCTGTCACCACCACTTTGGAGGACTGTTTTCTTTGTCACCTGTCACTGCTTGAAACAAGGTCTAGCATACCACAGAGTTGTTCACTGGGCCAGGCTTGTTGTAAAACAAGACATGTTACGCATATCCCTTCGGTGCAGCACCACCTTCTAGACCCGACGTGCCCTTGCTACTGCTGTTTTAACACTTTCCACCAGATCTTGCCATGATAGTGCTGGCAGATCTCTCAACAACCTCCTCAAAGCATATGTTTTTATTCAGCACCGCTCCCCCTTTCTACAATACCACATCGGCTATGCCAATCATGCTCCACCTGCAGAGAACAGCAGCTCGCTACATGTGCTGGGGGTATACCCTGCTTTGGGGGCGCCAGATATGCCCTTTGGGTATTCCGCATGGCACAGGCAGCTTCAGAGACAGCCCCTGCTCCAGCTGTAATGTCCTATGGCATGTGCTACCAGGGGAAGTGTGCAAGTCAAGGTATCTCAGTTGTTGGTATTTGCTTAGTGTACTGCTGCAGCTGGTGAGGGTAGGGGTAGGAAGGGCCCCCGTCATGGGTTGCCAGCACATGCAACAATTTATTCACCCTGGCTGTGACTGTTGCATAGGTCCAGCCCCTGGTACCTTAAACCAGCCCTGCCCCAAGCCAAAGCCCTTGCCTCTGTCAAACAGCAGCAGCAGAACCAATGTCCACAGTGTCCAATGTTTGCACCTCCTGTTTCCTCAAGTGCAAGCAGAGATAACAGCTGTGTCTAGCCTGTTGCAAAGAACTTGTTGATGCAATTATTGCCTGCTGTGCTAAATTGGTGGCAACCGCAACCGCATTGAGAAAGTGCTTGAGCTGACTTTTCAGATTTTGGTCAAAAGTGGGTACGCCCCTGTGGTCACCTGAGTTAGGGTGCATGGAATGGAACTTCTCCCATTTATCAGCAAGCTTTCCTTGGCTTTACAGTACCATGTCACTAGCTGCAGTCATGCATGCTCTGCACAGCAGGCCCCACATTAGCTATCCCTGCAATGCTGAGCATTGCTACAGGCAGCAAAAAGTGTGGTTTTCAACATGGATGCTACCCCTGCTGGAGGGGCCCTGCTTCTGGCAATCTTACCATAAGCTTCAAGGTCACTGCCAAGGATTCAGTATTAACAGAAGCTGGTGTGCTTTGCATGCCAGTTTGATGGTAGGAAGCTTCCTTCTACATGCTGCAATCAGCGGCGGGCGAGACGGGCCTATGCTGCAAGGCTGTCACCCACGCTGTCACCACCACTTTGGAGGACTGTTTTCTTTGTCACCTGTCACTGCTTGAAACAAGGTCTAGCATACCACAGAGTTGTTCACTGGGCCAGGCTTGTTGTAAAACAAGACATGTTACGCATATCCCTTCGGTGCAGCACCACCTTCTAGACCCGACGTGCCCTTGCTACTGCTGTTTTAACACTTTCCACCAGATCTTGCCATGATAGTGCTAGCAGATCTCTCAACAACCTCCTCAAAGCATATGTTTTTATTCAGCACCGCTCCCCCTTTCTACAATACCACATCGGCTATGCCAATCATGCTCCACCTGCAGAGAACAGCAGCTCGCTACATGTGCTGGGGGTATACCCTGCTTTGGGGGCGCCAGATATGCCCTTTGGGTATTCCGCATGGCACAGGCAGCTTCAGAGACAGCCCCTGCTCCAGCTGTAATGTCCTATGGCATGTGCTACCAGGGGAAGTGTGCAAGTCAAGGTATCTCAGTTGTTGGTATTTGCTTAGTGTACTGCTGCAGCTGGTGAGGGTAGGGGTAGGAAGGGCCCCCGTCATGGGTTGCCAGCACATGCAACAATTTATTCACCCTGGCTGTGACTGTTGCATAGGTCCAGCCCCTGGTACCTTAAACCAGCCCTGCCCCAAGCCAAAGCCCTTGCCTCTGTCAAACAGCAGCAGCAGAACCAATGTCCACAGTGTCCAATGTTTGCACCTCCTGTTTCCTCAAGTGCAAGCAGAGATAACAGCTGTGTCTAGCCTGTTGCAAAGAACTTGTTGATGCAATTATTGCCTGCTGTGCTAAATTGGTGGCAACCGCAACCGCATTGAGAAAGTGCTTGAGCTGACTTTTCAGATTTTGGTCAAAAGTGGGTACGCCCCTGTGGTCACCTGAGTTAGGGTGCATGGAATGGAACTTCTCCCATTTATCAGCAAGCTTTCCTTGGCTTTACAGTACCATGTCACTAGCTGCAGTCATGCATGCTCTGCACAGCAGGCCCCACATTAGCTATCCCTGCAATGCTGAGCATTGCTACAGGCAGCAAAAAGTGTGGTTTTCAACATGGATGCTACCCCTGCTGGAGGGGCCCTGCTTCTGGCAATCTTACCATAAGCTTCAAGGTCACTGCCAAGGATTCAGTATTAACAGAAGCTGGTGTGCTTTGCATGCCAGTTTGATGGTAGGAAGCTTCCTTCTACATGCTGCAATCAGCGGCGGGCGAGACGGGCCTATGCTGCAAGGCTGTCCCCCATGCTGTCACCACCACTTTGGAGGACTGTTTTCTTTGTCACCTGTCACTGCTTGAAACAAGGTCTAGCATACCACAGAGTTGTTCACTGGGCCAGGCTTGTTGTAAAACAAGACATGTTACGCATATCCCTTCGGTGCAGCACCACCTTCTAGACCCGACGTGCCCTTGCTACTGCTGTTTTAACACTTTCCACCAGATCTTGCCATGATAGTGCTGGCAGATCTCTCAACAACCTCCTCAAAGCATATGTTTTTATTCAGCACCGCTCCCCCTTTCTACAATACCACATCGGCTATGCCAATCATGCTCCACCTGCAGAGAACAGCAGCTCGCTACATGTGCTGGGGGTATACCCTGCTTTGGGGGCGCCAGATATGCCCTTTGGGTATTCCGCATGGCACAGGCAGCTTCAGAGACAGCCCCTGCTCCAGCTGTAATGTCCTATGGCATGTGCTACCAGGGGAAGTGTGCAAGTCAAGGTATCTCAGTTGTTGGTATTTGCTTAGTGTACTGCTGCAGCTGGTGAGGGTAGGGGTAGGAAGGGCCCCCGTCATGGGTTGCCAGCACATGCAACAATTTATTCACCCTGGCTGTGACTGTTGCATAGGTCCAGCCCCTGGTACCTTAAACCAGCCCTGCCCCAAGCCAAAGCCCTTGCCTCTGTCAAACAGCAGCAGCAGAACCAATGTCCACAGTGTCCAATGTTTGCACCTCCTGTTTCCTCAAGTGCAAGCAGAGATAACAGCTGTGTCTAGCCTGTTGCAAAGAACTTGTTGATGCAATTATTGCCTGCTGTGCTAAATTGGTGGCAACCGCAACCGCATTGAGAAAGTGCTTGAGCTGACTTTTCAGATTTTGGTCAAAAGTGGGTACGCCCCTGTGGTCACCTGAGTTAGGGTGCATGGAATGGAACTTCTCCCATTTATCAGCAAGCTTTCCTTGGCTTTACAGTACCATGTCACTAGCTGCAGTCATGCATGCTCTGCACAGCAGGCCCCACATTAGCTATCCCTGCAATGCTGAGCATTGCTACAGGCAGCAAAAAGTGTGGTTTTCAACATGGATGCTACCCCTGCTGGAGGGGCCCTGCTTCTGGCAATCTTACCATAAGCTTCAAGGTCACTGCCAAGGATTCAGTATTAACAGAAGCTGGTGTGCTTTGCATGCCAGTTTGATGGTAGGAAGCTTCCTTCTACATGCTGCAATCAGCGGCGGGCGAGACGGGCCTATGCTGCAAGGCTGTCCCCCATGCTGTCACCACCACTTTGGAGGACTGTTTTCTTTGTCACCTGTCACTGCTTGAAACAAGGTCTAGCATACCACAGAGTTGTTCACTGGGCCAGGCTTGTTGTAAAACAAGACATGTTACGCATATCCCTTCGGTGCAGCACCACCTTCTAGACCCGACGTGCCCTTGCTACTGCTGTTTTAACACTTTCCACCAGATCTTGCCATGATAGTGCTAGCAGATCTCTCAACAACCTCCTCAAAGCATATGTTTTTATTCAGCACCGCTCCCCCTTTCTACAATACCACATCGGCTATGCCAATCATGCTCCACCTGCAGAGAACAGCAGCTCGCTACATGTGCTGGGGGTATACCCTGCTTTGGGGGCGCCAGATATGCCCTTTGGGTATTCCGCATGGCACAGGCAGCTTCAGAGACAGCCCCTGCTCCAGCTGTAATGTCCTATGGCATGTGCTACCAGGGGAAGTGTGCAAGTCAAGGTATCTCAGTTGTTGGTATTTGCTTAGTGTACTGCTGCAGCTGGTGAGGGTAGGGGTAGGAAGGGCCCCCGTCATGGGTTGCCAGCACATGCAACAATTTATTCACCCTGGCTGTGACTGTTGCATAGGTCCAGCCCCTGGTACCTTAAACCAGCCCTGCCCCAAGCCAAAGCCCTTGCCTCTGTCAAACAGCAGCAGCAGAACCAATGTCCACAGTGTCCAATGTTTGCACCTCCTGTTTCCTCAAGTGCAAGCAGAGATAACAGCTGTGTCTAGCCTGTTGCAAAGAACTTGTTGATGCAATTATTGCCTGCTGTGCTAAATTGGTGGCAACCGCAACCGCATTGAGAAAGTGCTTGAGCTGACTTTTCAGATTTTGGTCAAAAGTGGGTACGCCCCTGTGGTCACCTGAGTTAGGGTGCATGGAATGGAACTTCTCCCATTTATCAGCAAGCTTTCCTTGGCTTTACAGTACCATGTCACTAGCTGCAGTCATGCATGCTCTGCACAACAGGCCCCACATTAGCTATCCCTGCAATGCTGAGCATTGCTACAGGCAGCAAAAAGTGTGGTTTTCAACATGGATGCTACCCCTGCTGGAGGGGCCCTGCTTCTGGCAATCTTACCATAAGCTTCAAGGTCACTGCCAAGGATTCAGTATTAACAGAAGCTGGTGTGCTTTGCATGCCAGTTTGATGGTAGGAAGCTTCCTTCTACATGCTGCAATCAGCGGCGGGCGAGACGGGCCTATGCTGCAAGGCTGTCCCCCATGCTGTCACCACCACTTTGGAGGACTGTTTTCTTTGTCACCTGTCACTGCTTGAAACAAGGTCTAGCATACCACAGAGTTGTTCACTGGGCCAGGCTTGTTGTAAAACAAGACATGTTACGCATATCCCTTCGGTGCAGCACCACCTTCTAGACCCGACGTGCCCTTGCTACTGCTGTTTTAACACTTTCCACCAGATCTTGCCATGATAGTGCTGGCAGATCTCTCAACAACCTCCTCAAAGCATATGTTTTTATTCAGCACCGCTCCCCCTTTCTACAATACCACATCGGCTATGCCAATCATGCTCCACCTGCAGAGAACAGCAGCTCGCTACATGTGCTGGGGGTATACCCTGCTTTGGGGGCGCCAGATATGCCCTTTGGGTATTCCGCATGGCACAGGCAGCTTCAGAGACAGCCCCTGCTCCAGCTGTAATGTCCTATGGCATGTGCTACCAGGGGAAGTGTGCAAGTCAAGGTATCTCAGTTGTTGGTATTTGCTTAGTGTACTGCTGCAGCTGGTGAGGGTAGGGGTAGGAAGGGCCCCCGTCATGGGTTGCCAGCACATGCAACAATTTATTCACCCTGGCTGTGACTGTTGCATAGGTCCAGCCCCTGGTACCTTAAACCAGCCCTGCCCCAAGCCAAAGCCCTTGCCTCTGTCAAACAGCAGCAGCAGAACCAATGTCCACAGTGTCCAATGTTTGCACCTCCTGTTTCCTCAAGTGCAAGCAGAGATAACAGCTGTGTCTAGCCTGTTGCAAAGAACTTGTTGATGCAATTATTGCCTGCTGTGCTAAATTGGTGGCAACCGCAACCGCATTGAGAAAGTGCTTGAGCTGACTTTTCAGATTTTGGTCAAAAGTGGGTACGCCCCTGTGGTCACCTGAGTTAGGGTGCATGGAATGGAACTTCTCCCATTTATCAGCAAGCTTTCCTTGGCTTTACAGTACCATGTCACTAGCTGCAGTCATGCATGCTCTGCACAGCAGGCCCCACATTAGCTATCCCTGCAATGCTGAGCATTGCTACAGGCAGCAAAAAGTGTGGTTTTCAACATGGATGCTACCCCTGCTGGAGGGGCCCTGCTTCTGGCAATCTTACCATAAGCTTCAAGGTCACTGCCAAGGATTCAGTATTAACAGAAGCTGGTGTGCTTTGCATGCCAGTTTGATGGTAGGAAGCTTCCTTCTACATGCTGCAATCAGCGGCGGGCGAGACGGGCCTATGCTGCAAGGCTGTCCCCCATGCTGTCACCACCACTTTGGAGGACTGTTTTCTTTGTCACCTGTCACTGCTTGAAACAAGGTCTAGCATACCACAGAGTTGTTCACTGGGCCAGGCTTGTTGTAAAACAAGACATGTTACGCATATCCCTTCGGTGCAGCACCACCTTCTAGACCCGACGTGCCCTTGCTACTGCTGTTTTAACACTTTCCACCAGATCTTGCCATGAAAGTGCTGGCAGATCTCTCAACAACCTCCTCAAAGCATATGTTTTTATTCAGCACCGCTCCCCCTTTCTACAATACCACATCGGCTATGCCAATCATGCTCCACCTGCAGAGAACAGCAGCTCGCTACATGTGCTGGGGGTATACCCTGCTTTGGGGGCGCCAGATATGCCCTTTGGGTATTCCGCATGGCACAGGCAGCTTCAGAGACAGCCCCTGCTCCAGCTGTAATGTCCTATGGCATGTGCTACCAGGGGAATTGTGCAAGTCAAGGTATCTCAGTTGTTGGTATTTGCTTAGTGTACTGCTGCAGCTGGTGAGGGTAGGGGTAGGAAGGGCCCCCGTCATGGGTTGCCAGCACATGCAACAATTTATTCACCCTGGCTGTGACTGTTGCATAGGTCCAGCCCCTGGTACCTTAAACCAGCCCTGCCCCAAGCCAAAGCCCTTGCCTCTGTCAAACAGCAGCAGCAGAACCAATGTCCACAGTGTCCAATGTTTGCACCTCCTGTTTCCTCAAGTGCAAGCAGAGATAACAGCTGTGTCTAGCCTGTTGCAAAGAACTTGTTGATGCAATTATTGCCTGCTGTGCTAAATTGGTGGCAACCGCAACCGCATTGAGAAAGTGCTTGAGCTGACTTTTCAGATTTTGGTCAAAAGTGGGTACGCCCCTGTGGTCACCTGAGTTAGGGTGCATGGAATGGAACTTCTCCCATTTATCAGCAAGCTTTCCTTGGCTTTACAGTACCATGTCACTAGCTGCAGTCATGCATGCTCTGCACAGCAGGCCCCACATTAGCTATCCCTGCAATGCTGAGCATTGCTACAGGCAGCAAAAAGTGTGGTTTTCAACATGGATGCTACCCCTGCTGGAGGGGCCCTGCTTCTGGCAATCTTACCATAAGCTTCAAGGTCACTGCCAAGGATTCAGTATTAACAGAAGCTGGTGTGCTTTGCATGCCAGTTTGATGGTAGGAAGCTTCCTTCTACATGCTGCAATCAGCGGCGGGCGAGACGGGCCTATGCTGCAAGGCTGTCACCCACGCTGTCACCACCACTTTGGAGGACTGTTTTCTTTGTCACCTGTCACTGCTTGAAACAAGGTCTAGCATACCACAGAGTTGTTCACTGGGCCAGGCTTGTTGTAAAACAAGACATGTTACGCATATCCCTTCGGTGCAGCACCACCTTCTAGACCCGACGTGCCCTTGCTACTGCTGTTTTAACACTTTCCACCAGATCTTGCCATGATAGTGCTAGCAGATCTCTCAACAACCTCCTCAAAGCATATGTTTTTATTCAGCACCGCTCCCCCTTTCTACAATACCACATCGGCTATGCCAATCATGCTCCACCTGCAGAGAACAGCAGCTCGCTACATGTGCTGGGGGTATACCCTGCTTTGGGGGCGCCAGATATGCCCTTTGGGTATTCCGCATGGCACAGGCAGCTTCAGAGACAGCCCCTGCTCCAGCTGTAATGTCCTATGGCATGTGCTACCAGGGGAAGTGTGCAAGTCAAGGTATCTCAGTTGTTGGTATTTGCTTAGTGTACTGCTGCAGCTGGTGAGGTTAGGGGTAGGAAGGGCCCCCGTCATGGGTTGCCAGCACATGCAACAATTTATTCACCCTGGCTGTGACTGTTGCATAGGTCCAGCCCCTGGTACCTTAAACCAGCCCTGCCCCAAGCCAAAGCCCTTGCCTCTGTCAAACAGCAGCAGCAGAACCAATGTCCACTGTGTCCAATGTTTGCACCTCCTGTTTCCTCAAGTGCAAGCAGAGATAACAGCTGTGTCTAGCCTGTTGCAAAGAACTTGTTGATGCAATTATTGCCTGCTGTGCTAAATTGGTGGCAACCGCAACCGCATTGAGAAAGTGCTTGAGCTGACTTTTCAGATTTTGGTCAAAAGTGGGTACGCCCCTGTGGTCACCTGAGTTAGGGTGCATGGAATGGAACTTCTCCCATTTATCAGCAAGCTTTCCTTGGCTTTACAGTACCATGTCACTAGCTGCAGTCATGCATGCTCTGCACAGCAGGCCCCACATTAGCTATCCCTGCAATGCTGAGCATTGCTACAGGCAGCAAAAAGTGTGGTTTTCAACATGGATGCTACCCCTGCTGGAGGGGCCCTGCTTCTGGCAATCTTACCATAAGCTTCAAGGTCACTGCCAAGGATTCAGTATTAACAGAAGCTGGTGTGCTTTGCATGCCAGTTTGATGGTAGGAAGCTTCCTTCTACATGCTGCAATCAGCGGCGGGCGAGACGGGCCTATGCTGCAAGGCTGTCCCCCATGCTGTCACCACCACTTTGGAGGACTGTTTTCTTTGTCACCTGTCACTGCTTGAAACAAGGTCTAGCATACCACAGAGTTGTTCACTGGGCCAGGCTTGTTGTAAAACAAGACATGTTACGCATATCCCTTCGGTGCAGCACCACCTTCTAGACCCGACGTGCCCTTGCTACTGCTGTTTTAACACTTTCCACCAGATCTTGCCATGATAGTGCTGGCAGATCTCTCAACAACCTCCTCAAAGCATATGTTTTTATTCAGCACCGCTCCCCCTTTCTACAATACCACATCGGCTATGCCAATCATGCTCCACCTGCAGAGAACAGCAGCTCGCTACATGTGCTGGGGGTATACCCTGCTTTGGGGGCGCCAGATATGCCCTTTGGGTATTCCGCATGGCACAGGCAGCTTCAGAGACAGCCCCTGCTCCAGCTGTAATGTCCTATGGCATGTGCTACCAGGGGAATTGTGCAAGTCAAGGTATCTCAGTTGTTGGTATTTGCTTAGTGTACTGCTGCAGCTGGTGAGGGTAGGGGTAGGAAGGGCCCCCGTCATGGGTTGCCAGCACATGCAACAATTTATTCACCCTGGCTGTGACTGTTGCATAGGTCCAGCCCCTGGTACCTTAAACCAGCCCTGCCCCAAGCCAAAGCCCTTGCCTCTGTCAAACAGCAGCAGCAGAACCAATGTCCACAGTGTCCAATGTTTGCACCTCCTGTTTCCTCAAGTGCAAGCAGAGATAACAGCTGTGTCTAGCCTGTTGCAAAGAACTTGTTGATGCAATTATTGCCTGCTGTGCTAAATTGGTGGCAACCGCAACCGCATTGAGAAAGTGCTTGAGCTGACTTTTCAGATTTTGGTCAAAAGTGGGTACGCCCCTGTGGTCACCTGAGTTAGGGTGCATGGAATGGAACTTCTCCCATTTATCAGCAAGCTTTCCTTGGCTTTACAGTACCATGTCACTAGCTGCAGTCATGCATGCTCTGCACAGCAGGCCCCACATTAGCTATCCCTGCAATGCTGAGCATTGCTACAGGCAGCAAAAAGTGTGGTTTTCAACATGGATGCTACCCCTGCTGGAGGGGCCCTGCTTCTGGCAATCTTACCATAAGCTTCAAGGTCACTGCCAAGGATTCAGTATTAACAGAAGCTGGTGTGCTTTGCATGCCAGTTTGATGGTAGGAAGCTTCCTTCTACATGCTGCAATCAGCAGCGGGCGAGACGGGCCTATGCTGCAAGGCTGTCACCCACGCTGTCACCACCACTTTGGAGGACTGTTTTCTTTGTCACCTGTCACTGCTTGAAACAAGGTCTAGCATACCACAGAGTTGTTCACTGGGCCAGGCTTGTTGTAAAACAAGACATGTTACGCATATCCCTTCGGTGCAGCACCACCTTCTAAACCCGACGTGCCCTTGCTACTGCTGTTTTAACACTTTCCACCAGATCTTGCCATGATAGTGCTAGCAGATCTCTCAACAACCTCCTCAAAGCATATGTTTTTATTCAGCACCGCTCCCCCTTTCTACAATACCACATCGGCTATGCCAATCATGCTCCACCTGCAGAGAACAGCAGCTCGCTACATGTGCTGGGGGTATACCCTGCTTTGGGGGCGCCAGATATGCCCTTTGGGTATTCCGCATGGCACAGGCAGCTTCAGAGACAGCCCCTGCTCCAGCTGTAATGTCCTATGGCATGTGCTACCAGGGGAAGTGTGCAAGTCAAGGTATCTCAGTTGTTGGTATTTGCTTAGTGTACTGCTGCAGCTGGTGAGGGTAGGGGTAGGAAGGGCCCCCGTCATGGGTTGCCAGCACATGCAACAATTTATTCACCCTGGCTGTGACTGTTGCATAGGTCCAGCCCCTGGTACCTTAAACCAGCCCTGCCCCAAGCCAAAGCCCTTGCCTCTGTCAAACAGCAGCAGCAGAACCAATGTCCACTGTGTCCAATGTTTGCACCTCCTGTTTCCTCAAGTGCAAGCAGAGATAACAGCTGTGTCTAGCCTGTTGCAAAGAACTTGTTGATGCAATTATTGCCTGCTGTGCTAAATTGGTGGCAACCGCAACCGCATTGAGAAAGTGCTTGAGCTGACTTTTCAGATTTTGGTCAAAAGTGGGTACGCCCCTGTGGTCACCTGAGTTAGGGTGCATGGAATGGAACTTCTCCCATTTATCAGCAAGCTTTCCTTGGCTTTACAGTACCATGTCACTAGCTGCAGTCATGCATGCTCTGCACAGCAGGCCCCACATTAGCTATCCCTGCAATGCTGAGCATTGCTACAGGCAGCAAAAAGTGTGGTTTTCAACATGGATGCTACCCCTGCTGGAGGGGCCCTGCTTCTGGCAATCTTACCATAAGCTTCAAGGTCACTGCCAAGGATTCAGTATTAACAGAAGCTGGTGTGCTTTGCATGCCAGTTTGATGGTAGGAAGCTTCCTTCTACATGCTGCAATCAGCGGCGGGCGAGACGGGCCTATGCTGCAAGGCTGTCACCCACGCTGTCACCACCACTTTGGAGGACTGTTTTCTTTGTCACCTGTCACTGCTTGAAACAAGGTCTAGCATACCACAGAGTTGTTCACTGGGCCAGGCTTGTTGTAAAACAAGACATGTTACGCATATCCCTTCGGTGCAGCACCACCTTCTAGACCCGACGTGCCCTTGCTACTGCTGTTTTAACACTTTCCACCAGATCTTGCCATGATAGTGCTAGCAGATCTCTCAACAACCTCCTCAAAGCATATGTTTTTATTCAGCACCGCTCCCCCTTTCTACAATACCACATCGGCTATGCCAATCATGCTCCACCTGCAGAGAACAGCAGCTCGCTACATGTGCTGGGGGTATACCCTGCTTTGGGGGCGCCAGATATGCCCTTTGGGTATTCCGCATGGCACAGGCAGCTTCAGAGACAGCCCCTGCTCCAGCTGTAATGTCCTATGGCATGTGCTACCAGGGGAAGTGTGCAAGTCAAGGTATCTCAGTTGTTGGTATTTGCTTAGTGTACTGCTGCAGCTGGTGAGGGTAGGGGTAGGAAGGGCCCCCGTCATGGGTTGCCAGCACATGCAACAATTTATTCACCCTGGCTGTGACTGTTGCATAGGTCCAGCCCCTGGTACCTTAAACCAGCCCTGCCCCAAGCCAAAGCCCTTGCCTCTGTCAAACAGCAGCAGCAGAACCAATGTCCACTGTGTCCAATGTTTGCACCTCCTGTTTCCTCAAGTGCAAGCAGAGATAACAGCTGTGTCTAGCCTGTTGCAAAGAACTTGTTGATGCAATTATTGCCTGCTGTGCTAATTGGTGGCAACCGCAACCGCATTGAGAAAGTGCTTGAGCTGACTTTTCAGATTTTGGTCAAAAGTGGGTACGCCCCTGTGGTCACCTGAGTTAGGGTGCATGGAATGGAACTTCTCCCATTTATCAGCAAGCTTTCCTTGGCTTTACAGTACCATGTCACTAGCTGCAGTCATGCATGCTCTGCACAGCAGGCCCCACATTAGCTATCCCTGCAATGCTGAGCATTGCTACAGGCAGCAAAAAGTGTGGTTTTCAACATGGATGCTACCCCTGCTGGAGGGGCCCTGCTTCTGGCAATCTTACCATAAGCTTCAAGGTCACTGCCAAGGATTCAGTATTAACAGAAGCTGGTGTGCTTTGCATGCCAGTTTGATGGTAGGAAGCTTCCTTCTACATGCTGCAATCAGCGGCGGGCGAGACGGGCCTATGCTGCAAGGCTGTCACCCACGCTGTCACCACCACTTTGGAGGACTGTTTTCTTTGTCACCTGTCACTGCTTGAAACAAGGTCTAGCATACCACAGAGTTGTTCACTGGGCCAGGCTTGTTGTAAAACAAGACATGTTACGCATATCCCTTCGGTGCAGCACCACCTTCTAGACCCGACGTGCCCTTGCTACTGCTGTTTTAACACTTTCCACCAGATCTTGCCATGATAGTGCTAGCAGATCTCTCAACAACCTCCTCAAAGCATATGTTTTTATTCAGCACCGCTCCCCCTTTCTACAATACCACATCGGCTATGCCAATCATGCTCCACCTGCAGAGAACAGCAGCTCGCTACATGTGCTGGGGGTTATACCCTGCTTTGGGGGCGCCAGATATGCCCTTTGGGTATTCCGCATGGCACAGGCAGCTTCAGAGACAGCCCCTGCTCCAGCTGTAATGTCCTATGGCATGTGCTACCAGGGGAAGTGTGCAAGTCAAGGTATCTCAGTTGTTGGTATTTGCTTAGTGTACTGCTGCAGCTGGTGAGGGTAGGGGTAGGAAGGGCCCCCGTCATGGGTTGCCAGCACATGCAACAATTTATTCACCCTGGCTGTGACTGTTGCATAGGTCCAGCCCCTGGTACCTTAAACCAGCCCTGCCCCAAGCCAAAGCCCTTGCCTCTGTCAAACAGCAGCAGCAGAACCAATGTCCACTGTGTCCAATGTTTGCACCTCCTGTTTCCTCAAGTGCAAGCAGAGATAACAGCTGTGTCTAGCCTGTTGCAAAGAACTTGTTGATGCAATTATTGCCTGCTGTGCTAAATTGGTGGCAACCGCAACCGCATTGAGAAAGTGCTTGAGCTGACTTTTCAGATTTTGGTCAAAAGTGGGTACGCCCCTGTGGTCACCTGAGTTAGGGTGCATGGAATGGAACTTCTCCCATTTATCAGCAAGCTTTCCTTGGCTTTACAGTACCATGTCACTAGCTGCAGTCATGCATGCTCTGCACAGCAGGCCCCACATTAGCTATCCCTGCAATGCTGAGCATTGCTACAGGCAGCAAAAAGTGTGGTTTTCAACATGGATGCTACCCCTGCTGGAGGGGCCCTGCTTCTGGCAATCTTACCATAAGCTTCAAGGTCACTGCCAAGGATTCAGTATTAACAGAAGCTGGTGTGCTTTGCATGCCAGTTTGATGGTAGGAAGCTTCCTTCTACATGCTGCAATCAGCGGCGGGCGAGACGGGCCTATGCTGCAAGGCTGTCACCCACGCTGTCACCACCACTTTGGAGGACTGTTTTCTTTGTCACCTGACACTGCTTGAAACAAGGTCTAGCATACCACAGAGTTGTTCACTGGGCCAGGCTTGTTGTAAAACAAGACATGTTACGCATATCCCTTCGGTGCAGCACCACCTTCTAGACCCGACGTGCCCTTGCTACTGCTGTTTTAACACTTTCCACCAGATCTTGCCATGATAGTGCTAGCAGATCTCTCAACAACCTCCTCAAAGCATATGTTTTTATTCAGCACCGCTCCCCCTTTCTACAATACCACATCGGCTATGCCAATCATGCTCCACCTGCAGAGAACAGCAGCTCGCTACATGTGCTGGGGGTATACCCTGCTTTGGGGGCGCCAGATATGCCCTTTGGGTATTCCGCATGGCACAGGCAGCTTCAGAGACAGCCCCTGCTCCAGCTGTAATGTCCTATGGCATGTGCTACCAGGGGAAGTGTGCAAGTCAAGGTATCTCAGTTGTTGGTATTTGCTTAGTGTACTGCTGCAGCTGGTGAGGGTAGGGGTAGGAAGGGCCCCCGTCATGGGTTGCCAGCACATGCAACAATTTATTCACCCTGGCTGTGACTGTTGCATAGGTCCAGCCCCTGGTACCTTAAACCAGCCCTGCCCCAAGCCAAAGCCCTTGCCTCTGTCAAACAGCAGCAGCAGAACCAATGTCCACTGTGTCCAATGTTTGCACCTCCTGTTTCCTCAAGTGCAAGCAGAGATAACAGCTGTGTCTAGCCTGTTGCAAAGAACTTGTTGATGCAATTATTGCCTGCTGTGCTAAATTGGTGGCAACCGCAACCGCATTGAGAAAGTGCTTGAGCTGACTTTTCAGATTTTGGTCAAAAGTGGGTACGCCCCTGTGGTCACCTGAGTTAGGGTGCATGGAATGGAACTTCTCCCATTTATCAGCAAGCTTTCCTTGGCTTTACAGTACCATGTCACTAGCTGCAGTCATGCATGCTCTGCACAGCAGGCCCCACATTAGCTATCCCTGCAATGCTGAGCATTGCTACAGGCAGCAAAAAGTGTGGTTTTCAACATGGATGCTACCCCTGCTGGAGGGGCCCTGCTTCTGGCAATCTTACCATAAGCTTCAAGGTCACTGCCAAGGATTCAGTATTAACAGAAGCTGGTGTGCTTTGCATGCCAGTTTGATGGTAGGAAGCTTCCTTCTACATGCTGCAATCAGCGGCGGGCGAGACGGGCCTATGCTGCAAGGCTGTCCCCCACGCTGTCACCACCACTTTGGAGGACTGTTTTCTTTGTCACCTGTCACTGCTTGAAACAAGGTCTAGCATACCACAGAGTTGTTCACTGGGCCAGGCTTGTTGTAAAACAAGACATGTTACGCATATCCCTTCGGTGCAGCACCACCTTCTAGACCCGACGTGCCCTTGCTACTGCTGTTTTAACACTTTCCACCAGATCTTGCCATGATAGTGCTGGCAGATCTCTCAACAACCTCCTCAAAGCATATGTTTTTATTCAGCACCGCTCCCCCTTTCTACAATACCACATCGGCTATGCCAATCATGCTCCACCTGCAGAGAACAGCAGCTCGCTACATGTGCTGGGGGTTATACCCTGCTTTGGGGGCGCCAGATATGCCCTTTGGGTATTCCGCATGGCACAGGCAGCTTCAGAGACAGCCCCTGCTCCAGCTGTAATGTCCTATGGCATGTGCTACCAGGGGAAGTGTGCAAGTCAAGGTATCTCAGTTGTTGGTATTTGCTTAGTGTACTGCTGCAGCTGGTGAGGGTAGGGGTAGGAAGGGCCCCCGTCATGGGTTGCCAGCACATGCAACAATTTATTCACCCTGGCTGTGACTGTTGCATAGGTCCAGCCCCTGGTACCTTAAACCAGCCCTGCCCCAAGCCAAAGCCCTTGCCTCTGTCAAACAGCAGCAGCAGAACCAATGTCCACTGTGTCCAATGTTTGCACCTCCTGTTTCCTCAAGTGCAAGCAGAGATAACAGCTGTGTCTAGCCTGTTGCAAAGAACTTGTTGATGCAATTATTGCCTGCTGTGCTAAATTGGTGGCAACCGCAACCGCATTGAGAAAGTGCTTGAGCTGACTTTTCAGATTTTGGTCAAAAGTGGGTACGCCCCTGTGGTCACCTGAGTTAGGGTGCATGGAATGGAACTTCTCCCATTTATGAGCAAGCTTTCCTTGGCTTTACAGTACCATGTCACTAGCTGCAGTCATGCATGCTCTGCACAGCAGGCCCCACATTAGCTATCCCTGCAATGCTGAGCATTGCTACAGGCAGCAAAAAGTGTGGTTTTCAACATGGATGCTACCCCTGCTGGAGGGGCCCTGCTTCTGGCAATCTTACCATAAGCTTCAAGGTCACTGCCAAGGATTCAGTATTAACAGAAGCTGGTGTGCTTTGCATGCCAGTTTGATGGTAGGAAGCTTCCTTCTACATGCTGCAATCAGCGGCGGGCGAGACGGGCCTATGCTGCAAGGCTGTCCCCCACGCTGTCACCACCACTTTGGAGGACTGTTTTCTTTGTCACCTGACACTGCTTGAAACAAGGTCTAGCATACCACAGAGTTGTTCACTGGGCCAGGCTTGTTGTAAAACAAGACATGTTACGCATATCCCTTCGGTGCAGCACCACCTTCTAGACCCGACGTGCCCTTGCTACTGCTGTTTTAACACTTTCCACCAGATCTTGCCATGATAGTGCTAGCAGATCTCTCAACAACCTCCTCAAAGCATATGTTTTTATTCAGCACCGCTCCCCCTTTCTACAATACCACATCGGCTATGCCAATCATGCTCCACCTGCAGAGAACAGCAGCTCGCTACATGTGCTGGGGGTATACCCTGCTTTGGGGGCGCCAGATATGCCCTTTGGGTATTCCGCATGGCACAGGCAGCTTCAGAGACAGCCCCTGCTCCAGCTGTAATGTCCTATGGCATGTGCTACCAGGGGAAGTGTGCAAGTCAAGGTATCTCAGTTGTTGGTATTTGCTTAGTGTACTGCTGCAGCTGGTGAGGGTAGGGGTAGGAAGGGCCCCCGTCATGGGTTGCCAGCACATGCAACAATTTATTCACCCTGGCTGTGACTGTTGCATAGGTCCAGCCCCTGGTACCTTAAACCAGCCCTGCCCCAAGCCAAAGCCCTTGCCTCTGTCAAACAGCAGCAGCAGAACCAATGTCCACTGTGTCCAATGTTTGCACCTCCTGTTTCCTCAAGTGCAAGCAGAGATAACAGCTGTGTCTAGCCTGTTGCAAAGAACTTGTTGATGCAATTATTGCCTGCTGTGCTAAATTGGTGGCAACCGCAACCGCATTGAGAAAGTGCTTGAGCTGACTTTTCAGATTTTGGTCAAAAGTGGGTACGCCCCTGTGGTCACCTGAGTTAGGGTGCATGGAATGGAACTTCTCCCATTTATCAGCAAGCTTTCCTTGGCTTTACAGTACCATGTCACTAGCTGCAGTCATGCATGCTCTGCACAGCAGGCCCCACATTAGCTATCCCTGCAATGCTGAGCATTGCTACAGGCAGCAAAAAGTGTGGTTTTCAACATGGATGCTACCCCTGCTGGAGGGGCCCTGCTTCTGGCAATCTTACCATAAGCTTCAAGGTCACTGCCAAGGATTCAGTATTAACAGAAGCTGGTGTGCTTTGCATGCCAGTTTGATGGTAGGAAGCTTCCTTCTACATGCTGCAATCAGCGGCGGGCGAGACGGGCCTATGCTGCAAGGCTGTCACCCACGCTGTCACCACCACTTTGGAGGACTGTTTTCTTTGTCACCTGTCACTGCTTGAAACAAGGTCTAGCATACCACAGAGTTGTTCACTGGGCCAGGCTTGTTGTAAAACAAGACATGTTACGCATATCCCTTCGGTGCAGCACCACCTTCTAGACCCGACGTGCCCTTGCTACTGCTGTTTTAACACTTTCCACCAGATCTTGCCATGATAGTGCTAGCAGATCTCTCAACAACCTCCTCAAAGCATATGTTTTTATTCAGCACCGCTCCCCCTTTCTACAATACCACATCGGCTATGCCAATCATGCTCCACCTGCAGAGAACAGCAGCTCGCTACATGTGCTGGGGGTATACCCTGCTTTGGGGGCGCCAGATATGCCCTTTGGGTATTCCGCATGGCACAGGCAGCTTCAGAGACAGCCCCTGCTCCAGCTGTAATGTCCTATGGCATGTGCTACCAGGGGAAGTGTGCAAGTCAAGGTATCTCAGTTGTTGGTATTTGCTTAGTGTACTGCTGCAGCTGGTGAGGGTAGGGGTAGGAAGGGCCCCCTGTTGTGTCCGGGCTGGACACTCGGAGGAAGAATGACGGGACGCCCCTTGAAACCGCTAATGTAGTGAGAGCCCCCTCGCTCACTACCGTCGTGACCCGGTTCGTAACGCTACCGTAGTGACACTGATGTCACTAAGTCATTAGCAGTGTTAATAAACGAGTGCCGACGCGGTACCACGTCCCAGCCAGGCCTATGCCTGACTGCTCCTAGCCAGGGCCTAGCCTGACTCTAAGGGCTGGACTAGTTATGTAGCTTGTACACTACATACCTCCCCCCTTAGTCCAAGGCTGTCCTCAGACTTGTCTAGTATAGGAACTGGAAATATTTACAAGTGAGTGCCTATGCACCATGGGTTGCCAGCACATGCAACAATTTATTCACCCTGGCTGTGACTGTTGCATAGGTCCAGCCCCTGGTACCTTAAACCAGCCCTGCCCCAAGCCAAAGCCCTTGCCTCTGTCAAACAGCAGCAGCAGAACCAATGTCCACTGTGTCCAATGTTTGCACCTCCTGTTTCCTCAAGTGCAAGCAGAGATAACAGCTGTGTCTAGCCTGTTGCAAAGAACTTGTTGATGCAATTATTGCCTGCTGTGCTAAATTGGTGGCAACCGCAACCGCATTGAGAAAGTGCTTGAGCTGACTTTTCAGATTTTGGTCAAAAGTGGGTACGCCCCTGTGGTCACCTGAGTTAGGGTGCATGGAATGGAACTTCTCCCATTTATCAGCAAGCTTTCCTTGGCTTTACAGTACCATGTCACTAGCTGCAGTCATGCATGCTCTGCACAGCAGGCCCCACATTAGCTATCCCTGCAATGCTGAGCATTGCTACAGGCAGCAAAAAGTGTGGTTTTCAACATGGATGCTACCCCTGCTGGAGGGGCCCTGCTTCTGGCAATCTTACCATAAGCTTCAAGGTCACTGCCAAGGATTCAGTATTAACAGAAGCTGGTGTGCTTTGCATGCCAGTTTGATGGTAGGAAGCTTCCTTCTACATGCTGCAATCAGCGGCGGGCGAGACGGGCCTATGCTGCAAGGCTGTCCCCCATGCTGTCACCACCACTTTGGAGGACTGTTTTCTTTGTCACCTGTCACTGCTTGAAACAAGGTCTAGCATACCACAGAGTTGTTCACTGGGCCAGGCTTGTTGTAAAACAAGACATGTTACGCATATCCCTTCGGTGCAGCACCACCTTCTAGACCCGACGTGCCCTTGCTACTGCTGTTTTAACACTTTCCACCAGATCTTGCCATGATAGTGCTGGCAGATCTCTCAACAACCTCCTCAAAGCATATGTTTTTATTCAGCACCGCTCCCCCTTTCTACAATACCACATCGGCTATGCCAATCATGCTCCACCTGCAGAGAACAGCAGCTCGCTACATGTGCTGGGGGTATACCCTGCTTTGGGGGCGCCAGATATGCCCTTTGGGTATTCCGCATGGCACAGGCAGCTTCAGAGACAGCCCCTGCTCCAGCTGTAATGTCCTATGGCATGTGCTACCAGGGGAAGTGTGCAAGTCAAGGTATCTCAGTTGTTGGTATTTGCTTAGTGTACTGCTGCAGCTGGTGAGGGTAGGGGTAGGAAGGGCCCCCGTCATGGGTTGCCAGCACATGCAACAATTTATTCACCCTGGCTGTGACTGTTGCATAGGTCCAGCCCCTGGTACCTTAAACCAGCCCTGCCCCAAGCCAAAGCCCTTGCCTCTGTCAAACAGCAGCAGCAGAACCAATGTCCACAGTGTCCAATGTTTGCACCTCCTGTTTCCTCAAGTGCAAGCAGAGATAACAGCTGTGTCTAGCCTGTTGCAAAGAACTTGTTGATGCAATTATTGCCTGCTGTGCTAAATTGGTGGCAACCGCAACCGCATTGAGAAAGTGCTTGAGCTGACTTTTCAGATTTTGGTCAAAAGTGGGTACGCCCCTGTGGTCACCTGAGTTAGGGTGCATGGAATGGAACTTCTCCCATTTATCAGCAAGCTTTCCTTGGCTTTACAGTACCATGTCACTAGCTGCAGTCATGCATGCTCTGCACAGCAGGCCCCACATTAGCTATCCCTGCAATGCTGAGCATTGCTACAGGCAGCAAAAAGTGTGGTTTTCAACATGGATGCTACCCCTGCTGGAGGGGCCCTGCTTCTGGCAATCTTACCATAAGCTTCAAGGTCACTGCCAAGGATTCAGTATTAACAGAAGCTGGTGTGCTTTGCATGCCAGTTTGATGGTAGGAAGCTTCCTTCTACATGCTGCAATCAGCGGCGGGCGAGACGGGCCTATGCTGCAAGGCTGTCCCCCATGCTGTCACCACCACTTTGGAGGACTGTTTTCTTTGTCACCTGTCACTGCTTGAAACAAGGTCTAGCATACCACAGAGTTGTTCACTGGGCCAGGCTTGTTGTAAAACAAGACATGTTACGCATATCCCTTCGGTGCAGCACCACCTTCTAGACCCGACGTGCCCTTGCTACTGCTGTTTTAACACTTTCCACCAGATCTTGCCATGATAGTGCTAGCAGATCTCTCAACAACCTCCTCAAAGCATATGTTTTTATTCAGCACCGCTCCCCCTTTCTACAATACCACATCGGCTATGCCAATCATGCTCCACCTGCAGAGAACAGCAGCTCGCTACATGTGCTGGGGGTATACCCTGCTTTGGGGGCGCCAGATATGCCCTTTGGGTATTCCGCATGGCACAGGCAGCTTCAGAGACAGCCCCTGCTCCAGCTGTAATGTCCTATGGCATGTGCTACCAGGGGAAGTGTGCAAGTCAAGGTATCTCAGTTGTTGGTATTTGCTTAGTGTACTGCTGCAGCTGGTGAGGGTAGGGGTAGGAAGGGCCCCCGTCATGGGTTGCCAGCACATGCAACAATTTATTCACCCTGGCTGTGACTGTTGCATAGGTCCAGCCCCTGGTACCTTAAACCAGCCCTGCCCCAAGCCAAAGCCCTTGCCTCTGTCAAACAGCAGCAGCAGAACCAATGTCCACAGTGTCCAATGTTTGCACCTCCTGTTTCCTCAAGTGCAAGCAGAGATAACAGCTGTGTCTAGCCTGTTGCAAAGAACTTGTTGATGCAATTATTGCCTGCTGTGCTAAATTGGTGGCAACCGCAACCGCATTGAGAAAGTGCTTGAGCTGACTTTTCAGATTTTGGTCAAAAGTGGGTACGCCCCTGTGGTCACCTGAGTTAGGGTGCATGGAATGGAACTTCTCCCATTTATCAGCAAGCTTTCCTTGGCTTTACAGTACCATGTCACTAGCTGCAGTCATGCATGCTCTGCACAACAGGCCCCACATTAGCTATCCCTGCAATGCTGAGCATTGCTACAGGCAGCAAAAAGTGTGGTTTTCAACATGGATGCTACCCCTGCTGGAGGGGCCCTGCTTCTGGCAATCTTACCATAAGCTTCAAGGTCACTGCCAAGGATTCAGTATTAACAGAAGCTGGTGTGCTTTGCATGCCAGTTTGATGGTAGGAAGCTTCCTTCTACATGCTGCAATCAGCGGCGGGCGAGACGGGCCTATGCTGCAAGGCTGTCCCCCATGCTGTCACCACCACTTTGGAGGACTGTTTTCTTTGTCACCTGTCACTGCTTGAAACAAGGTCTAGCATACCACAGAGTTGTTCACTGGGCCAGGCTTGTTGTAAAACAAGACATGTTACGCATATCCCTTCGGTGCAGCACCACCTTCTAGACCCGACGTGCCCTTGCTACTGCTGTTTTAACACTTTCCACCAGATCTTGCCATGATAGTGCTGGCAGATCTCTCAACAACCTCCTCAAAGCATATGTTTTTATTCAGCACCGCTCCCCCTTTCTACAATACCACATCGGCTATGCCAATCATGCTCCACCTGCAGAGAACAGCAGCTCGCTACATGTGCTGGGGGTATACCCTGCTTTGGGGGCGCCAGATATGCCCTTTGGGTATTCCGCATGGCACAGGCAGCTTCAGAGACAGCCCCTGCTCCAGCTGTAATGTCCTATGGCATGTGCTACCAGGGGAAGTGTGCAAGTCAAGGTATCTCAGTTGTTGGTATTTGCTTAGTGTACTGCTGCAGCTGGTGAGGGTAGGGGTAGGAAGGGCCCCCGTCATGGGTTGCCAGCACATGCAACAATTTATTCACCCTGGCTGTGACTGTTGCATAGGTCCAGCCCCTGGTACCTTAAACCAGCCCTGCCCCAAGCCAAAGCCCTTGCCTCTGTCAAACAGCAGCAGCAGAACCAATGTCCACAGTGTCCAATGTTTGCACCTCCTGTTTCCTCAAGTGCAAGCAGAGATAACAGCTGTGTCTAGCCTGTTGCAAAGAACTTGTTGATGCAATTATTGCCTGCTGTGCTAAATTGGTGGCAACCGCAACCGCATTGAGAAAGTGCTTGAGCTGACTTTTCAGATTTTGGTCAAAAGTGGGTACGCCCCTGTGGTCACCTGAGTTAGGGTGCATGGAATGGAACTTCTCCCATTTATCAGCAAGCTTTCCTTGGCTTTACAGTACCATGTCACTAGCTGCAGTCATGCATGCTCTGCACAGCAGGCCCCACATTAGCTATCCCTGCAATGCTGAGCATTGCTACAGGCAGCAAAAAGTGTGGTTTTCAACATGGATGCTACCCCTGCTGGAGGGGCCCTGCTTCTGGCAATCTTACCATAAGCTTCAAGGTCACTGCCAAGGATTCAGTATTAACAGAAGCTGGTGTGCTTTGCATGCCAGTTTGATGGTAGGAAGCTTCCTTCTACATGCTGCAATCAGCGGCGGGCGAGACGGGCCTATGCTGCAAGGCTGTCCCCCATGCTGTCACCACCACTTTGGAGGACTGTTTTCTTTGTCACCTGTCACTGCTTGAAACAAGGTCTAGCATACCACAGAGTTGTTCACTGGGCCAGGCTTGTTGTAAAACAAGACATGTTACGCATATCCCTTCGGTGCAGCACCACCTTCTAGACCCGACGTGCCCTTGCTACTGCTGTTTTAACACTTTCCACCAGATCTTGCCATGAAAGTGCTGGCAGATCTCTCAACAACCTCCTCAAAGCATATGTTTTTATTCAGCACCGCTCCCCCTTTCTACAATACCACATCGGCTATGCCAATCATGCTCCACCTGCAGAGAACAGCAGCTCGCTACATGTGCTGGGGGTATACCCTGCTTTGGGGGCGCCAGATATGCCCTTTGGGTATTCCGCATGGCACAGGCAGCTTCAGAGACAGCCCCTGCTCCAGCTGTAATGTCCTATGGCATGTGCTACCAGGGGAATTGTGCAAGTCAAGGTATCTCAGTTGTTGGTATTTGCTTAGTGTACTGCTGCAGCTGGTGAGGGTAGGGGTAGGAAGGGCCCCCGTCATGGGTTGCCAGCACATGCAACAATTTATTCACCCTGGCTGTGACTGTTGCATAGGTCCAGCCCCTGGTACCTTAAACCAGCCCTGCCCCAAGCCAAAGCCCTTGCCTCTGTCAAACAGCAGCAGCAGAACCAATGTCCACAGTGTCCAATGTTTGCACCTCCTGTTTCCTCAAGTGCAAGCAGAGATAACAGCTGTGTCTAGCCTGTTGCAAAGAACTTGTTGATGCAATTATTGCCTGCTGTGCTAAATTGGTGGCAACCGCAACCGCATTGAGAAAGTGCTTGAGCTGACTTTTCAGATTTTGGTCAAAAGTGGGTACGCCCCTGTGGTCACCTGAGTTAGGGTGCATGGAATGGAACTTCTCCCATTTATCAGCAAGCTTTCCTTGGCTTTACAGTACCATGTCACTAGCTGCAGTCATGCATGCTCTGCACAGCAGGCCCCACATTAGCTATCCCTGCAATGCTGAGCATTGCTACAGGCAGCAAAAAGTGTGGTTTTCAACATGGATGCTACCCCTGCTGGAGGGGCCCTGCTTCTGGCAATCTTACCATAAGCTTCAAGGTCACTGCCAAGGATTCAGTATTAACAGAAGCTGGTGTGCTTTGCATGCCAGTTTGATGGTAGGAAGCTTCCTTCTACATGCTGCAATCAGCGGCGGGCGAGACGGGCCTATGCTGCAAGGCTGTCACCCACGCTGTCACCACCACTTTGGAGGACTGTTTTCTTTGTCACCTGTCACTGCTTGAAACAAGGTCTAGCATACCACAGAGTTGTTCACTGGGCCAGGCTTGTTGTAAAACAAGACATGTTACGCATATCCCTTCGGTGCAGCACCACCTTCTAGACCCGACGTGCCCTTGCTACTGCTGTTTTAACACTTTCCACCAGATCTTGCCATGATAGTGCTAGCAGATCTCTCAACAACCTCCTCAAAGCATATGTTTTTATTCAGCACCGCTCCCCCTTTCTACAATACCACATCGGCTATGCCAATCATGCTCCACCTGCAGAGAACAGCAGCTCGCTACATGTGCTGGGGGTATACCCTGCTTTGGGGGCGCCAGATATGCCCTTTGGGTATTCCGCATGGCACAGGCAGCTTCAGAGACAGCCCCTGCTCCAGCTGTAATGTCCTATGGCATGTGCTACCAGGGGAAGTGTGCAAGTCAAGGTATCTCAGTTGTTGGTATTTGCTTAGTGTACTGCTGCAGCTGGTGAGGTTAGGGGTAGGAAGGGCCCCCGTCATGGGTTGCCAGCACATGCAACAATTTATTCACCCTGGCTGTGACTGTTGCATAGGTCCAGCCCCTGGTACCTTAAACCAGCCCTGCCCCAAGCCAAAGCCCTTGCCTCTGTCAAACAGCAGCAGCAGAACCAATGTCCACTGTGTCCAATGTTTGCACCTCCTGTTTCCTCAAGTGCAAGCAGAGATAACAGCTGTGTCTAGCCTGTTGCAAAGAACTTGTTGATGCAATTATTGCCTGCTGTGCTAAATTGGTGGCAACCGCAACCGCATTGAGAAAGTGCTTGAGCTGACTTTTCAGATTTTGGTCAAAAGTGGGTACGCCCCTGTGGTCACCTGAGTTAGGGTGCATGGAATGGAACTTCTCCCATTTATCAGCAAGCTTTCCTTGGCTTTACAGTACCATGTCACTAGCTGCAGTCATGCATGCTCTGCACAGCAGGCCCCACATTAGCTATCCCTGCAATGCTGAGCATTGCTACAGGCAGCAAAAAGTGTGGTTTTCAACATGGATGCTACCCCTGCTGGAGGGGCCCTGCTTCTGGCAATCTTACCATAAGCTTCAAGGTCACTGCCAAGGATTCAGTATTAACAGAAGCTGGTGTGCTTTGCATGCCAGTTTGATGGTAGGAAGCTTCCTTCTACATGCTGCAATCAGCGGCGGGCGAGACGGGCCTATGCTGCAAGGCTGTCCCCCATGCTGTCACCACCACTTTGGAGGACTGTTTTCTTTGTCACCTGTCACTGCTTGAAACAAGGTCTAGCATACCACAGAGTTGTTCACTGGGCCAGGCTTGTTGTAAAACAAGACATGTTACGCATATCCCTTCGGTGCAGCACCACCTTCTAGACCCGACGTGCCCTTGCTACTGCTGTTTTAACACTTTCCACCAGATCTTGCCATGATAGTGCTGGCAGATCTCTCAACAACCTCCTCAAAGCATATGTTTTTATTCAGCACCGCTCCCCCTTTCTACAATACCACATCGGCTATGCCAATCATGCTCCACCTGCAGAGAACAGCAGCTCGCTACATGTGCTGGGGGTATACCCTGCTTTGGGGGCGCCAGATATGCCCTTTGGGTATTCCGCATGGCACAGGCAGCTTCAGAGACAGCCCCTGCTCCAGCTGTAATGTCCTATGGCATGTGCTACCAGGGGAATTGTGCAAGTCAAGGTATCTCAGTTGTTGGTATTTGCTTAGTGTACTGCTGCAGCTGGTGAGGGTAGGGGTAGGAAGGGCCCCCGTCATGGGTTGCCAGCACATGCAACAATTTATTCACCCTGGCTGTGACTGTTGCATAGGTCCAGCCCCTGGTACCTTAAACCAGCCCTGCCCCAAGCCAAAGCCCTTGCCTCTGTCAAACAGCAGCAGCAGAACCAATGTCCACAGTGTCCAATGTTTGCACCTCCTGTTTCCTCAAGTGCAAGCAGAGATAACAGCTGTGTCTAGCCTGTTGCAAAGAACTTGTTGATGCAATTATTGCCTGCTGTGCTAAATTGGTGGCAACCGCAACCGCATTGAGAAAGTGCTTGAGCTGACTTTTCAGATTTTGGTCAAAAGTGGGTACGCCCCTGTGGTCACCTGAGTTAGGGTGCATGGAATGGAACTTCTCCCATTTATCAGCAAGCTTTCCTTGGCTTTACAGTACCATGTCACTAGCTGCAGTCATGCATGCTCTGCACAGCAGGCCCCACATTAGCTATCCCTGCAATGCTGAGCATTGCTACAGGCAGCAAAAAGTGTGGTTTTCAACATGGATGCTACCCCTGCTGGAGGGGCCCTGCTTCTGGCAATCTTACCATAAGCTTCAAGGTCACTGCCAAGGATTCAGTATTAACAGAAGCTGGTGTGCTTTGCATGCCAGTTTGATGGTAGGAAGCTTCCTTCTACATGCTGCAATCAGCAGCGGGCGAGACGGGCCTATGCTGCAAGGCTGTCACCCACGCTGTCACCACCACTTTGGAGGACTGTTTTCTTTGTCACCTGTCACTGCTTGAAACAAGGTCTAGCATACCACAGAGTTGTTCACTGGGCCAGGCTTGTTGTAAAACAAGACATGTTACGCATATCCCTTCGGTGCAGCACCACCTTCTAAACCCGACGTGCCCTTGCTACTGCTGTTTTAACACTTTCCACCAGATCTTGCCATGATAGTGCTAGCAGATCTCTCAACAACCTCCTCAAAGCATATGTTTTTATTCAGCACCGCTCCCCCTTTCTACAATACCACATCGGCTATGCCAATCATGCTCCACCTGCAGAGAACAGCAGCTCGCTACATGTGCTGGGGGTATACCCTGCTTTGGGGGCGCCAGATATGCCCTTTGGGTATTCCGCATGGCACAGGCAGCTTCAGAGACAGCCCCTGCTCCAGCTGTAATGTCCTATGGCATGTGCTACCAGGGGAAGTGTGCAAGTCAAGGTATCTCAGTTGTTGGTATTTGCTTAGTGTACTGCTGCAGCTGGTGAGGGTAGGGGTAGGAAGGGCCCCCGTCATGGGTTGCCAGCACATGCAACAATTTATTCACCCTGGCTGTGACTGTTGCATAGGTCCAGCCCCTGGTACCTTAAACCAGCCCTGCCCCAAGCCAAAGCCCTTGCCTCTGTCAAACAGCAGCAGCAGAACCAATGTCCACTGTGTCCAATGTTTGCACCTCCTGTTTCCTCAAGTGCAAGCAGAGATAACAGCTGTGTCTAGCCTGTTGCAAAGAACTTGTTGATGCAATTATTGCCTGCTGTGCTAAATTGGTGGCAACCGCAACCGCATTGAGAAAGTGCTTGAGCTGACTTTTCAGATTTTGGTCAAAAGTGGGTACGCCCCTGTGGTCACCTGAGTTAGGGTGCATGGAATGGAACTTCTCCCATTTATCAGCAAGCTTTCCTTGGCTTTACAGTACCATGTCACTAGCTGCAGTCATGCATGCTCTGCACAGCAGGCCCCACATTAGCTATCCCTGCAATGCTGAGCATTGCTACAGGCAGCAAAAAGTGTGGTTTTCAACATGGATGCTACCCCTGCTGGAGGGGCCCTGCTTCTGGCAATCTTACCATAAGCTTCAAGGTCACTGCCAAGGATTCAGTATTAACAGAAGCTGGTGTGCTTTGCATGCCAGTTTGATGGTAGGAAGCTTCCTTCTACATGCTGCAATCAGCGGCGGGCGAGACGGGCCTATGCTGCAAGGCTGTCACCCACGCTGTCACCACCACTTTGGAGGACTGTTTTCTTTGTCACCTGTCACTGCTTGAAACAAGGTCTAGCATACCACAGAGTTGTTCACTGGGCCAGGCTTGTTGTAAAACAAGACATGTTACGCATATCCCTTCGGTGCAGCACCACCTTCTAGACCCGACGTGCCCTTGCTACTGCTGTTTTAACACTTTCCACCAGATCTTGCCATGATAGTGCTAGCAGATCTCTCAACAACCTCCTCAAAGCATATGTTTTTATTCAGCACCGCTCCCCCTTTCTACAATACCACATCGGCTATGCCAATCATGCTCCACCTGCAGAGAACAGCAGCTCGCTACATGTGCTGGGGGTATACCCTGCTTTGGGGGCGCCAGATATGCCCTTTGGGTATTCCGCATGGCACAGGCAGCTTCAGAGACAGCCCCTGCTCCAGCTGTAATGTCCTATGGCATGTGCTACCAGGGGAAGTGTGCAAGTCAAGGTATCTCAGTTGTTGGTATTTGCTTAGTGTACTGCTGCAGCTGGTGAGGGTAGGGGTAGGAAGGGCCCCCGTCATGGGTTGCCAGCACATGCAACAATTTATTCACCCTGGCTGTGACTGTTGCATAGGTCCAGCCCCTGGTACCTTAAACCAGCCCTGCCCCAAGCCAAAGCCCTTGCCTCTGTCAAACAGCAGCAGCAGAACCAATGTCCACTGTGTCCAATGTTTGCACCTCCTGTTTCCTCAAGTGCAAGCAGAGATAACAGCTGTGTCTAGCCTGTTGCAAAGAACTTGTTGATGCAATTATTGCCTGCTGTGCTAATTGGTGGCAACCGCAACCGCATTGAGAAAGTGCTTGAGCTGACTTTTCAGATTTTGGTCAAAAGTGGGTACGCCCCTGTGGTCACCTGAGTTAGGGTGCATGGAATGGAACTTCTCCCATTTATCAGCAAGCTTTCCTTGGCTTTACAGTACCATGTCACTAGCTGCAGTCATGCATGCTCTGCACAGCAGGCCCCACATTAGCTATCCCTGCAATGCTGAGCATTGCTACAGGCAGCAAAAAGTGTGGTTTTCAACATGGATGCTACCCCTGCTGGAGGGGCCCTGCTTCTGGCAATCTTACCATAAGCTTCAAGGTCACTGCCAAGGATTCAGTATTAACAGAAGCTGGTGTGCTTTGCATGCCAGTTTGATGGTAGGAAGCTTCCTTCTACATGCTGCAATCAGCGGCGGGCGAGACGGGCCTATGCTGCAAGGCTGTCACCCACGCTGTCACCACCACTTTGGAGGACTGTTTTCTTTGTCACCTGTCACTGCTTGAAACAAGGTCTAGCATACCACAGAGTTGTTCACTGGGCCAGGCTTGTTGTAAAACAAGACATGTTACGCATATCCCTTCGGTGCAGCACCACCTTCTAGACCCGACGTGCCCTTGCTACTGCTGTTTTAACACTTTCCACCAGATCTTGCCATGATAGTGCTAGCAGATCTCTCAACAACCTCCTCAAAGCATATGTTTTTATTCAGCACCGCTCCCCCTTTCTACAATACCACATCGGCTATGCCAATCATGCTCCACCTGCAGAGAACAGCAGCTCGCTACATGTGCTGGGGGTTATACCCTGCTTTGGGGGCGCCAGATATGCCCTTTGGGTATTCCGCATGGCACAGGCAGCTTCAGAGACAGCCCCTGCTCCAGCTGTAATGTCCTATGGCATGTGCTACCAGGGGAAGTGTGCAAGTCAAGGTATCTCAGTTGTTGGTATTTGCTTAGTGTACTGCTGCAGCTGGTGAGGGTAGGGGTAGGAAGGGCCCCCGTCATGGGTTGCCAGCACATGCAACAATTTATTCACCCTGGCTGTGACTGTTGCATAGGTCCAGCCCCTGGTACCTTAAACCAGCCCTGCCCCAAGCCAAAGCCCTTGCCTCTGTCAAACAGCAGCAGCAGAACCAATGTCCACTGTGTCCAATGTTTGCACCTCCTGTTTCCTCAAGTGCAAGCAGAGATAACAGCTGTGTCTAGCCTGTTGCAAAGAACTTGTTGATGCAATTATTGCCTGCTGTGCTAAATTGGTGGCAACCGCAACCGCATTGAGAAAGTGCTTGAGCTGACTTTTCAGATTTTGGTCAAAAGTGGGTACGCCCCTGTGGTCACCTGAGTTAGGGTGCATGGAATGGAACTTCTCCCATTTATCAGCAAGCTTTCCTTGGCTTTACAGTACCATGTCACTAGCTGCAGTCATGCATGCTCTGCACAGCAGGCCCCACATTAGCTATCCCTGCAATGCTGAGCATTGCTACAGGCAGCAAAAAGTGTGGTTTTCAACATGGATGCTACCCCTGCTGGAGGGGCCCTGCTTCTGGCAATCTTACCATAAGCTTCAAGGTCACTGCCAAGGATTCAGTATTAACAGAAGCTGGTGTGCTTTGCATGCCAGTTTGATGGTAGGAAGCTTCCTTCTACATGCTGCAATCAGCGGCGGGCGAGACGGGCCTATGCTGCAAGGCTGTCACCCACGCTGTCACCACCACTTTGGAGGACTGTTTTCTTTGTCACCTGACACTGCTTGAAACAAGGTCTAGCATACCACAGAGTTGTTCACTGGGCCAGGCTTGTTGTAAAACAAGACATGTTACGCATATCCCTTCGGTGCAGCACCACCTTCTAGACCCGACGTGCCCTTGCTACTGCTGTTTTAACACTTTCCACCAGATCTTGCCATGATAGTGCTAGCAGATCTCTCAACAACCTCCTCAAAGCATATGTTTTTATTCAGCACCGCTCCCCCTTTCTACAATACCACATCGGCTATGCCAATCATGCTCCACCTGCAGAGAACAGCAGCTCGCTACATGTGCTGGGGGTATACCCTGCTTTGGGGGCGCCAGATATGCCCTTTGGGTATTCCGCATGGCACAGGCAGCTTCAGAGACAGCCCCTGCTCCAGCTGTAATGTCCTATGGCATGTGCTACCAGGGGAAGTGTGCAAGTCAAGGTATCTCAGTTGTTGGTATTTGCTTAGTGTACTGCTGCAGCTGGTGAGGGTAGGGGTAGGAAGGGCCCCCGTCATGGGTTGCCAGCACATGCAACAATTTATTCACCCTGGCTGTGACTGTTGCATAGGTCCAGCCCCTGGTACCTTAAACCAGCCCTGCCCCAAGCCAAAGCCCTTGCCTCTGTCAAACAGCAGCAGCAGAACCAATGTCCACTGTGTCCAATGTTTGCACCTCCTGTTTCCTCAAGTGCAAGCAGAGATAACAGCTGTGTCTAGCCTGTTGCAAAGAACTTGTTGATGCAATTATTGCCTGCTGTGCTAAATTGGTGGCAACCGCAACCGCATTGAGAAAGTGCTTGAGCTGACTTTTCAGATTTTGGTCAAAAGTGGGTACGCCCCTGTGGTCACCTGAGTTAGGGTGCATGGAATGGAACTTCTCCCATTTATCAGCAAGCTTTCCTTGGCTTTACAGTACCATGTCACTAGCTGCAGTCATGCATGCTCTGCACAGCAGGCCCCACATTAGCTATCCCTGCAATGCTGAGCATTGCTACAGGCAGCAAAAAGTGTGGTTTTCAACATGGATGCTACCCCTGCTGGAGGGGCCCTGCTTCTGGCAATCTTACCATAAGCTTCAAGGTCACTGCCAAGGATTCAGTATTAACAGAAGCTGGTGTGCTTTGCATGCCAGTTTGATGGTAGGAAGCTTCCTTCTACATGCTGCAATCAGCGGCGGGCGAGACGGGCCTATGCTGCAAGGCTGTCCCCCACGCTGTCACCACCACTTTGGAGGACTGTTTTCTTTGTCACCTGTCACTGCTTGAAACAAGGTCTAGCATACCACAGAGTTGTTCACTGGGCCAGGCTTGTTGTAAAACAAGACATGTTACGCATATCCCTTCGGTGCAGCACCACCTTCTAGACCCGACGTGCCCTTGCTACTGCTGTTTTAACACTTTCCACCAGATCTTGCCATGATAGTGCTGGCAGATCTCTCAACAACCTCCTCAAAGCATATGTTTTTATTCAGCACCGCTCCCCCTTTCTACAATACCACATCGGCTATGCCAATCATGCTCCACCTGCAGAGAACAGCAGCTCGCTACATGTGCTGGGGGTTATACCCTGCTTTGGGGGCGCCAGATATGCCCTTTGGGTATTCCGCATGGCACAGGCAGCTTCAGAGACAGCCCCTGCTCCAGCTGTAATGTCCTATGGCATGTGCTACCAGGGGAAGTGTGCAAGTCAAGGTATCTCAGTTGTTGGTATTTGCTTAGTGTACTGCTGCAGCTGGTGAGGGTAGGGGTAGGAAGGGCCCCCGTCATGGGTTGCCAGCACATGCAACAATTTATTCACCCTGGCTGTGACTGTTGCATAGGTCCAGCCCCTGGTACCTTAAACCAGCCCTGCCCCAAGCCAAAGCCCTTGCCTCTGTCAAACAGCAGCAGCAGAACCAATGTCCACTGTGTCCAATGTTTGCACCTCCTGTTTCCTCAAGTGCAAGCAGAGATAACAGCTGTGTCTAGCCTGTTGCAAAGAACTTGTTGATGCAATTATTGCCTGCTGTGCTAAATTGGTGGCAACCGCAACCGCATTGAGAAAGTGCTTGAGCTGACTTTTCAGATTTTGGTCAAAAGTGGGTACGCCCCTGTGGTCACCTGAGTTAGGGTGCATGGAATGGAACTTCTCCCATTTATGAGCAAGCTTTCCTTGGCTTTACAGTACCATGTCACTAGCTGCAGTCATGCATGCTCTGCACAGCAGGCCCCACATTAGCTATCCCTGCAATGCTGAGCATTGCTACAGGCAGCAAAAAGTGTGGTTTTCAACATGGATGCTACCCCTGCTGGAGGGGCCCTGCTTCTGGCAATCTTACCATAAGCTTCAAGGTCACTGCCAAGGATTCAGTATTAACAGAAGCTGGTGTGCTTTGCATGCCAGTTTGATGGTAGGAAGCTTCCTTCTACATGCTGCAATCAGCGGCGGGCGAGACGGGCCTATGCTGCAAGGCTGTCCCCCACGCTGTCACCACCACTTTGGAGGACTGTTTTCTTTGTCACCTGACACTGCTTGAAACAAGGTCTAGCATACCACAGAGTTGTTCACTGGGCCAGGCTTGTTGTAAAACAAGACATGTTACGCATATCCCTTCGGTGCAGCACCACCTTCTAGACCCGACGTGCCCTTGCTACTGCTGTTTTAACACTTTCCACCAGATCTTGCCATGATAGTGCTAGCAGATCTCTCAACAACCTCCTCAAAGCATATGTTTTTATTCAGCACCGCTCCCCCTTTCTACAATACCACATCGGCTATGCCAATCATGCTCCACCTGCAGAGAACAGCAGCTCGCTACATGTGCTGGGGGTATACCCTGCTTTGGGGGCGCCAGATATGCCCTTTGGGTATTCCGCATGGCACAGGCAGCTTCAGAGACAGCCCCTGCTCCAGCTGTAATGTCCTATGGCATGTGCTACCAGGGGAAGTGTGCAAGTCAAGGTATCTCAGTTGTTGGTATTTGCTTAGTGTACTGCTGCAGCTGGTGAGGGTAGGGGTAGGAAGGGCCCCCGTCATGGGTTGCCAGCACATGCAACAATTTATTCACCCTGGCTGTGACTGTTGCATAGGTCCAGCCCCTGGTACCTTAAACCAGCCCTGCCCCAAGCCAAAGCCCTTGCCTCTGTCAAACAGCAGCAGCAGAACCAATGTCCACTGTGTCCAATGTTTGCACCTCCTGTTTCCTCAAGTGCAAGCAGAGATAACAGCTGTGTCTAGCCTGTTGCAAAGAACTTGTTGATGCAATTATTGCCTGCTGTGCTAAATTGGTGGCAACCGCAACCGCATTGAGAAAGTGCTTGAGCTGACTTTTCAGATTTTGGTCAAAAGTGGGTACGCCCCTGTGGTCACCTGAGTTAGGGTGCATGGAATGGAACTTCTCCCATTTATCAGCAAGCTTTCCTTGGCTTTACAGTACCATGTCACTAGCTGCAGTCATGCATGCTCTGCACAGCAGGCCCCACATTAGCTATCCCTGCAATGCTGAGCATTGCTACAGGCAGCAAAAAGTGTGGTTTTCAACATGGATGCTACCCCTGCTGGAGGGGCCCTGCTTCTGGCAATCTTACCATAAGCTTCAAGGTCACTGCCAAGGATTCAGTATTAACAGAAGCTGGTGTGCTTTGCATGCCAGTTTGATGGTAGGAAGCTTCCTTCTACATGCTGCAATCAGCGGCGGGCGAGACGGGCCTATGCTGCAAGGCTGTCACCCACGCTGTCACCACCACTTTGGAGGACTGTTTTCTTTGTCACCTGTCACTGCTTGAAACAAGGTCTAGCATACCACAGAGTTGTTCACTGGGCCAGGCTTGTTGTAAAACAAGACATGTTACGCATATCCCTTCGGTGCAGCACCACCTTCTAGACCCGACGTGCCCTTGCTACTGCTGTTTTAACACTTTCCACCAGATCTTGCCATGATAGTGCTAGCAGATCTCTCAACAACCTCCTCAAAGCATATGTTTTTATTCAGCACCGCTCCCCCTTTCTACAATACCACATCGGCTATGCCAATCATGCTCCACCTGCAGAGAACAGCAGCTCGCTACATGTGCTGGGGGTATACCCTGCTTTGGGGGCGCCAGATATGCCCTTTGGGTATTCCGCATGGCACAGGCAGCTTCAGAGACAGCCCCTGCTCCAGCTGTAATGTCCTATGGCATGTGCTACCAGGGGAAGTGTGCAAGTCAAGGTATCTCAGTTGTTGGTATTTGCTTAGTGTACTGCTGCAGCTGGTGAGGGTAGGGGTAGGAAGGGCCCCCTGTTGTGTCCGGGCTGGACACTCGGAGGAAGAATGACGGGACGCCCCTTGAAACCGCTAATGTAGTGAGAGCCCCCTCGCTCACTACCGTCGTGACCCGGTTCGTAACGCTACCGTAGTGACACTGATGTCACTAAGTCATTAGCAGTGTTAATAAACGAGTGCCGACGCGGTACCACGTCCCAGCCAGGCCTATGCCTGACTGCTCCTAGCCAGGGCCTAGCCTGACTCTAAGGGCTGGACTAGTTATGTAGCTTGTACACTACATACCTCCCCCCTTAGTCCAAGGCTGTCCTCAGACTTGTCTAGTATAGGAACTGGAAATATTTACAAGTGAGTGCCTATGCACCATGGGTTGCCAGCACATGCAACAATTTATTCACCCTGGCTGTGACTGTTGCATAGGTCCAGCCCCTGGTACCTTAAACCAGCCCTGCCCCAAGCCAAAGCCCTTGCCTCTGTCAAACAGCAGCAGCAGAACCAATGTCCACTGTGTCCAATGTTTGCACCTCCTGTTTCCTCAAGTGCAAGCAGAGATAACAGCTGTGTCTAGCCTGTTGCAAAGAACTTGTTGATGCAATTATTGCCTGCTGTGCTAAATTGGTGGCAACCGCAACCGCATTGAGAAAGTGCTTGAGCTGACTTTTCAGATTTTGGTCAAAAGTGGGTACGCCCCTGTGGTCACCTGAGTTAGGGTGCATGGAATGGAACTTCTCCCATTTATCAGCAAGCTTTCCTTGGCTTTACAGTACCATGTCACTAGCTGCAGTCATGCATGCTCTGCACAGCAGGCCCCACATTAGCTATCCCTGCAATGCTGAGCATTGCTACAGGCAGCAAAAAGTGTGGTTTTCAACATGGATGCTACCCCTGCTGGAGGGGCCCTGCTTCTGGCAATCTTACCATAAGCTTCAAGGTCACTGCCAAGGATTCAGTATTAACAGAAGCTGGTGTGCTTTGCATGCCAGTTTGATGGTAGGAAGCTTCCTTCTACATGCTGCAATCAGCGGCGGGCGAGACGGGCCTATGCTGCAAGGCTGTCACCCACGCTGTCACCACCACTTTGGAGGACTGTTTTCTTTGTCACCTGTCACTGCTTGAAACAAGGTCTAGCATACCACAGAGTTGTTCACTGGGCCAGGCTTGTTGTAAAACAAGACATGTTACACATATCCCTTCGGTGCAGCACCACCTTCTAGACCCGACGTGCCCTTGCTACTGCTGTTTTAACACTTTCCACCAGATCTTGCCATGATAGTGCTAGCAGATCTCTCAACAACCTCCTCAAAGCATATGTTTTTATTCAGCACCGCTCCCCCTTTCTACAATACCACATCGGCTATGCCAATCATGCTCCACCTGCAGAGAACAGCAGCTCGCTACATGTGCTGGGGGTATACCCTGCTTTGGGGGCGCCAGATATGCCCTTTGGGTATTCCGCATGGCACAGGCAGCTTCAGAGACAGCCCCTGCTCCAGCTGTAATGTCCTATGGCATGTGCTACCAGGGGAAGTGTGCAAGTCAAGGTATCTCAGTTGTTGGTATTTGCTTAGTGTACTGCTGCAGCTGGTGAGGGTAGGGGTAGGAAGGGCCCCCTGTTGTGTCCGGGCTGGACACTCGGAGGAAGAATGCCGGGACGCCCCTTGAAACCGCTAATGTAGTGAGAGCCCCCTCGCTCACTACCGTCGTGACCCGGTTCGTAACGCTACCGTAGTGACACTGATGTCACTAAGTCATTAGCAGTGTTAATAAACGAGTGCCGACGCGGTACCACGTCCCAGCCAGGCCTATGCCTGACTGCTCCTAGCCAGGGCCTAGCCTGACTCTAAGGGCTGGACTAGTCATGTAGCTTGTACACTACATACCTCCCCCCTTAGTCCAAGGCTGTCCTCAGACTTGTCTAGTATAGGAACTGGAAATATTTACAAGTGAGTGCCTATGCACCAAACTGAAAATATTATAACCCACACAATCTGACTGGAGTCACTCAAGGCAAGAAAAAGCACTACTGCCTATGCAATAGAGCACCAACTGTATGGTCCTTGCAGAGAAGTAACAAAATGTGAATGCATACTGATAGGACACAAGGGAACCTATGCCCCAAGGCCACAACCAACTATATGGAATCAGAAAGCAACAACACACTACAGATTGCCTACTAGATTTCTCATTCTACCTGATAGCTCAACTCAGTACTGATTAGTACGCCCTCACTAGGTGAGCTTGCACTAAAACACCAGTACGAAAAATGACAAGACAGTGGCTACTACCCCACACAAGTGAGCCTTCGCCCCCCTGCCCTGCCGCCAACCTTGAGCTATCTAAAACTTCCTAACCCTCCTCCCCCTTTCATGCACGCCACCCCTCACACAATGTGGTGGTGGCACATAGCCTGTACTAAGGCAGCAACCTGAATCTCCAACTCCCTCAGACGCCTATGGTCACAGGAGGTTCCAGCAGCAGCAAGCCCTGCCTGGATGGAGTCTGAAACATGCAGCGCATGCTCCAGCTGTGCTGCCAAAATTTCAGGTGACAAGGACGGGTCAATGGGTAACACGGCCTCGTCTGGGCCCTCATCAGGGTTCTCCTCATTGATGCCCTGGCCTGGGCTAGCCACTGGTGCCAGCTCAGCCAGGTCAGAGGGCTCTGCCCCCACCATGATGGTACTCACCAGGAAGCCTACACGAGCACAAGCAACAGCAGGAAATTAGAACGCAGGAGAATCAAGAAAAAGAGCCAAGTGAAGCTGTCTAGCTTGGCGTTTACGTTGACTGCGTCTAGCTGGAGGCTGTGCTGGAGCTCCTGGAGCATTTGGGACCACGGGGACTGGCACAAGTGACTTACGCTTTTTAGCAGCAATTTTGTCAGTACTACGGGCATATGCAGGAGAAGCTAAATACTCCTGCATTAACTCATCACAATGCAACTGTGAAGGCGGCAGCCATTCATCATAGTCATGAGTGTAGCCCTTGAACTTAAGCAAATACTGCAATTTGCCACTCACATACCGATGTGCTAAGACAGCCTCAACCTCATATTCAGGACCATCCTCAAGAAAAACAGGAGGTGGAGGAGGCTGCTTTCGAGTCCCTGTCCGATACTTGCGAAGTAATGAGACATGGAACACTGGGTGCACACGGGACCAAGTAGGTGGTAACTTAAGTTCATACGCAACAGGATTGATGCGCCTAACTACACGAAAGGGTCCAAAATACTTGTTCATGAGCTTGCGAGTGCCATTATGCTTCACAGCAATGTTCTGAGCATTGAGCATGACCATATCACCAACGGCATATTCTACGTCTGACCGCTTGGTATCAGCATATGCTTTCATACGCTGTTGGGCAGCTTGCAAGCATTTCTTAGCTTTAACGAGTGCATCAAACATGTCAGCAGTAAACTTGGCTGCAACAGGAACTTGAGCAGCTCGTGAGCTAGGAGTCTGCAAAGACAAAGGTGTGTTAGGGTGCCTGCCATAATTCAAGAAAAAGGGTGTGAACTTAGTGCCACTATGCACTGAGTTGTTTAAAGCAAACTCTGCCACAGGCAGCCATCGATCCCAATCATCTTGAGTGGGATTGACATAATGCCTAAGAGTTTCTTCCATCACCCGATTTAATCTTTCTGTCTGTCCATCGGACTGTGGATGGAACGCCGAGCTCAGCCCTTGTTCAATTTGAAGCAAAGAGCAGATGCCCCTAAACACATTTGAAGTGAACTGAGTGCCTCGATCACTAATGATCTTGCGAGGCAGTCCGTGGTACCGCCACACATGGTCCACGAATAACTGAGCTGTGCCTTCAGCATTAACTTCGCTGGTGGTGGGGCACAGATGACACATCTTTGTAAGCTTATCAACAAAGACACAGATGGCGTCAAACCCATTCTTTGTTTTAGGAAGACTAGTGACAAAATCACAGGTAATGACTTCCCACTTCCCATCAGGAATCGGCAAGGGAAGAAGTTTCCCTGCCGGTTTGGTATGAGCGCTCTTGTTTCTCTGGCATAGGTCACAGGCTTGAACATACTCGGCTACGTCCCTAGCTAAATGTGGCCACCAGAACTGTCTGGTGACAGCCCTCTTGGTCTTATGGAATCCACCATGACCAGAATATGGAGCATCGTGACACTCATGCATAATCTTGGATTTGAGCTCTGCAGAGTTGGGCACCACTATGAGTCCATCTCTATAATACAGGCCATCATCTTGTGAAAGTGCCTTTAGGTTGGTCTGAACTGCAAACCACTGATCCTTTTCGTATCCTTGCCTAATCATCTGAGTCAGAGGAGTGATTACCTCAGCAGGGTCAGTTGTGTCAACCGAAGTAAGGTGGCAGCAGAAATTACACTTTGCACTGTCCAACGCCGCTAGGTTTGACTCTGAGTTTGTTGAGTTACAGACAAGGCGAGACAAAGGATCAGCCACGTTTTGCCTACCAGGTCTATACACCCACTCAAAATCAAACTGTTGCAGATATTCTGACCACCTTGCCTGCCTCCGACTTAGGACAGGTTGAGAGTTGAAAAACGTGTTGGGACAATGATCTGTCACAACCTTGAACTTTACCCCTTCTAAATAACACCTCCAAACAGTAAGTGCATGCACTACAGCGTACAATTCCTGTTCAGTCGTTGTGTAATTGATTTGGGCAGAGTTCAGCTTTTTGCTTTCAAATGCAATTGGTCGGTCCTCTTGCAAAAGAACAGCACCAACGGCTACAGTAGATGCGTCACAAACCACTTCAAAGGGCTTAGTGAAATCTGGGGTGGCAAGCACAGGTGCTTCAGTCAAATGCCGTTTGAGAGTGTGGAAAGCTTCTTCACACTGAGGTGTCCAAACCCCAGGCCTACGCCACTCTACCCCCTCCTTTGTTAAAGTTGTTAAAGGAGCCACAATCTTACTGTATCCTTGGATAAATTTTCTGAAGTAATTTGCTAAACCTAGAAATGACCTAAGTTGTTTAGCAGTCTCTGGCCTAGGCCAATCTTGTACTACTTGAATCTTTTTAGGGTCTGGCCTGATGCCATCCTTTGAGACAACATGCCCTAAAAATTCCACAGTGTCAGTATTGAAAGTTGAGCAAACAAAGTATGATCACTGAGTGTTTGTAACACGGACTCTACGTGTTCTAAATGCTCTTCCGGGGTTTTACTGAATATCAAAATGTCATCCAGGTAAATAACGACAAATTTTCCCAGACCTCTGTCACGGAAAACGTTATCCATCAGCTGGACAAACACCGCCGGAGCATTTGTAAGACCAAAGGTTAAGACACGATATCTGAAAGTTCCAAAGGGTGTTCGCATCGAAGCACATTCCTCGGGATCGTGAATTCTGACCTGTTGGTAGGCTGAGTACAAGTCTATAGAACTGTACAATTGGGAACCATTTAGCTTGTCTAAAAGGTCATCTGTTCTGGCCATTGGATAAGCCATGCGTACAGTCTGTGAGTTAAGCAGTCTCCAATCCACACACATACGTAACTTCCCGTTTTTCTTAGGTGCAAACAACACTGGAGCTCCCCAAGGGCTGTTGCACGGTTCTATTAAACCTAAACGCAGTAATCGTTTGATTTGTGTTTCCATCTCTTCAAGTTCTCGAGGAGAGTACCTGAACATGGGTCTGAACACAGCTTTAGCGCCAGGCTTAAGTGGGATTGTATGTGAAACTTCCCTCTCAGGAGGTAAGTTCTGATAGTGGAATTCTTTGGGAAAGACATGCTTGAATTTCTGGAGAATTGACTTGACTTTAGCCCTGTTTGCACCACCGTTCTGTATGTATGGTTCAAAGTCAGGGTCTTCTCCCCCTTCTGATGTAGTTGGATCTGAATCTATACCAGGTTTAACCAACACAAGGAAAGCCCGTTGGCGTTTACGTACTAAACGTTTGACTTGCAGATGACTAAGCATGTGCACAGGCTCTGGAGAATCTGAGTCAAGATCTTTCAGTGGATGGGATTTGACTTCTGCACTTACACTATGTAATTGCAAAGCTTTGTGTCGATAACGCAACACACACAGCCCTTCAGCCATGTGCAAGACTGCATTATGACAGGTCTGCCAGTCAGCACCCAACACCAAGTCAAATGCATGAGTCAATTGCATTACATGCACCTTGACAATAGCAGAGTAACTTTGGATTTTAACTTTCACCTTTGCAGTGCCTTCGGTGTTTACTTTGTCTCCACTACCTAGGGTAACTTCAGTCTGAACAGAAGGATCTGTTGCAATGCCAAGCATTTGCAATACCCATGGACTCATGTAATTGTGTTTTGCCCCAGTGTCTATTAAGATGCGGATTGGTGTACCCCAAATCCGTCCCTTAAACTGCATGGCATCCTTTTCTGTATTTACAGGAGTAGGAGGGTCATAGAACACATCAACTGGCCATGGGATACCTGCTAAGCGTCTACGTTTAGCACCATCCTGTGCAGGAGCATTGAACAAATGAAACCCCCTTGGAAAACATTTGATCAGTCTCATGTGAGCCAGAGCTGGATGGGCAGAACCTCTGTCTTTCCATCGTGGCACTAAGATACAAGCACTTGTATCGCTAGGTGATGTTTGCTTCTGTGTGACATAGTGGTCAATGAAATCGAACGTGTCAGCAAAAGGGGCATTCAGCCAGACATGATTGCCCACAACTGCATTTTCTAAGAAAGAGTTCGTTTCACTGCAAAAGTTTTCACAAAGAGCATTGCTACCTGAAGTGTTGCAGCAAGCATCAAGAGTAAACTTTTGACCACACAGTTCTTCAAGCAAACGAAATTCAGATGCATGGATTGCACGATCAGACGTTTCCGAAAGGCGAGCATCTTTAGCGGCGACCTCGGCCGTGGAGGCGGAGAGTTCCGGTTCAGTGTCTGTGCGAACAGGTGCAGGTGGGGCCTTGGCTTTGCCACGGCGAACCAAGCGTGTAATGCGTTCAAAACGTTCAGCTTCTAAGCGTGCACGTTTTCGTTCTAGACTAGCACATTTCACCGCTTCGCTCAGCAGCTGAGCATCGGTCACCTGACACACTGGCGCTGGAGGGGCTGCAATCACATGAGCATGCATAGACTGCTTTGCTGGCTGCGATTCAAGCTCATCCCTCCCTTCCTCAGAACCCGAAACGTGCAAGGTTGAAAACTGGTTGGAAGTTGTTAAAAACGACCCTTCCTGCCCACCCTTGCACTCGCCTGTCGAGAGTCACTTACTCTGCTTGCAGTCAGCCGCCTTGTGGCCCTTCATGCCGCACTTAAAGCACTTGCCCTCCTGCCTGAGCTTGTTGAGCTCCGCAGGCTTGCGGCCAGGCACGGAGCTGGATTGGGCATGGCAATGGCGATGGTAGCCTGTTCAGCAATGTTGTGTCCGGGCTGGACACTCGGAGAAAGAATGCCGGGACGCCCCTTGAAACCGCTAATGTAGTGAGAGCCCCCTCGCTCACTACCGTCGTGACCCGGTTCTTAACGCTACCGTAGTGACACTGACGTCACTAAGTCATTAGCAGTGTTAATAAACGAGTGCCGACGCGGTACCACGTCCCAGCCAGGCCTATGCCTGACTGCTCCTAGCCAGGGCCTAGCCTGACTCTAAGGGCTGGACTAGTCATGTAGCTTGTACACTACATACCTCCCCCCTTAGTCCAAGGCTGTCCTCAGACTTGTCTAGTATAGGAACTGGAAATATTTACAAGTGAGTGCCTATGCACCAAACTGAAAATATTATAACCCACACAATCTGACTGGAGTCACTCAAGGCAAGAAAAAGCACTACTGCCTATGCAATAGAGCACCAACTGTATGGTCCTTGCAGAGAAGTAACAAAATGTGAATGCATACTGATAGGACACAAGGGAACCTATGCCCCAAGGCCACAACCAACTATATGGAATCAGAAAGCAACAACACACTACAGATTGCCTACTAGATTTCTCATTCTACCTGATAGCTCAACTCAGTACTGATTAGTACGCCCTCACTAGGTGAGCTTGCACTAAAACACCAGTACGAAAAATGACAAGACAGTGGCTACTACCCCACACAAGTGAGCCTTCGCCCCCCTGCCCTGCCGCCAACCTTGAGCTATCTAAAACTTCCTAACCCTCCTCCCCCTTTCATGCACGCCACCCCTCACACAATGTGGTGGTGGCACATAGCCTGTACTAAGGCAGCAACCTGAATCTCCAACTCCCTCAGACGCCTATGGTCACAGGAGGTTCCAGCAGCAGCAAGCCCTGCCTGGATGGAGTCTGAAACATGCAGCGCATGCTCCAGCTGTGCTGCCAAAATTTCAGGTGACAAGGACGGGTCAATGGGTAACACGGCCTCGTCTGGGCCCTCATCAGGGTTCTCCTCATTGATGCCCTGGCCTGGGCTAGCCACTGGTGCCAGCTCAGCCAGGTCAGAGGGCTCTGCCCCCACCATGATGGTACTCACCAGGAAGCCGATGTGCTAAGACAGCCTCAACCTCATATTCAGGACCATCCTCAAGAAAAACAGGAGGTGGAGGAGGCTGCTTTCGAGTCCCTGTCCGATACTTGCGAAGTAATGAGACATGGAACACTGGGTGCACACGGGACCAAGTAGGTGGTAACTTAAGTTCATACGCAACAGGATTGATGCGCCTAACTACACGAAAGGGTCCAAAATACTTGTTCATGAGCTTGCGAGTGCCATTATGCTTCACAGCAATGTTCTGAGCATTGAGCATGACCATATCACCAACGGCATATTCTACGTCTGACCGCTTGGTATCAGCATATGCTTTCATACGCTGTTGGGCAGCTTGCAAGCATTTCTTAGCTTTAACGAGTGCATCAAACATGTCAGCAGTAAACTTGGCTGCAACAGGAACTTGAGCAGCTCGTGAGCTAGGAGTCTGCAAAGACAAAGGTGTGTTAGGGTGCCTGCCATAATTCAAGAAAAAGGGTGTGAACTTAGTGCCACTATGCACTGAGTTGTTTAAAGCAAACTCTGCCACAGGCAGCCATCGATCCCAATCATCTTGAGTGGGATTGACATAATGCCTAAGAGTTTCTTCCATCACCCGATTTAATCTTTCTGTCTGTGGGATGTGTCATTGCTCCCTTGCTGTTCAACATCTACATGGACTTTGTGGTTCGGCAGGCAATGGCTCAGATACCGGAGGGATGTGGGGTGAAGCTAGCCTATCATGCAGATGGGAAACTTGAGCGTGATGGGTGTGGTAGTGGTGGGTGTGTGGAGCTGTTGTCTGTTCTGCTGTATGCAGATGATATGGTGTTGCTAAGTCCCAGCAGGGAGGAGTTGGTGGTCATGCTGCAGGTGATGGACAAGGTTGCTGCTAGTCTTGGGTTGCGCATCAATGCAAGCAAGACTGAGATCCTGTCCATTGACAAGGATTGGAAGGAGGGGGATGTGCCAGTGCAGCAAGGACCAGAGGTGGTTATCAGTGAGGGTGTGGTAAAAGAGGTGTCACAGTTCAAGTACTTGGGAAGTGTGCTTGTGACTGATGGCAGGTTGGATGTGGAGTTGAATATCAGGAGGGGTAAGGCTGTGGGGAGGTTTAAGCAGTTTGAAAAGATGTGGGGTACCAAGCATCTGTCATTGGCTACGAAGGTGAAGTGTTACAAGGCATATGTGTTGCCAATTCTGCTGTTCGGGAGTGAGTGTTGGTCCCTGACCAAAGTGCAATCGCAAAAGCTTGAGCGGGTGCACTCTAGCTGCCTTAGGAGCATCCTGGGGGTCAGGCTGTCAGATCGGCACACCAATGAGCATATCAGGAAATCATGTGGGGTAGCCACCTTGTCAGCATACATCACAGCAAATAGGCTGAGGTGGCTGGGGCATGTGGGCCGCATGGAGGAGGGCAGGTTGCCGCATATTGCGTTGTTCTCTTCATTACATGGTGACATGACGAGGCCAGTGGGTAGGCCTCGCCATACCTGGGAGAAATGCGTGTGTGCAGATCTGAAGGTGCTTGGTCAAGATGAGGGGAGCTGGGAGGCTTCATGTCAGATTAAGAGTGCTTGGAGGAAGAGGTTGTGGGATCTTACGCACCCTTGGGAAAGCCAACGGTTAGTGAGGTGTAGAAGGCGCACTAAGCAAGCTATTGATAAGCATGTGGAGCGCTATGTGGTGCCTTTCAGTGGCTGGGAGGATGGTGGTTCACCAGTACCTAGGTGGTGAGAGCCACCTCCAGCCCCTACTAGGGTGGTGCTTGATCCTGCTGCCTCCCCGCCACCCATGTGTGATGGAAGTGGAGCAGGTTTTGGGTTTTAGTGGTGGTGTTTGTTTCCCCTTGGTGTGCACGCCGTTGCATCTAGCCTCAGCTTGTGTGTGGCAAATCCACCATCGGTTGTGTGGCTTCGTGATTGTGATCAGGAGCCTTGTGTTTGTGGCCTAGGTTTGTTTGGCCATTGGCATTGCTGGTCTTGCGTTTTGATTGATTGATTGTCTGTCCATCGGACTGTGGATGGAACGCCGAGCTCAGCCCTTGTTCAATTTGAAGCAAAGAGCAGATGCCCCTAAACACATTTGAAGTGAACTGAGTGCCTCGATCACTAATGATCTTGCGAGGCAGTCCGTGGTACCGCCACACATGGTCCACGAATAACTGAGCTGTGCCTTCAGCATTAACTTCGCTGGTGGTGGGGCACAGATGACACATCTTTGTAAGCTTATCAACAAAGACACAGATGGCGTCAAACCCATTCTTTGTTTTAGGAAGACTAGTGACAAAATCACAGGTAATGACTTCCCACTTCCCATCAGGAATCGGCAAGGGAAGAAGTTTCCCTGCCGGTTTGGTATGAGCGCTCTTGTTTCTCTGGCATAGGTCACAGGTTTGAACATACTCGGCTACGTCCCTAGCTAAATGTGGCCACCAGAACTGTCTGGTGACAGCCCTCTTGGTCTTATGGAATCCACCATGACCAGAATATGGAGCATCGTGACACTCATGCATAATCTTGGATTTGAGCTCTGCAGAGTTGGGCACCACTATGAGTCCATCTCTATAATACAGGCCATCATCTTGTGAAAGTGCCTTTAGGTTGGTCTGAACTGCAAACCACTGATCCTTTTCGTATCCTTGCCTAATCATCTGAGTCAGAGGAGTGATTACCTCAGCAGGGTCAGTTGTGTCAACCGAAGTAAGGTGGCAGCAGAAATTACACTTTGCACTGTCCAACGCCGCTAGGTTTGACTCTGAGTTTGTTGAGTTACAGACAAGGCGAGACAAAGGATCAGCCACGTTTTGCCTACCAGGTCTATACACCCACTCAAAATCAAACTGTTGCAGATATTCTGACCACCTTGCCTGCCTCCGACATAGGACAGGTTGAGAGTTGAAAAACGTGTTGGGACAATGATCTGTCACAACCTTGAACTTTACCCCTTCTAAATAACACCTCCAAACAGTAAGTGCATGCACTACAGCGTACAATTCCTGTTCAGTCGTTGTGTAATTGATTTGGGCAGAGTTCAGCTTTTTGCTTTCAAATGCAATTGGTCGGTCCTCTTGCAAAAGAACAGCACCAACGGCTACAGTAGATGCGTCACAAACCACTTCAAAGGGCTTAGTGAAATCTGGGGTGGCAAGCACAGGGTCGGAGAAAGAATGCCGGGACGCCCCTTGAAACCCCCTTGCTAATGTAGTGAGAGCCCCCTCGCTCACTACCGTCGTGACCCGGTTCGTAACGCTACCGTAGTGACACTGATGTCACTAAGTCATTAGCAGTGTTAATAAACGAGTGCCGACGCGGTACCACGTCCCAGCCAGGCCTATGCCTGACTGCTCCTAGCCAGGGCCTAGCCTGACTCTAAGGGCTGGACTAGTCATGTAGCTTGTACACTACATACCTCCCCCCTTAGTCCAAGGCTGTCCTCAGACTTGTCTAGTATAGGAACTGGAAATATTTACAAGTGAGTGCCTATGCACCATGGGTTGCCAGCACATGCAACAATTTATTCACCCTGGCTGTGACTGTTGCATAGGTCCAGCCCCTGGTACCTTAAACCAGCCCTGCCCCAAGCCAAAGCCCTTGCCTCTGTCAAACAGCAGCAGCAGAACCAATGTCCACTGTGTCCAATGTTTGCACCTCCTGTTTCCTCAAGTGCAAGCAGAGATAACAGCTGTGTCTAGCCTGTTGCAAAGAACTTGTTGATGCAATTATTGCCTGCTGTGCTAAATTGGTGGCAACCGCAACCGCATTGAGAAAGTGCTTGAGCTGACTTTTCAGATTTTGGTCAAAAGTGGGTACGCCCCTGTGGTCACCTGAGTTAGGGTGCATGGAATGGAACTTCTCCCATTTATCAGCAAGCTTTCCTTGGCTTTACAGTACCATGTCACTAGCTGCAGTCATGCATGCTCTGCACAGCAGGCCCCACATTAGCTATCCCTGCAATGCTGAGCATTGCTACAGGCAGCAAAAAGTGTGGTTTTCAACATGGATGCTACCCCTGCTGGAGGGGCCCTGCTTCTGGCAATCTTACCATAAGCTTCAAGGTCACTGCCAAGGATTCAGTATTAACAGAAGCTGGTGTGCTTTGCATGCCAGTTTGATGGTAGGAAGCTTCCTTCTACATGCTGCAATCAGCGGCGGGCGAGACGGGCCTATGCTGCAAGGCTGTCACCCACGCTGTCACCACCACTTTGGAGGACTGTTTTCTTTGTCACCTGTCACTGCTTGAAACAAGGTCTAGCATACCACAGAGTTGTTCACTGGGCCAGGCTTGTTGTAAAACAAGACATGTTACGCATATCCCTTCGGTGCAGCACCACCTTCTAGACCCGACGTGCCCTTGCTACTGCTGTTTTAACACTTTCCACCAGATCTTGCCATGATAGTGCTAGCAGATCTCTCAACAACCTCCTCAAAGCATATGTTTTTATTCAGCACCGCTCCCCCTTTCTACAATACCACATCGGCTATGCCAATCATGCTCCACCTGCAGAGAACAGCAGCTCGCTACATGTGCTGGGGGTATACCCTGCTTTGGGGGCGCCAAATATGCCCTTTGGGTATTCCGCATGGCACAGGCAGCTTCAGAGACAGCCCCTGCTCCAGCTGTAATGTCCTATGGCATGTGCTACCAGGGGAAGTGTGCAAGTCAAGGTATCTCAGTTGTTGGTATTTGCTTAGTGTACTGCTGCAGCTGGTGAGGGTAGGGGTAGGAAGGGCCCCCGTCATGGGTTGCCAGCACATGCAACAATTTATTCACCCTGGCTGTGACTGTTGCATAGGTCCAGCCCCTGGTACCTTAAACCAGCCCTGCCCCAAGCCAAAGCCCTTGCCTCTGTCAAACAGCAGCAGCAGAACCAATGTCCACTGTGTCCAATGTTTGCACCTCCTGTTTCCTCAAGTGCAAGCAGAGATAACAGCTGTGTCTAGCCTGTTGCAAAGAACTTGTTGATGCAATTATTGCCTGCTGTGCTAAATTGGTGGCAACCGCAACCGCATTGAGAAAGTGCTTGAGCTGACTTTTCAGATTTTGGTCAAAAGTGGGTACGCCCCTGTGGTCACCTGAGTTAGGGTGCATGGAATGGAACTTCTCCCATTTATCAGCAAGCTTTCCTTGGCTGTACAGTACCATGTCACTAGCTGCAGTCATGCATGCTCTGCACAGCAGGCCCCACATTAGCTATCCCTGCAATGCTGAGCATTGCTACAGGCAGCAAAAAGTGTGGTTTTCAACATGGATGCTACCCCTGCTGGAGGGGCCCTGCTTCTGGCAATCTTACCATAAGCTTCAAGGTCACTGCCAAGGATTCAGTATTAACAGAAGCTGGTGTGCTTTGCATGCCAGTTTGATGGTAGGAAGCTTCCTTCTACATGCTGCAATCAGCGGCGGGCGAGACGGGCCTATGCTGCAAGGCTGTCACCCACGCTGTCACCACCACTTTGGAGGACTGTTTTCTTTGTCACCTGTCACTGCTTGAAACAAGGTCTAGCATACCACAGAGTTGTTCACTGGGCCAGGCTTGTTGTAAAACAAGACATGTTACGCATATCCCTTCGGTGCAGCACCACCTTCTAGACCCGACGTGCCCTTGCTACTGCTGTTTTAACACTTTCCACCAGATCTTGCCATGATAGTGCTAGCAGATCTCTCAACAACCTCCTCAAAGCATATGTTTTTATTCAGCACCGCTCCCTCTTTCTACAATACCACATCGGCTATGCCAATCATGCTCCACCTGCAGAGAACAGCAGCTCGCTACATGTGCTGGGGGTATACCCTGCTTTGGGGGCGCCAGATATGCCCTTTGGGTATTCCGCATGGCACAGGCAGCTTCAGAGACAGCCCCTGCTCCAGCTGTAATGTCCTATGGCATGTGCTACCAGGGGAAGTGTGCAAGTCAAGGTATCTCAGTTGTTGGTATTTGCTTAGTGTACTGCTGCAGCTGGTGAGGGTAGGGGTAGGAAGGGCCCCCGTCATGGGTTGCCAGCACATGCAACAATTTATTCACCCTGGCTGTGACTGTTGCATAGGTCCAGCCCCTGGTACCTTAAACCAGCCCTGCCCCAAGCCAAAGCCCTTGCCTCTGTCAAACAGCAGCAGCAGAACCAATGTCCACAGTTGGTTGCAAAAGTTTTGGCCGGAACATAAGGCTGGGGTTTAAGCAGCAGCAGCAAGACCTGATTTACAACCATTTATGTTTAAGAAAGTAAACAGGCAGAGCATCAATGACAAAGGCGCATGGTGTGACCCCCGGTACCCTCTGGGATAAGCACATTCAATGGCGTCATGGTAACGATACTGCTACCCTGGTCACAGACTTGAGCTCAGATGAGGATGAGGAGCGACTGGCCGAGCCCAGGGGCATTACCGCCAACGACCTGCTGGTTGAGGACTTTGAGATGATGGATGGTGAGCCGCCGGTACCGGTACAGCAGCCACGTATGGAATACTCAAATCTGCCCTCACTCTCCTACTCACCCACCAGACCGGCCTATGAGTATGAGAGTGAGCCCTATTCACCAACGAGCCCGCTTTTCGGTTTCGAGTACGACGACGACAGCGAGTCTGGAGCTAGGGCAGTACGGGACGTCATCACACCTGAGCCTCCCACACCTCAGCTGCTAGGGGTTCCTTTCGTCCAATATGAGAACCCAGTGATGGTGGGAACCAAGCCTGTGAGTCTGGGTATGGTGCTGCACCACCCGTTCGGTGTTTGGACCAGTGAGGAGCTTGTAACGGCGGCCAATGCAGTATACGATAAACTAAGTGGAGCTTCCCCTGCCGACTTTGGCTGGGACCAAGCCAACGGCCTGTGCATGGACTTGCAGTGCTCGGAGGGAGTAACCGTGGCAGACATGGCAGAGCTACTGCCGCGTATGCAGCCCCTGCTGTTCACCCAACCCCGCTTCATTCTGCCCAACTTAGTACATATGGGGATCTCCCCTAACGCCCGGTTCTGGGGCCCTGAGCTGATTGACCCTGACAACCCTGGCTGCCGTGATCCCCGCCTACCAATGTACCAGATGCTGCTGGTGGTGCAGAAGGGGACCGTGTACAAGAAGGTTTGGGATATGAGCCAAGAAGTGACTGCTTGGGGGCCTACTGTGACCACTATGCCACCTGGAGCATGTGGAGAGGACAAGGCGTCACCATGTATCGGTAAAGGGGGGAACCAGGTTGAAAAAATAGATATAGCCATAGCATTATCTGAGATTCCATTGAGAGCCGAAGAGCTACCTTGGGTGTTCAGCCCCGATTGGATTGATATGATGCATGACCATGTGATACCATATATCAGGACGGTACCGCTGATGGATATCCCAATGCAGCCAGAAGTAGTTGCCAGAGGCATTTTCTTTACATTCTGGGCTATGCTGCTGAGATGCATGTATCAGGTGGGACATGATATGGTTTGGCCTTCAGGGCTGATAGGACAGCTAAGCAGAAACTTTGGTCTGGAACATAACCAGCTAGGGGTCATTACCTATGTTAACATGTATGTGAAGCATGCAAGCAGGCATCTAGCTAGGAAACTACTGGGAGAGGAGATATGCATCACCACCAAAAGCATTCCAGCTATAGCTGCTGAGTACCTGCTAGCTAGCAAAGATGTCTCTGCTGGCTGTAATGAGGAAATCATGTGGCAAGCAGCGCAGGAACAGAACATGCCCCAACACACAGAGTTTCCTATTGCATCCAGCTCAGATAAGATAGAAATGGAGCAGGATAGGACAGTAGACACAGCCAGCGAGGAAGCTGAACCTGTAATTAACACTAATACAGCACACCACAGGCTGACGCTGCCCTTGCCAGTGCCAAAACGGCACTGTGCAGCCAATGTCGTGAGCAGTCATTGCGCTTTGCCTGCTAATTCCTCTTTAATCCCTACTGCTTCAGAGACCGTTGATGCCGTTTGCATGTTTATTGAGGCTAATGAAGCTGCTACTGCCCATGTGCTGCCTGCTTCTCCTCCAGCAGAGGGCTATTACATGGACTCTCCTGATGCTTATGATGCTGAGCAACCCCTTGTGCTGCTCCCAGAAGCTGATGTAGTGAGGGAGGGCGACGAGGCAGGTGGTGGTGGTGGCAGTGGTAGCATAGATGGCATTGAGTGGGACTACCCCCTCTGGCAGCTCTTGCAGTGATGACTCTGACTCTGAGTCAGATGGCATTCCAGCACTAGAAGATATGACAGACTCTAGCTCAGATTGGGAAAGTGAGGAGGAGGAATTAGAGCAGGAAGGGGCTGAGATTGACCCAGGGTTGACTGTGGGAGACATAGATGAGGCTACTGACAGGGTTAACAAACAAACCAGTTTTAACGTCCGGGTCCAAGACCGGAAGTCAGACTGACTCATCGGACGGCCTTGCGGCGACGGTGTTGCCCAGTTGATCAGACCGTTAGCCCATTGAACAGACGAATCCATTGTATAGGTAACGCGGATACCTGTAACCTTTTCTTGAGAGGCCCCGGCTAAGGGCGGCGAGGAGACCGGGACTCGAACACCGGATCTGAGGATTCGAAGTCCTCTGCTCTACCAATTGAGCTACTACTGGATGGAGGCTACCTTTGCCTACATTCAAGAGGTCTGGGAGGAAATCTCGTGGTGGTCGCTATGTAATGCATTCAGTCGTTTATCCCACCGAGATCTATACCTCAGTTTGTGGCATGGCTAAAGATGGGGCCAAAATCGAGAGCAGCCAAGCTGCAGCAGCAGTTAATACAGCAGGGTTAGGTGCAGCAGACAGTCCAATGTTTGTTTCCGATGAGACTCTACTAGGAGATCCAGATGTAGCGGATATTGAGCAGGGACAGGCAGAGCTAACTCGGGGATTTTGGGATAGTGCAGATGGTAATGAGTATGGATTGCAGCAGGAAAGTCAGCCCTCATTCTTAACACAGGAGAATCAGCGGGACAGCTACATACAGCTTGCAGACAAGTATCTCCCGCATGAGGTGTTAGCAGCAGGAGGTCTGGATGAAGATGATGGTATTAATGTGGGATGCACTCCATATCATGCTGGAGAGTTACCTCTAATGACCGAATGTGCACCTGGCAGCATTCAAACGACCGATCAGATCAAGATCGGTACGGACTTGTCACGGGAGCAGGCAGCCAGGTTACAAGCAGTACTCAGACAGCAGCAGGACCTATTCGCATTCACCCCGGACCAGCTTGGTAAATGTACCACTACTACGTTCGATATTACATTGAAGCCCGGAGCTAAGCCGATTGCGCAGCGACCGTACCGCCAGTCACCGAAGGAGAAGGAGATCGTGAAGAAAGAAATCGATAAAATGCTGGAACTCGGCCTAATCCAGCCGTGCCAATCTCCTTGGAGCTCCCCCATTGTGTTATTTCCTAAGAAAGATGGGACCATGCGGCTAACTATAGATTACCGAAAGCTCAACTCAGTCACAGAGAAGCGGGAGATGCAGATGGTCAACCTCGAGGAGATGCTCAATTCGTTGGGCAAAGCATCCTGGTTTGCGCTCGCTGACGCGAACAAGGGGTACTTGCAGATTCCCTGCACCGAAAGGGCCTCGAAATACTGCTCATTCGTCAGTCCGAATGGCTCGTTCTCCCCGTCATGCATGACCATGGGTCTGCTGTATGCACCAGCTTGCTACCAGGACTGCATGAACCAAGGTTTGGCAGAGCACATCGGAGTGCGGTGCTTTGTGTACCTGGATGACATTATCATTTATGCCGAGTCGTTTGAAGAGCTAATGGACAACATTCGGCTGGTGTTCGGCAGCATACGACAGATGGGTTTGACGCTGGCGCCGGCCAAGTGCCTGTTTGGAGTAAGGCGGTTGACGTTTCTGGGCCATGTAGTGGACGCTGATGGGACAAGGCCAGACCCCAGGTTAGTGGACAGTGTGATTGAGTTTCCCAGACCCAAGAGCAGGACGCAAGTGCAATCCTTTTTGGGGCTAGCAGGGTTCTATCGTAGGTTTATAGAGCACTTTGCTCTCATTGCCAGCCCTCTGCATGACCTAACGAAGCAGGACAGTAAGTTTGCTTGGAATGATGCAGCAGAGGAGGCCTTTCAGACGTTGAAGCAGAAGCTAGCAGAATGGCCAATCTTGAGGAGGCCTGACTTCTCTAAGCCATTCATTGTGAAGACGGATGCATGTAAGCAGGGTTTTGGCAGCATACTAGCACAGAAAGATGACACAGGAAGGGAGGTGGTGATCGGCTACGCTAGCCCTAAAACCAAATCCCCTGAGCAGAATTACTCAGCTTCAGAATTGGAGTGCGCAGCAGTAGTATGGGCGCTGTGCTCCAAGTGGCGCTGTTTTGTTTACCTATCACACTTCTACCTTGTCACAGATCATCAAAGCCTTAAGTGGCTGATGACGACACGCAACTTGACGGGCCGCCTAGCCCGATGGAGCTTACATCTGCAGGAATTTGACTTTGAAATCATATACAGGCCAGGGAAGCAGCACGGAGATGTAGATGGCCTATCCAGGGCCGTAGCACCAGCAGATTCGAGGCTGAGGAAGAACTAATGTCACAGCAGGAGGCGGGTCAACAGGGCAGTCAAATGGTGTGTGAGATATACCATTTGGATGATGAGGAAGAGGCAGACTGCCAGGTTGAGCTGAATTGGGTTGAAGTTGAAAAGGACGCTGCCTGTCAAGAAGAGGTTGACAAGGGTAACACAGCAGGCAAACCAGCTGGAGCTGCACAAGGCAACGGGGGTCAGACTTCAATCCCGGTTCCCAGCTACATCTTGTCGCCAGATTACAAGTCCCTGCTACATGAGGACCTACCACCAGTAACATATGAAGGCAAAACCCTGACGGTGGGATCATCAGAATGGATCAGCACTATGGTCAATGTGATCATACCCGACGCGAATGATGGAACATGGGGGTATGGACAAGGGGGTAGTTTTTCGCCCCACAACAAGCACGGCAGTGGTAACTACGTATGGGTAAGGATTCTGCATGAAGTCAGCCGGTATGGATACAGCACCACATTAAGGGATGGTGCTGCTGAGCTGGCCTTCCTGGTCAGACAGCAAACAGATTCATGCAACAGGGCTAAGCAGTATAAGGACGAGCAGCAGCGAATAGCAGCAGGGGAACCACACTCAGGACGAAACGGGATTTCCATTTCCAGATTTCCAGGCAACTATGATGATTTTTATGACCCAAACCCTCCACCAGTTACACTGGCACAGCTACAAGCAGCAGCATTATACTGGATGTATCAGGCCGGCGGTTTGGGCAGCACAGGAGGTAATTGCGGAGAGGAAGGGCAAAGCTACCATCACCCTCGCTGCATTAAAGAAATACGCTTGGAGATGGTTGGTATTGCTATCAGATTTGGAGGCGGAGGTAGCAGATGCAGGCATCGAGGTGGTGCCGACCCCGTCCGTTGGGTCACGCAGCGCCTGGGACTTAATTATGCAAGAGCCGGTTGCAGCCAGTAGAGAGGGAAAAGGACCGAGTGACCTTGGAAAAGTTAGCGACGAGCAACCGAAAGCACGGGAGCAGCAAATTCCCAGGTGCATCAGCCAGTATCAGCCTGGACCCTCATCAGCAAGGTGTGTTCGGATTTCGATTGATGGGTCGATAGCAGCAGGGAAGTCTTCAATTATCGAAGCACTGCCCCCACGTTTGAGGCAGTGCAACCTTGACTTTGATTATTTCCCAGAGCCAGTTGCAGAGTGGGAGCGTACAGGGGCATTAAGTAGATTTTACGAGAAGTCGTCTCTTCCCCAGAATAGCTATGAACGTTGGATAGCTACCAGGGACCTGCAGGCAACGATTATGGATTCCTATTTAGCAGCAGTACCCTATGAGCCATCGGTCATCATTGAGAGGGGAATGCTCAGTGCATTGTCGGTCTTCACACCATTGGCAAAGCTGCGCCCGCATCTGGAGCAGGGACTCTACAAAGCAGCATTGGATTCCCCAGACCTGCTACATGCAATGCCACATGGCATTGTTTACATTGATGTCCCAGCGGAGGTATGTTTGCAAAGGATAAGAAACAGAGGAGTACCATACGAGCAGAAGGTTGACCTGATATATTTGACCACGCTAGAGGAAAGGTATAAGCAGATGTTAGCGGACTTCAAAGGGCCCTGCAAGATTATTGACGGCCTTCAGCCAAGGGACATGGTGCTCCAGCAAGTTGCAGAAGCAATCAAGCTGCTGACAAGCGTAATTACCGCAGCCGCCCCGGCAGGTAACAGCCCGGAGATCCTAATGCCGAGTTTACCTGCAGTAGGGCCTGCCACGATGGCACAAAATGAAGAATACCGTATGGGACAGATGAGGGACGTAGTGAGAAATACAGACCCCAGTGTGAACACCAAGCGGGCACACCATGTGCATTACCCAGGAGGTACCGTACTCTCCGCGCTAACCAATGGAAACACGTGCTGGCAAGTAGGAGCTGGGTTGCCAATTGCACCACAGGGGTATGACCCAGAGCACTTTGCGCTGGTGTTATTCCAAGGCAGTTCAGGACGGTTTGGATACAGTCAATCTTTCAAGCAGCATTACCAGTTTAAACACGGGACCGACCCCTCGGAGTACGACCGAGTTGACCCGTTTGACATCCTGGAAATAGCTAGCAGCCTGGGTTGGTACTTAGCAGCAGGCCCAACGTGTTCGTTTGCATTGGCAGCGGTGCCCAGGAGAGGTTTGGAGGCTATGACAATTAGCAAAGGCAAGGACGGAGCAGAAACGGTTATGATTCACCCGGATACATACGCGATAAGGCGTTTAAATCAGAAATCAGCCTACGAGTTGCAGGACATGGACGCCAGGGAGTGGATTAAAGCATTTCAGGCAGAGGGACATTTTCTAAATATGCAGATACAAGTGTACTCCAAGGAGTGGGAACTTCACCAACCTCTCATCACCCACAGGTTACAAGCCGAGCAGACAAAGCAAGCTGGGATGGCAAACGGTGAAAAAGAGGTTCAACACAGCAACCGCGCTCGGCAGGAGCCTAAAGTATCAGACATATATCAGAAGGTGTCAGCTCAGGAAGAGTTGACGGAAGGAGACACGGCATGGTGGTTAGATTTAGAATTCACGGTGGGGCTAGAAGGGCACCCTCTGCCCTCTGAGTTAGAAACAATCAGGATGTTTGGAGGAGAAGGGTATGATCTAATCACAGCAAGGGAATGGGTGGACAGCATTGACCAGGCAGCTGAGAGATGGGGATGGGACATACACAGAAGGGTCTTCGTAGCAAGACATAGGAGCACAGCAGCAGCATATCGCTGGATTTACATGCAGCAGACTTACAAAGAGACAAGGCAGGACTGGGGCACCTTCAAAGAGAAGTTTTGCGAAAAATTTAAGCAGCCGCCGCTTACAGCAGAGCAGTATTTGGAGACATGTCTGCAAGAGCCGTTCGAGCCAGCACAGTCATACTACGGCCGTTTTTTGTCTGCAAAGCTCATGGTAACAGGCTCTGCAGGGGTAAAAGATGCTGACAAACTCACGTTTGTCTTTGGGTTGCATCACGGAATTAGGAGAAGAATGTGGGGGGTGATCCACTACTTACAGAGCATGCCATGGTACAAGGTGTTGGACACAGTTCTGGAGGCAGAAAGGGCATATTACGAAATAGAAACAACACCTCCCAGGCTGCACCCCAAGGACAGAAAGGTGTATCACTCTATTATTAATCAGGATCCGGAATGGGAGCCAGAAGATTTCAGCGAATATGATGAATGGGATGACACAGCCATTCTCTTGCCAGAGAACGATCCGTATGCTGATGAATTTGAAGGTAAATATCATTTGTGGGGGAAAGCTGAGGAATCGGTTCAGGGGTTACGTGGGCTATACCGGTCAATAGTCAAGGACAAGGGTTCAGAGGCAGTCAAAAGGGTGACGGACTTAAGGAAAGAAGCAGTAATAGGGGAGGACAACATAGACGACACAGACTATATATGTTTTTTGAGCGAAGAAAATGAGAAATGGTGTGATTGCAACGACAGCTCACAGGCGGGGACGCCTGTCTCTCCAAAGGGGGGGGAGACAGAGGCTAGCTCAGACGACGATTCGGGAGATTCGGTACCGGTAGACCTGCCCTGTGAAGTTTGCAAGGACCCAGGACAGTGGGAAGTGATGATATTGTGCGATGGGGGATGCAGGAGAGGGTTCCATTTAGAGTGTATTGGTCTGGAAAGCGTCCCTAAAGGCGAGTGGTTTTGCAATGACTGCAAGCCAGAGGCTGCCAAGTTGGTTGAGACAAAGAGCAGGGAGAGAGGCAGGACCGTCATTGATTTAACGCAGCAGGCAGATAGCAGTCAAGGGGGAAAGATGTTGGCAGCAGCAGCAGCAGGGCCAGCCGTAATTGATCTGGTGATGCCGCCGGCAGGAGACATTTATGCGGATGTGCAGGCTATGCATTACCTGCGGACTGGGGAGCTGAGGAAGAACCTAGAGGGCGATGAGGGAAAGAAGGAGCTAAAAAGGGTAGCAAAAAGAGCAACAAACTACAAGTATGCAGGAGGGCAGCTATATAGGAGGCCGACAACCAAGCACTCGTCGTTGCGGTTGTGCCCGGAACCAGCAGCAAGACAGCAGATAGTACAGGAGCTGCACGCTATGGCCCATATGGGGACCAAGAGGGTATTGAGTATGTTAAGCGACCGCTACTACTGGAACAACATGTCAGCGGATGTGAGGGAGGTGGTAAACAGCTGTGATGCATGCGCTAGGAAAGGGCTGAAGCTTAAGAAGGACCCGGAGCTGCAGCCCATTGAACCAGCAGACATTTTCAGGAGGATACATATCGATTGCTTGGGGCCTATGCCTAAGACAGCAAGGGGTAACAAGTGGGTTTGTGTAGCAGTGGACAGCTTCTCCAAGTGGCCGTTTGCTAAAGCTATGGCAGATAAGAGTTCCTCTTCTACAGCACAATTCTTACTGGAGAATGTCATTGCAGAGCATGGTGTGCCAGAGGAGGTGTTGAGTGACAGAGGGGGCGAGTTTCTGGGGGAATTCAGTCAGCTGCTAGACCGGTGCAGTGTGAAGCATAAGATGTCCAGCAGCTATCACCCACAGGGGAATGGACTGGCAGAGCGAATGGTACAGAACATTCTGCATGCGTTGCAACGTGCAGCTATGCATGACCCGAATAACTGGGATTTGGAGCTACCTTGGATCCTGCTAGCTCAACGGGCAGTAAAGTGCGGCGCTAGCACTAAGTACTCTCCTGCAATGATGGTGTTTGGCAGGGAGCTAGTACTACCGACAGAGCGGAAGAGGCCATATGAGATGGAACCGGTACCGGACAAGAAAACAGCAGAGCAGCATGAGATGGATTTGGCAGCTGAGGCACCATTAGCCCACGAAACAGTAGAGCAGCTGAGGACCAGGGGTGAGCGATTGAACAAAGCAGCAGAGGAGGCAAGGGCAAATATTGAGCAGGCGCAGGAAGTGCAAAAGGCTGCTTATAAGAAAAGAAGGGGGCTAGATCCAGAAGGTCCAAGTGTCAGCATGCCGCCTAACAGCATGGTGCTGATGAAGGCCCCAGCAAGAAACAAGCTGTCAGCAGGGTGTGAGGGACCCTACTTGCTGGTGGAATGGGCTGGGCAATCTAGAGCTCTCATTAGTGATGCAGAAGGCAAGAAATGGTGGACCCATGCGTCGAGGCTGTCCCCGTATGGACCAGCAACTCAGCAAAGGAGCAGGACAGTGGCGAAGGAATTATAAGAAGAGACAGCCTACAATGGCGTCGCGTTTGGAGGAGACCAAGAGACAATAAGGGAGCACCCAGAAGGAGTTATGGATAATGGTGGAGTTTTGGAACAGACTGCAAGATTTGTTTGGCTACCCAGTGCCAATCAAGAGGTCTACCAGACTTAGGACTTACTGGTTACGAGCATTTGCACCCGGGCTTACAAGCCCTCCTTGCTTTCTTAAGTAGGAGGGAGGCTCTTACCCCCATTGGGGCAGCGGAGGTTTTGGGTGATTTTGACCTAGCTGCTGGACCTCATGTTTAGGCATATATTGTCATACATTTCGAAGTTTACCCGTATTCTGTTCCACCTCGCTGTTCTTTGTGACAGCTTGAGGTGCGGGGCCTATGGCACTTATTGCTATGGCATATCATGAAATGTAATAATAATACGAGCATTGAAGGATCCGGTTACCTTCAGCATCAGTGCTGTGGAGATGGAGCCACTAGCAGTGCTGATCAGCGGGACTTGGATCTGGAGCTGGATATGGATTGTGAGCTCAATGTATGGCTTAACACCACAGTGACACTCTTCAGATGGTCACCAACAAGAGTGTAGTGCAAGGTGTTTTGCTGCTTGCAGCAATACCTTGAAATATGTATGTGCTGTGGCCAGATTAACAGACTATTAGGAGGATGCATGCACTACTTTGAGTTATTACAGTTGGACTCCTGATAAGGGTGCATGACATCATTGTTGAGTAGTTAGTATGACAGCAGTTTGGTATGTATGGCATGAAGTGTTATGGTCCTCGGCAAGACGGTAAACTGCCCTAGCTTGGTTGAAGTTGCATGATGATTAGCATTATGGTCCCCGGCATGACGGTAAACTGCCCACAGCAACACTAGTTGCATCCTGGATATGATGATGAGTTTGGTGTGAAGCATTATGGTCCTCGGCAAGACGGGAAACTGCCCTAGCCTTGATAAGTTGCTAGCGATGGTGTGTTGATGGTCCACGGCAAGACGGTAAACTGCCCTAGAGGTTACGTGTTCCAATTTATGGTCCTCGGCAAGACGGTAAACTGCCCTAGCTTTGATGGTTCTGCTATGAGAGTTGAGTCCTCGGCAAGACGGTAAACTGCCCTAGAGGTTACGTGTTCCCATTATGGTCCTCAGCAAGACGGTAAACTGCCCTAGCTTGGTTGGAGTTGGTATGAAGTGTTATGGTCCTCTGCAAGACGGTAAACTGCCCTAGCCTTGGTGAGTTCGCTACGATATATGGGTTTTGGTCTGGAGATTGATTGGACCCCGTACGTATGAGTTTGGTCGGGAGCTTTGACTGTCCTCGGCAGGACGGTAAACTGCCCTAGCCATGATGTCAGATGTGTCTGGGTACTTATTGAGTAAGAGTTTGGTTTGGAGCATTGACTGTCCCCGGCATGACGGTAAACTGCCCAACTAGAAGCATCCTGCAAGCATGAGCTGGTTTGTGGTATCTTTATTTGTGGTGCATGACAGTGACCTGACCCTGCCCTGTGGTGGCCTCAGCAGCAGTGAGGTTGGGGACAACCTCTCCTTGAAGGAGGGGGTGACACGTGTCAGGCACCAGCAGGTGCCTTGCCATCATGAGTAGTACACGTACTTAGTAACATCGCATAGCATCGGTAGTTCGTGGTATGTGCGAGTTGCACGTATCAATTGTCGCATTGACAGGGTAGATAGAATAGTTATAATTACGTTGGTTATTGTGAACTGCTGTGGGTTGTTTGGCTTGGATCGTCGCGTGCATGAGTGCCACCGGCGAGTGACCCGTAACAAGCAAGCTGTAGCGGATGTAGCTATGGGCGATTCTGGAAGATTGCGTGGATCGGCTTTGGATTTGGTGTTGGCGAAGGTATAAATACTGTGTAGGTAGTTTAGTTTGGTTAACCCTTTCTCCGTCTTCTGACGTCGGTTCGTTGGCCTTAGAGCCAACTACTGCTACTGCTAGGAGTGTTGACATTGCTTCGAGGTTGATTGATATTGATTGAGACATATTATCCCGTATAAGAGAAGCCGAGGTCTGCGTAACTGAGTCTCCGCCAGGCACAACCTGAGCTTGAGCAGCGTTTGTTGGGCTAGTTGCCCGTGTAAGTGTTCAGTGTATCGCGCTTGCTTGAGCATTGTGATTGCCAAGCTTTTTTCAGGTAACCTTGATACCCAGTTCTGGCTCATTGTGTGTGAACGAAGTCCAGCTAAAGCTAGCTGTTCTTGAAACTGATCGTGTCTTTCCGCTGCGCCGCGTTCAGTATTCAGCAATAGACCAGCTATCTGCTTTACTCAGGCAATTCAGTCTGCTTCCGATTCAGCTGTAGGCGTGAGTCTAAAAGGCACTGCCTTAACGATCGATTGGGCCAGCACAGCATAGCTAGTGCTGCATTTATAGTAAGCTAACGTGCAGGAGTACTCTTCAGCGCACACACACAGCAAAGCCTGACACGGGCACGTTGAGTCAAAGCTGCCGCCGCCGATAGGCAGGAATATAGGTTTGTGCTCCTCTCTCCTTGCCCCTCTGCACACAAGTAATGCACCATCGACAAACAAGAAACCAGGGAGGGTGAAGAATGATACGAATTGGAGAAGTGAATGCCTCACGACCTTAGCCCGAGCAGTTAGCCAGCAGCCTTCAAGGCCCACGAGAGACAACCTCATGCTATCTCACCTTTTGAAAGTTAAAGTCCTGAAGCCGGTTCCACACCCTTTCTCTGGAACCAGAATTAGACTTCAAAGAGGGCCTCTGGAACCGACATTCTCTGGGGGCCCTGGCCATGTCGATGCGCAACATCGACCGCATCAGGCAGGGGGCGGGGGTCTGGGGCGAAGCCCCAGTAGCCAGCGATAATTGGACTTATAATGACCAGTTTTACAATGGAACTTGCTATTCTTCCACTCAGATGAGCATTCTACACGTTGTAAGAAAACTTGTTGGAACCAGCATGTCACATGTTAGACAGAGGGTGGCCCAGGGCTGGAACCAGGAACTGACATGTTTGGCATCGCTGGAACTGTGTAACTGAGCACAATTTGCCTTGGAACGGGGAACCGGAACCGGCTTCACCCTTACTTCACCCCGGAACCGGCTTCAGCCCGGTAGGAAGGTGGAGAGGCGGCACCACCACCAGAACAGCGGTATCGCCCATGACCCACCCACGCCCACGACCCCCTTGACTCATGCCATCTGTCCTAACTTTCTGCTGCAGATCACGATCAGGTTCACGGCTCTGTCGACAACTCTTTAAACAGCAACATGTTACATGAGTTAGTTGCTCGGGCGGCTCCGCCACGGCTTAACAGCTCCAATTGCAAAGAGATATCCCCAGGCTCCAGCCCACCCCAGGTCACATTAAAGAAGCAACTGGCAGCAAGTTAAGTCCGTTGATAAAATGAACTGAATGACGTCCACTTCATTCACCCCCATATATGCATCAGCAGCAAATCAGTCACAAAGGTGATGAAACAACTCTGCGGCGCTGTGCCCAGTGTCACAGTGAGACCTGGACATTTGTCTGGCAACACAGTCCCGAACATCAATCGAGCGCACCAGCATGAAACTGGGCATGTCTCTTGAGGCAATAATATAGGGCTATTAGTTGCTTTGCCCCCATTCAGCAGTCATCTGACAGCGGTCCTCTTGGGAACTGTGATTCCACCTGAAACTACAGGCATGGCTCTGCAGCTCAGATCTCCACCTGGCTGGATCACTTTTAGCAAGTACTGTCATTGCCTTTACAAAGACACCCAAAATCCTCCAATCAGGACTCTCCTCAAACATACAGCCTTTTGTCTTACTGAGCTACATGACTACATGGATATGTCTATTACTTTAAGACTGCACAGGAGCGCAGGCTACCTGATAAGACTAGCCTCTGATCTGTCGTTAACAAGTAAACAGTATTTTACAATAATCAGCCCACGTGTCACAGTGCAAATGTCATTGAATGCACGGTCCCGCCCTTGCCCTCCATTACCACAGATTGACACAGGCGCACGGAGCCCTAACTGGTGGTTTATCCCAGCATAGACAGATACTTCTCATAGCACTTGGCTCCCACTTGACCACACAGCTTCTTGCCGGCCTCAACAGAGGCATCAAAATGCACACCAGCATACTGCCGGGACTTGCCACACAAAGTGGTCAACTCGTCAATAGAGCTGAAGGTCATTGTGACATCCTTCTTGGGGGTCATGCCTGGCTCCCTCCTGCTGCACCCCTTGGGGTAGGTTACAACAATTGGTGGGTCGAGCTTGTCTGATTTGTGCAGGCGACGCATGTACTCCCCATGGGCAGCACAAACACAGGACATCCCGAGGGGCATTCAGCATGGGGCATGGTGCGGATGTATGACAGCCAGTCCATACCATCGATGTCATCCACCGTGGAACCAACATCGCTGCACAGGCAAGAAGGGCAAGACGCAATGACTATGTCAGCCAGGAGCACCTTTCATTAGCGGTGCAGTGATCTGCGAATACATGACGTCATATGACACTAGCCTAATTGCTGGATCAGAACTTGTGGTGATAGAGCCTATTCTACAAGGAGGTTTAGGGTTCAGGGCTCCGCAACCCTGAGCCCTAAACCCTACGGTCACCTAGCAGAATTACATATTAGTTTTCTTGTTCTGGGCGGAGCAAGCTTGGTTGGAGTGATGGATGAAAGAGCCTGCTCTGAGGACAGAAACATCTTGCTAGATGGGCAATAAACATGTTGGCACTCCTCTACATGCAGACACTCCTCTGAAGTAGCACTTCAGACCTGATTGTGCAGTTTATCTTGCCAGCGCACAGAGTAATAGGCTTGTGGCTCCTTGTAAAAAGATTAACGTTCCCTGTATTCATGCCTGGCGGAAACTGCAGAAACCTTAACATGTCATCTATATCCTGAGATATGACAGAGCACCTTGAAGAGAGAGGGAGAGCTACGCAAGGAGGGGCATGACTTGCCCGCCTGTGTAAGATGAAGGAAGGTGTCCATTGGTGTAAGGGTTACTCTGGGGCCCATAAGGTGTCATCAAAGGGTCGCGGGCTTGCACCCAAGAGCATCTTAGGGTTTAGGGTTTAAGCTCTTACCTGCCACCATAGGCCTTGACACTCTTGTCTCCATAGAAGTGCCGCACAAGAGACACGGGGCGCAGAGCACCAAAGCGAACCTTCTCCTTCCAGCACAGAAGAGTGGCATCATACACACAGTTCATAGCCATCATGCTTGCCAGCAGCTTATGAGTGTCCCACCCATTAACAGCAGCAAGGAAGACTGGATACGCAGCCAAGGACACCAGCTTGTCATCGAAGAACTCGGCAGCAATCTTCTGCTCGTCTGTCAACTTTGCAGAGATGTCCAGGATCTGCATAAGAATAGAAGCAGCAGCAAACGAAGCAGAGGCCATCAGCTACAAAGTGGCAGCCTCCGAGCCCTGCAATCCTGGAAGACTTGAGAAACAGTTCAGGCAATCAAGCATGTGCAACATCCTTGTTAGTTGCCGGCTAATTGATCATGCCAAGCATTGAGTCCGGCCTTTTGAAGGACGTCCTCAGAAGTTGCACATTGAAAGCTGTCTGGCTTCTTCATCATGGCATAGCATAGCATGCAAGTTTCATCATCCCCCTCCTCTCCTCATCTCCCCTTCCCAGTGTAGTCAGATTGCTCCATTAACTGAGCTGCAGTTCAGAGCTTTATCACAGTAACCTTGCACTTAGTGTAGACCATTGGCACTTAAATTGGCATGCTGCAGAATTCTTTTGCTGTAAGATCAGTGTGGCCACAGTTGTGTCCAGTAGTAGACAGTATCCAGTGAGTGGACGCCGGGCGTTAGCCCTGCGAAGTTTAAAGGAAGAGGAGGTACTAGCACAGGTGGTGCGTTCACCCCGCACCCTCTCACAGCATCTTTGAACCACATATTCAGTATCTGTAGTAGTTAGTTGTATCATACTCGAGGCGGTGGGTGCCGCCTGAGCAGCAGGGTAGCAGCAGGGCAAAATCTGGGTTGAACCTTGCTTTGTTTTCACATGACCTTGCTTTGCTTTTTAGTAGGCCTACTTCCTTAATTGTACACCACAAGTGGTGTGTGCCTTGCTTTGCTTCGTTTAAGGACTGCATTCGCTCCTGCTTGGATCAGCTGTACCCAACCTCCAAGCACTCCCAACCACTCAGGTTGTCCTACCTTATCAGTATCTGCCTTCAACCGCTTGGTGAGATCAGCACCAGACAGACCATCATAAGGGGCAGCCTTCAGAGCGGTGCGCTTGATGTAGTCCCTGTCAATGCTCCAGCCACTCACGTTGCCCAGGTATGCACTGATGTGGTGCTGGGAGTAATATTACCTGGAGCCAGAGGGATCAGTGTGAATCAGTACAGATCAGTTAGGATCAGTCACATTGCCCAGGTATGCAATGATAGCACCTGAACCAGATGGATCAATTTGAATCAGTTTGGATCAGTCTGGATCAATGACATTTCTGAGATATGGGGTGCTGTGGTGCAGCAGGACGCAAGGGATCAGTACAAATAACCACTTGGAAATTTGATGCAAGTGGATGAACATGTTACAATGGCCTGCTGCTTGCCCGCAGTACCTTGGAATTGTACTCATATATCAGTTAGCTTAGCCTAGTAATCCGCTTGGCCCTCCCCCGCTAACGCCCTACGTCCTAACACTCCACTTACCCCAGTCCATTGGTCTCAAGCAGAGGCTGCCAAGCTGTGATGTTGCGGAGTGTGTAGGCATCATTTTGAGGTACGAAGCCAGAGTTGTCACCATATGGACGCTTGTTGTACTTGTTAGCGAGCTCCCCACGGCGATTGAAACCATCAACATCATCTTCAGCATACTTGTTCCAGGCAGCAGCTACATAATTGCCAATGCCGGCAGCAGTCTTGACATCCACAGACTTGTTATCGGGGTTCAGCTTCCAGGTCTTCATGCTACCACGGATACAAGGAACAGCAGCCGGCAGCCAAGCCTCGGCAAAACGGAGCACAGCGAACGCAGCTGCAGTGCTCATGTTGGCATTAGTCCTTTTTGAAGCTGGCTGCCTGGGGATGGTGGCTGCTGCCAGAAGAGGCTTTGCGGTGTCATGGAAAGGGGCCCGCCGATCGCATCCCACAGAGCATTCTCACGGAGATAAGCGAGACTGAATTGGATGGGCGTCTCGTGGCGGCGATCCTCGGGATTGGTGTGCATAAACAGGTTGATGAAAACATCACGAGGCTCAGCTGTGGCGATATTGGTCACTGCAAGAAGTAATATGGCCCATGGGTCGCATTCTCGCCGGAAAGGGGTGTTGGCCGTCAGCTGAGCGGCTGGCAGCTTCTTCATAGCGTGCACATGCAGAAGGGGCAACCTAGCAGGCATACCCCCGCCAGCAGAACAGCAATAAGCCTTGGCAGATGCATCCCTGCCTGCGGGGCTGGGAAGTGGCTGTATAGTACTTCAGTGATGTCCTACCTGCTGGAAGGATCATGTGATGAGTAGAGCGTCAGTGGTTGGAAGGATTGCCAATCAAGCACCGATAAAGGCTTCGTGCAGCTGCAGTGATCAACTAACTATTAGTGAGCGCCATGAGACTGAATATGCCATGGAGATTCACTCAAACAATGTCCTGGCACACTGAACTTCTACGAAGGTAGAGTAGGCCATAAACCGCAGCTGACTGCAAATTGAGAAGCGAGTGTCCGCGAACGGCAGTAGACCATAAGTCTGGTAACATAGGTCATATAGAGGAGCCGCACAGGGCCGGGGTACAGCGCTTGAAATTATCAGGTCTTTGTAAGCACTGCGTTGAGCTGCCATTGTCGCTGCAATAGCGACTTTAGCTAAAGCTATCCATCGCCTCTCATGGGCTGCAAGTAGTTTTATGCTAGTGCATAAAATGTCACAGGCTCGATGCGCCATCTATGCGCTTGCCAGAAAGGTTTACGTGTCAGGTAACCCACGTTATAGCACCGCATTAGTCTTGAAATCGTCATATAGACGTACCTGTGTCCAGTGATCGACGTGCTGAAGCTCTTCTGACAAAGCTTGTCTGATAGGACTCCGATGGACATAGGACGGATATGTGAGCTCTCAGTTGCTGTGGACAGCCTTCTTTCGCTTGGTATACGGCCAAAGCTTCAAGCTCGTCGAGGTGCCTGCTGGTGGGTATGCACCGCCGACACGTCACTCCCGACTGAGTGAGGCGGTCTCGCTTAACAACTGAGTGAGGCACGGAGTGGGATTTCAGCTCATCGATCAGCTCAAAGGACAAGGTCTAGGACTGGGGTGGTGGTGGCAACCTGCCTTCCTTGCTGCACCCTGCTTTTCTCGCTTTCAGCACTGCATGACAAACCCTGCTTTTCTTGTCGCATCACTCTCCCCTGCTTTGATTACCTGTACCCAACCTCCGGAGTGGGCCCCGGGCACAGGCCCACCCGGTTTGAGCGCATCTTCTGTTGGGGTAATTCCACATTTTAAAAATGTCTGTCCGACCCCTCGGGGGAAACTCTACTTCCGCTCCTCTAATGGACGGCGAAGACGCTCTGATTAATGCTCTAGATAGCACGGGATGATATTACCTTACATATCAATGCCTTTTGCGTGTTTCTGCCCGTGGGTGTTGCGCGAGGGGTTCACATGGACGAGGTCGCTTGGACGTGTGGAAGACCAGAGATGTCCCGACAAGCTAGAACTTGCAGAAAACCAATTGTTTACTTTGAGCCATGCCCATGTTAACCAGCAGCGAGTCAAAACTGTCCATGGCGACCAGCGCAGCGTCGCTTGGCATGCGAGTCGTGTCCCCATAAGCCAGGCATAGATATGCAATATCAAGGGCCCGCGTACAGCACTAGACTGTAAGTGGGCATGAGTATGCACATGATTCTGGAAGTGCCTCCAGAGCAGCACAGGGTATCGCTCTGCTTCCAGCCTAGCTACATCACGAGGGGCATTGCCTTCCCTGATATACCACAAATCAAAAGCCAATGCATGCTTCTCCTCCACAAACTCCCTAAATTCCGTAAGCCCCATGCAATTGAAAAACCTGTCCTTGCACAACTTCACATACTCCCCAACCAAAGCATCTATCAGCTTCCTTTCTTCATGCGCACGTTCCCCGGGGGGGCATTGGCTGTCACAAGAGACACTGGCAACAGACATAGGCTCTGGGCAGGCCTTTGTCTCAGCCCAATACTAGGAGCCTCTGCCACCAAGCTGCATGCCTAGAAAAAGCCATGACAACCTGTCGCTCATGACAAAGCAACACCTCCAAGGACTTCTTCATGCTCACCAACTGTTGCAGCAGGTGTGTGAAGGGGTTATGCTCAAAGCTGAGATCTGCAAAGCAATTACAGCAGGCACATACGTAAGCAATTGCCCAACAGATGAGGATATTGGTTGACATACATTTAAAGTCACCTATGACTGCTGAAATACTCGACTTCTACATGTGGACAAGCCTCCAATGAGTACATGATTGGACTCATTTTGGCAAAGCTTCTGCACACAGAGTGCTGCACACTTTGACTCCTGCTCTTCAATCTATTGCCGCATTTACTTCAGCATCAAACACCAACATCCAGCTCCTGCTCTTCGGTCTATTGCCGTATTTACTTCAGCATCACACCCCAAGATCCAGCTCCTGCTCTTCAGTACCTTGACGCAATTACTTCAGGACTGTTGCGAAAGCACCAGCTGCTCACTAACACCCCCTGGCTGATCGACTCCTGCACCCACCTTGAACACCAAGCAGATCCTCCAAATCAACACCATCACCACCTGGAGGGGCTGCAGGTGCGTCCACAGGCATAGGGTCTGAGAGAGACTCATGTGAGAGATGGCCAGCCAATGCTGTTTGCTTGGCCCTACTAGCCTGATGTCAGCCACCTGGTAAGGGAGTTTCTACTCAGTAAGGCGCAGCTACAACCGGTTCTGCCATACGAGCCACTGCTGCGTGTGCTGTAGAGACCCTCCTCCTTGTAGGGCATGCACCCTCTATTGAAGTGTGCTCAGCAGACATTATGTAAGCAAAGCCGCTCTGCAGTCTCTGAACTTGCTGTTCTCCAGGATTCCCTGCAGCAGTGCGCAACAAAGCGTAAGGTCTAGTGAATGAGCAAGTTGCCTACAACCCAGTCATTACTTACTCGCAGAATTGCAAAGATGCAGAAAAAGTAGTTGCTGAAGCCTGCTACATGGGGCCCATGCAAATGGAGCTGCTGGACCCTTCCCAACCTATCATATCATACACTCTTGCCGCTATTGCAAATGCAGGGGGAAATGCTAACCTGCCAGACAACTTCAGGAAGGAACCTGTCCTTACCTTGAACCATCTCTGCTTCGGAAACCCATGGTGATTGTACTGGGTTTAATGGTGGTGGCATGGTATGGACCTTGCTGCACTTGAAGGCATGGCTACTTGTTGCCACGCTGCTTGCAGCATGAGCAAGAGGAGCATCTTGCTGTGCTTCTGCTTGTAAAGCTTGTTGCTGGGGGGTGCCTGAGCTGAATTATCTCGAGCCTGCTCAATTTTCTGCTGATCTGGAGGCTGAATCTGCCCTGGTCTCTTCTCAGCTTCTGGGACGTTTGACTGACAAATAGCCTAAGCAGCTGCAGCTTGTTGAGACTGATTTACAAGCTTGTTCTTCCTGGCCATCTGCATGGCAAACATGGATCAACCACCAGCGTCAAGACAAAGAAAGGTCTCATCTGCTCTGCAGGGCAATGCCACAAAACATGGTTCATCCACAAAACATGGTACAGTGCCATATGTTTGTGCATTACCTTATGCATGTGGCATTGCTTGTAGTAAGTAGTAACATTTGCTCTAGCATAGCCCGCATACGTCCAACCTCCAGACAACAGGACTCCTGCTCCTGCACTCTCACCTGGATTAGTACTGCCACTCAGGCTGCTAATAGGTTTAAACATATTGAGCGTGCTCAATAATGCCATTAGGTTAACCTCAATGTTCGCTGGAAGCTCTGGCGCATACCCTGCGGGGCGAGAAAGCCGTCATGCCAAGCACATCTGCAAGGCACAGCGCTGCAAACGAGCATACAACGCTCTGACACATGGGGAGCTTGAAACAATGATTGTAAGTTTCAATTCTCACCTACTGGACAACAGACTTCCCAAGCACCGGGGCTGCACGGACGTGGAAGACGTCTCCTTTTGCTGAGGCAGCCAAGTCCACTCACTTGGAGTGCTAAAACTTCCTTGATACAAGCAATATAGCCCAGGGATCGGGCGTGGCAACCAATACAGGTCACAATGAATGTTTTTACGCTTCGCGGCAGTCGCCGGGGGTATCGAGATGGCCTGGAAAACCACTCAGGATAGTCAGTGCAAAGGCAGCTCAAGGGGTCACCTTTGAAGTCCAAAGGCTTCTTCAATACTGGACGTCTGATAGCATGCTAAGCGTAGGCTGAAAGCTTAGAACTTATAGATCAAAGTTACGCTTCAAATTCCCCCGAATTCCGCCGATTTCAGTCGAATTTAAGAAAAGGGGTTGACACCTGCAGGATCCTGCGGCTTGGGGTTCAAAAGATGCGCTCAAACCCGGTGACCCGGGTGCCAAACACAAATGGGGCAACCCGCCAACCCCGACCTTGCAAGCTCCTAAGGGATCGAAACATACTGATAGGCAAGAGATACTTCATCCAGAACATGCACTTCTAGTTGGCTTTGACTACATACATTGAACGGGGCTGAAACAACAATAATCCAGCACGCACAGGGACCCGCAACACCAGCATTCGGTACAAGCTTTGCAAAAGACCTTTAGCACATCATATACTGGACAAAGTACGTATATCTGACAGTTTTAAGGATAATACCGTGCTATGACCTGGATCACTCCTGACAGACATCTCAATGGGCAATCGGCGGCGCATTTTGTCGCATAAGAGTAGCAAAGCGACCTCTTGCAGCCCATGCGAGGCATTGAATAGAACCACATAATGCGTTTACTCTATGCAATGACAAAAGCAGCTCATCGCAGTGCTCCCGAGTATGACGTATGTTACCAGATGTGACCCACTGCTGCCCGCGAAGATGTACGTCTCATTCTGCAACCGCGGTTCATGGCCTGCTTAACCTCGCACAAATGTGACTGTGCTAGGACAGCGGTAATTGAATCGTCTTGGCAAAGTTACTGTCTCATGGCACTAACTGCAGCTGCACATACAGAGCCTTCCTCAGTGCTTGATTGGCAATCCCTGCAACACTGACACTTCTCTCATCACTTGATTCTTGCAGCAGGTGTGACAGCACTCCATTTGAAGTCCACATCCAGCCCAGCAGGCAGGGATACAGAGATGCGCCTGCCAAGGCTCTTTGCTGTACTGCTGGTGGGGGTATGCCTGCTAGGTTGCCCCCTTCTGCATGTGCACGCTATGAAGAAGCTGCCAGCAGCTCAGCTGACGGTCAATAACCCTTTCCGGCGAGAATGCGACCCATGGGCCCAATTCCTTCCTGTGGTGACCGACCTCGCCACAGATGAGCCCCGTGATGTTTTCATCACCCTGCTTACGCACACCAATCCCGAGGATCGCCGCCACGAGACGCCCATCCAGTTCAGTCTCGCTTATCTCCGTGAGAATGCTTTGTGGGATGCCATGGCCCCTTTCCAGGACACCGCAAAGCCAATACTGGCAGCAGCCACCATCCCCAGGCAGCCAGCTTCAAAAAGGACTAATGCTAACATGAGCACTGCAGCTGCATACGCTGTGCTCCGTCTTGCCGAGGCTTGGCTCCCGTCTGCTGTCCCTGGTATCCGTGGTAGCATGAAGACCTGGAAGCTGAACCCCGATAACAAGTCTGTGGATGTCAAGACTGCTGCCGGCATTGGCAATTATGTAGCTGCTGCCTGGAACAAGTTTGCTGAGGATGATGTTGATGGTTTCAATCGCCGTGGAGAGCTAGCTAACAAGCATAACAAGCAACCATACGGTGACTACTCTGGCTTTGTACATCAAAATGATGCCTACACACTCCGCAACATCACAGCTTGGCAGCCTCTGCTTGAGACCAATGGACTGGGGTAAGTGGAGTGTTAGGACATAGGGCGTTAGCGGGGGAGGGCCAAAGCAACTTTCTATGCTGGCTGACGTATAAATACAAAATGCGTTGTTGCGTTGCTACATCTACGCTCGCTCCACCATGGGCGGCGTACAGTTAAGGAAGTAGGCTTACTATTACAGTGAGGGCACTACAAAATGCAAAGGTAGGGCAGGGGCTAGCAGCAGGCCATTCAAACATGCCATCATAGGTTCATGAGCACCTCGGGTAGTTCTTTTCTAATGGCAAAGTTGGTTGCTTGCGCTGATCCACCATTCCATCCACGTCCAGGCGATATTACTCTAAATTGCAACACAGCGCACCATACCTGGGCAATGGACTGATCCATACATATTGATCCAATCTGATCCATACTAATCCAAACTGATCTATACTGATCCATACTAATCCAAACTGATCTATTCTGATCCATCTGGCTCCAGGTACTATTACTCCCAGCACCACATCAGTGCATACCTGAGCAATGTGACCGGCTGGAGCATTGACAGGGACTACATCAAGCGCACCGCTCTGAAGGCTGGCCCTTATGATGGTCTGGCTAGTGCTGATCTCACCAAGCGGTTGAAGGCAGATACTGATAAGGTAGGACAACCTGAGTGGTTTGGACTGCTTGGAGGTTGGGTACAGGTCATCCAAGCAGGGCAGAGTGCGGACAAAAAAAGCAGGGGTCTGACATGCTGGAACGAAGAAAAGCAAGTGCATGTGATCAAACTCCAAGTTGCAACCACCGCCCCAAATGCAGATCTGGCACCAAATGCTTGGCATGGTGAACTAGCCAACAACTAACACGGAACTTGCACATGCTTGATTCCTGAAACATTGCTAGTCAAGCCCTTCCATTGCAGTGCCCAGCAGACTGCCATTATATGTAGATGATGGCCGCTGCTTCATTTGCTCCTGCTGCTGCTGACCTTATGCAGATCCTGGACATCTCTGCAAAGTTGACAGACGAGCAGAAGATGGCTGCCGAGTTCTTCGATGACAAGCTGGTGTCCCTGGCTTCCTTCCCGTTCTTCCTTGCTGCTGTTAACGGGTGGGACACTCACAAGCTGCTGGCAAGCATGATGGCTATGAACTGTGTGTATGATGCCACTCTTCTGTGCTGGAAGGAGAAGGTTCACTTTGGTGCTGTGCGCCCTGTGTCTCTTGTGCGACACTTCTATGGAGACAAGAGTGTCAAAGCCTATGGTGGCAGGTAAGCACCTCAAGCCTAAACCCTAAAAAAGAAACTAGAGTTTTAGAAGCCTATGGTGACAAGTAAGCACCTAAACCCTAACCCTAAATCAATCCCTAGAGTGCCCAATCCTATGGTGGCAGGTAAGCACTAAGGTGCCATTGGGTGTAAGTGCGTGACCAATTGATTACACCTGGCCCAGAGTAATCTTTACACAATGAGTACCTTCCTAGATCCTGCGAAGGGGGCCAGTGCATGCCCCTCCTTACAAAGCTCTCGGCCTCTCTCCAAGATGCTCTGTCTATCAGGAACTAGGTGCCATGTTAGGGTTTCTGGCATGAATACAGCAAATGCTAATCATTCTACATCCATGGAGTCAAGCCTTTGACTCTGCTCGGTGGCAGGATGAATTGCACAATCAGTTCTTCAAAGAACTATGTGATAGTGATTACGTGGGACACAGGGGGAACTCGGCCAAAACTGACCACCAATGTTCCTCAAAGCCGCATGTCATCTGTGTGAGAGGAGTGCATGCATGTTACTGCCCATCTAGCAAGCTACTTTTTGTCTACAGAGCGGGCTCTAGTTCCATTCATCACTCCAATCATCAGTTACACTCTGCTCATAACAAGACTGACAAAGAATGTATTTCCAGAAAGTCAGGAAATACATTCCCCCCACAGGTGGGGGGCCGGTTGGGGGCTGGCTTCTGTAATCCTAAACCGCTCCTAGGCAATGGTAGGGTTTAGGATTACAGAGCCCTAAACCCCAAACCTGGATGCAGAATACTGCCTGTCACCACATGCCTTGATCCAGCATTTAGACTACTACTGTCATTATGACATCATGTGGCCGCAAATCACTGCACTAGCTATTAAAGATTATCCTGACGACTCCATTGTCTCTTGCCCTTCTTGCCTGTGCAGCGATGTTGGTTCCACGGTGGATGACATCAATGGTATGGACTGGGTCTCATACCTCCGCACCATGCCCCATGCTGAGTACCCCTCTGGCACCTCCTGCGTTTGTGCCGCCTACGGGGAGTACATGCGTCGCCTGCACAAATCAGACAAGTTCGAGCCACCAATCATTGTGACCTACCCCAAGGGGTGCAGCAGGAGGGAGCCAGGCAGGACCCCTAAGGCCGACCTCTCAATGACCTTCAGTTCTATTGACGAGTTCATCACGTTGTGTGGCAAGTCCCGGCAGTATGCTGGTGTGCATTTTGGTGCCTCTATTGAGGCCGGCAAGAAGCTGTGTGGTCAAGTGGGGGCCAAGTGCTATGAGAGGTATCTGTCTATGAAGGGGTAAAAACACCAGTTTATGGTTCAAAGGTTTAGGGCTCTGTCATCCAGTCGGGGCCGAAGTGCTAAGAACTGGAGGTAACTGTCTATGATGGGATACGCCAATACTTTAGGGTTAGGGTTTAGGGCTCTGTCATCAAGTGGGGCCTATGATGAAATAAGCAACTTGTATTCGGTTTGGGGTTTTGAGCTCTGTGATCAAGTACGGGCCAAGATGGAGGTATCTGCATCCTCTGATGGGAGAAGCCAGTGCTTAACCTGAGTGCGTCTACTAACTGCACATGTGACAATCATACAGCCTCCTTTTGTTTGCTTATCTAGTTGTGCGTGTATACACCTGCCGTCAGACCAAGCACTCCACCTGTGTGTTCTGTGTTCATATTTAGCTCCAACATATCTGATAGACAGGTGGGCCTGTGCCACCCTGTATGCTGCCCCTTGATCAGTGGCTGCTATGAGATGAGCCTATGCCATTCTCAATCTGTATGTGCCTTTTAAGATGATTGGTTTACGAGGTTGGCCAGTGCCGATTGTAGTTATGTACCTTTGATATTATCAGTTGCCACCTATGTAGATGGGAAGGGGATGTTGGCCAGTCACAATGCATTTGACTCGGATTGGCAGTGCTTTCTGCATTCGCAATGTAAGATCTGTATCATGTTCCGCTTCCGGTCTGCTTGGCTCAGTCGCGCATCAATACCGCTCTCTATTCTCTCACTTACTCACCACCCCACACCCCTAACAAACTGGTTGGCGTCATGCTTGGGTGCTGCATGGCCCGGAGGGCTGTACAGTGGTCTCCCTTAACATGTAGATGGGTGTGTGCAGTGTGGGTGTGTTATTGGACATGTTCATTGCTGGATGGACATGTGCAACCTGTATTAGCTTCTTGAGATTATTGGTTGCTAGATGGATGGGCCCGTGCGAATCTGTACTCTGCTTCTTGGACTTGAGTTTTGATTGCTATGTGGGCCCGTGTCAATCTGTACTCTTCTTCTGAAGATGATCAGTTGCTAGGTGGGCTTGTGCCCATCTCTATGTAATAGAGGGGTGGGGAAGGGGGGGGCCTGCGTCCAATGACATTTGCAGCATTGTCTGTACATGTGGACTGTTTGTTCTGATTGATTCGGCCACATTCCATGATGGCCACATTCCATGGTGGTTGGGTCTGGTTGCATATATCCCTCTGTGGTTGAGTCCTTTGCATGGTTCTTGTACATCTCCAGCCCGTGGTAATCGTCATTGTTTGCCATGCCATTGCGACCGATGGAGGAGTGGGTGGTGTTCTTGATCATGGGCTCTGTCTTGCCTGGATACATGTTTCGGTATCAGTACTGCTTGGTTGGTGGTCTGGAAGCCACTGTGTTTGGATCCATCCGATGGTGTGTTTGGTCGGTTCGACCTAGCAGCCCTTTGCGGTTGCCACACCTTAAATGTTTGTTATTGTTGTTGTTGTTGTTTTCAGTAACTTGCAAGTAAGGGCAGGTGGCCACATTAGCCCAGAGGAGTTGACAGAAGCTGCCCCAAGTAGCACTTCTTTAACACCTTATACTAAGAAATGCCTTTGGGGATACAGTTTTTGTGGTTTAAAACAGAGCAGGGGCTAGTGTTATCAGGGTTACAGCCTGCGCTGCCTGTTCAATCTTAATAAATTCAGTGCAGTCTTTTAACTTAGAGAATTGAGTTAGTCATGTAGCGCAGTCGGGGACAAACAGCAATCGCAGGGTCCGTTGTTGAGTTTTCTTGAATGAACATGCAATGATAAAGCTTTTTATGAGAGATCAAGCAGGTGGAGTTATGCGCTGCCAAGCCAAGTGTGTAGTGTGAGGTGGCATGACGGTCCCATCACAGACACTAGTGACTGCACAGACTTCTTGATTGGTCCCTTTGGGCAAGTAGTGAAAAATTAAATTACAAATTACCAGATAGCCCTGACTGATAGTGAGGTGGTGTGTGCAGTCCCTACTTACAGCAGGCAAGCATCTTGCCTGACTGCAAATCCCCTGACTGTTTGGTCGTTTCGACCTAGCTGCCTTGGTGCAGCCACACCTTAAATTTTTGTTTGTTTTCTTGTCTGCAAATCTACTGCTGCAGTCACTCACTGTCAACATCTTCGGCATACAGCACCAACAAATAATCACTGTAGAACACAACGGGGTAGCAGCATGAAATGCAGCATGGTCGCGATTCCACATGCGGCACATCCCTATCTATGCTGCACAACGAACAGCAGCAGTGACAGCATCATCGGCAAAGCAGCAACAGCAGCTGCAACAACGGCAGCAACAGCAGCTGCAACAACAACAACAACAGCAGTTGCAAAATAACCAAACTCACAACTATTCAAGGTGTGGCTGCACATAGGGCAGCTAGATTGTAATGACCAAACACACTGGATTCAATCCCCATTTCCCTAGTCAACAAAACAACAATTGTAGTGCTTTGGCAACAGCTGCAAAAGCAGCCGCAACAATGGCAACAACAGTAGCAACAACAGCTACAGCAGCAATGGCTCCTCGTCACATGCGAATATGATCATTCCAAAATCATTCCAAAATCCTCGAACATTCCAAAATGCTCATCTAGCCCTAGGTAACCACCAGCACTGGAGACATCAGGTACTATACTGCATTGGTACGGCCAAACTACCCAACTAGCAGAAAAAGGACTCTGACCATCAACACAAACTGACACTCACACTGTATGGACAGGGTCTCTTCAAGTGTTGGTGAGAAATTGATACTTTTAGACCTGAACCCCGGCTGTGGGGTAGCTACTTAATTATCTTCCGTGGTGAGGACACTACATATATACATATGTACTCAATGCTTACAGGAGCTATGCAAAGGGAATGTGCAACACACAAACGTGGACAACCCTATCAATCCTTTCTGGAAAGCCCCTGCATGTTAGGCATGCAGCAGAACACAATATGCCAAATCGATGCAACAGAGGCCCTGTTTGAGCCTGGTACTCCAGACCACATACCATGCTGCACTACAGTGCCAGCAGCAGCACCAGTAGTAGTGAGCCACAGAACCATAACACCCTAAACCCTAGCTGGTTCATGCACTAAACCCCAAGCTCCATATCCTAGCTGCTGAGGCATTAAACCCTACGGCCCCATATCCTGGCTGCTGAGGCATTAAACCCTACGGCCCCATATCCTGGCTGCTGAGGCAGTAGTAAAATGCACAAACCAAACTCAAATCTATCAAGCTGTACGTCAAACAGCCACGTCAAACAGCACAAACAGTATCATTATGTCTGAAAATACACACTTTGTGTCCCAACTTTGCCCAAATTTGCTGTTTTGGATGACACATAACCTTTTTCATGTCACCTCCACAATCATCAAACAACTCGTGATAACTAATTCAAAGCTTCTGATATGCTGGGCCTTCCATCATAGCAAAATGCTTTCCATCTTCAACCTTGCATGCCATGCAATTCCTGCAATACCTCTGTCTCCGTCCAAAACAACCAACAGACGAACGACCAGTGTTACAACACTTAGCCAGGAGGTTGGCGCATGCACTCAAAGCAGGGGAGAGTGCCTGCGCCAACCTCCTGGCGGCCGCCTGAGGGCGGACGAGACTCGGCCAAGGAGGTCCCAATCTAAACCTCATGAGATCAGCCAAATGCTTTGATTAATGCAGCAACCATGGTCACCATACTGTGCAAACTGTGATGTATATTCAGACATCCATGCATCACAAGGGGCATAACCAGCCCTTTTAGATGCCCCCTCCTCGATACACCTATGAAGTTCTGAACCTCAATTGGATGGGTTTAGGGTCTAACCCCCTGCTCCAAAGTACCCCCCTTACTTAAGTATGTGTCACCTTAACCGAACTACAACAGCCCCAATGCCACATGGCCATGCAACCACCTAACCACTCCCTAGTCAAGTTGCCCCCAGAATATGTCAATAGCTATCGCGCTTGTTTGGCATAGCTTCCCAAAGACTGTCCACAATTCTTAAAATCGACATGTGTGAGTGCGCTAGAAGCATCCTATAACATTTGCAGCAAGAGAAGTACAAACAGTGGGAGGGATGTGACAGGACTGGACCCCAGTCTGGTGAGGTACATACAGAAACCTCCTTAGGTATAGTAATGGTGTGTTCAAGCAACAAGGCTGCTGTCTGCAGCATGGAAATGTCTGTTGCCACCCACCACTGCACATGGGCTATAGAGCCTACAAGCCTGCACCCACAAGCTATCAATCAATCAATCAATCAATCAATCAATCAATCAATCAATCAACAAAACCAGCTATGCCAAAAGGTCACAAGCTATGCGCCTTGCCAAGTATCCTACTTGTGGCCATCAGTCATCGTCAGCTGTATTACGCTGGCCAAAACACTCCAGAAGACAAACAAATGCAGATGCGAGGTTACAGACATACGTTGAAACAAGCAAACGCGCTGACAAATTCTTATGCTATGAGTATTGAACAACAAACTCAACTGCTGCCCACTTGGCAATAGCAGTAGCAAAGCCCTACCATACTCCAGAAAATCTCCCCCAGACCGGACACCCATCAGGGTTCAGCACGGAAACTTAGCCTAAAATACCTAGGTAAAAACCCTGACTCTTGCAAGCAGAACTCAACTGCAACTGCAACTCAACAGGTGGCATGGGCAGCCCTAAACAAACAAACACGCATATAAGGTGTGGCAGCTGCAAATGAGCTGCTAGATAAAAGCAACAAAACACCCTTATCCCAACTTACAGCAAGGGAGAACATGTCCATGCAATTGGCACCCTCCAAACCCAGACTCTGATAAGTGCATGCCCTTTCTGAGAGCCCCCTGACCACTCAAGCACAAGGGATGCCTGTATAGTAGGCACTTGAGTTACACTCCATTCCATCAAAGTGTCTGAAAGTTTCTAAAAGTTGGGACCTCAATAGGACGGGTTTATGCTCTAAACTCGTACCCCAAAGTTACCCCCTTACTTGAGTATGTGAGACCTCAAGTATTCCACGGCCACCACGGTATGTGAGCAAATTATGGGCCTGTCTTCCATCCACCCCACCTGCTTTGAAACTTAAGGTTAGAACAGAGAGAATTTTACGACGCACCCCACATCCCACACTCCCCCCTGGCCCCGCCCCCAGAGCAAAGCACGCCCCACCAACCTCATCATCTTTCTGCAATTAGTTAAGACCTGCACAGCCCTCACATCTTAAGGACTGAGCTAGAGCCACCGGGGACCAAGTTCCAGCAATCAAAGCCACAGGGTGTTTGCTCAACATCTCACGCATACTCATACACAAGACACCAAGCTAGCTCTACCACAAGATACCAAGCTTCAAATGAGGGAAAGACAAGCAGGAGGCAGCAGGCAAATTTTGTCCGCAGTTTGTTTCTTCACTGGTTACAAAAAGGAAAAGCACCCTGGAGGCAACACAAGGCTCAAGGGGTTAGCAAACAACCAAACTGACTAAGGTCCATTTCAACCAACTCATTCTCATCATTATCACTGCTAAAAACGTTTCCTTAACTAGCCATTGTCATTTGACTCACGCCTATCAAGCTGTTCTGAGTCAAAAAGCCACTCAGTGGCTTAATCTCTGAGAACACGCACTCCTTGTGTACCAACTTTGCCAAGATATGTCCAAATCACAAAAGCAATCGCTGATAGGGCAGCTAGTAAGCTGCCACTACAAAACACCAACTGAAAAGCATGCCAAAGACAACCTGTGTTTCGTTGCACCTCGCGGTGCTCTTCGTGACGGCTTGAGGTGCGAAGCCTATGGCACATTTTGCCATGGCATGTCACAGAATGCAACAAGCAAAGCAGGACGCAGCAGCAACTGAATCTCATGCTTTGGAATCAAGGTGAAAACAGAGAGTGAATTGTATGCAGGAATTGAGCTGCGATCATGACCTGCCCTCTATCCTGCCTCAAGCAAGCTGAATGCCATGCAAGTCACACAGTCCCTGATAGAGCACCTAAGCAGCCACAAAAAACCCTAAACCCTAAACAAACCCTAAACCCTAAAACCCTAAATTCTAAACATTCCATAACACGCAAAGCAAAGCAGGATGAAGCAACAGCTGATCTTAACCAATTGACAAAAGCAGATGCCAATACGGCATATCAGCTGCCATAAGACACCAAATGTGGACTAAGCTAAAGCAAACAACGTGTGTACCTAGTCAACCGCAACAGCCCCCACTAGCCAAAATTCGAACAAGCAATTTCTCATTCGTCAAACGTAGCCAAAACGGTGTAACCTAGTCCATGCTTTACGCCAATTGCGTAACCGTTCTTACAACACTGGGGCAAACGATCCCTTACATATCTGAGGTGTGCGACCTGGATCGCTAAGCAACTAACTGCATGCATCACTCAACAGAGTTTCAGATCCATCAAGTAAGAGAACGTTTCATAACGCTCTTTATTCATCACCTCTTTCTATGCTGGTGATCTCCAGCATCACAAATTGCACTGTAAGTAAATGTAATTCCACAGCGGCTACTTGTCACACTACCTCCTTGCATCCCGGCAGGTTTCATTGACCAGTGGTTTAGCCAGGAAGCAAAGTCAGTAAAGTGCCTGTTAAACCCTTGGTAGTTACTCCGCTGGGTCTAACACATGCGTGATGCGATATTGCGCTTGGTTGATCAACTGCCCTATGAACCCTCATTGGCTCCCAGGGGATGCCCTTCTGGGCTAGCTGATAATCTGGTAATCTGGTAATCAACTGTGTTGAATGAAAACACGTGACCTGAGCTGCAGGGCACTTGCTTAACAGCTCATGCAAGCAGACACTGACACGGGAAACATGCAAGGTGCGACCAAAGGTAAAGGTAGTGCCACATTAGAAGCATCAATCAATCAGTCAACAATCAACAATCAATCAATCAATCAATCAACATCCAATCAATGAAAACGCAGAACCAGCTATGCCAAGTGGTCACACTCAAGACCATGCAGCACAAGACCCTTGATATGACTGGTCAGGCGTCACACAACCCCATGCCGGCCAACCATATAGGAACCGACCCCTTGTACAGGTCAACCACTTAGGCCACATAAAACAATGCAACACAGAGTTGAAGCAGAGATGCAACGGCATGCACACCAAGAGGGCTATTCAAACTGGAGCCCTTAAATTAGAAGCATATAACTCCCAATGTCTGATTGCCTCCGCTCTCGTCATCATAGCTCTGAGTATCGGTTTCTCTCAACACACACTAACAAACTGGTTGGAGTCATGTGGCGGGTGCTGCACGGCCCGAAAGCTGTGCAGTGATCTTTCTCATATAACACCCAATATGCCCCGAGAAACCCCTTTCATCCACCACGTGAGAGGCCGATACACATAAGCAATAAACAAAGTTGTGTGTGCCTCTATGTTCTCCGTTCTTTCACGCTAAACCATGGAGAGCCCTTTGTCCACGGCCCACTCTCTTCGCAGCGGCATCCAGCAGCAGCAGAAAAAGAGGGGAGATCCATGCTGGTGCATTACCCATAGCTTCTGGTGTGAGTAAGGGCCAGATCTGGGCAGAGTGCTGCGGTCTCTGACATCTATCACATTTGGTGTTTATTGTGCCACCGAGGGTCCCCTGGTCCCACCAAGACCCATCATCAAAAGAAAAAGAGACGCCTTACGTCCTTTCTTATATCTCACAGCTTCGCAGGCTCTGAAATTGCCCACTGCCCGCCAATACTTCCCCTCCCCACACCCCTGCTCTCTGAATCAATGAGAATGCAAGACCAGCTATGCTAATGGCCAGACACCCCAGGCCATAAAACAAACAAGCTCCTCTCTTTTAACGTCCGGGTCCAAGACCGGAAGTCCATAAACCCAAGGACCTGCTCTTCTCCTCGTCTGAAATGACAGGCTAGGACTGCCATGGCTGCAATGTACCCACACCCTTGCCTTGATGCTGCTAGGCAGAGACAGACAGGGTGTCTAAAAATTAGGGGGAAAATGAGACCCATAAACCCTAAACCCTAAACCCTACACCCTGAAACCCTAAACTCAGGATGTGGCTGCAACCAAGGACGGAGCTGGACAGGGCTGCCACATCCCTGCCTCTTTCCTCTTTTGTACTTATTTGTTCCCCACAAATCGGCGATGAAAAAAAACACAAAAGAAGAATAAAAACGGGCCATGCACTCAATTACCCTCTCCTTCACTCCAACCCCAGCAAAATACTTGTACAAAGGTCTCCAAGGTTTCTCTAAAGTTCTTGCCACAGTCCACCCCTTCCATACCCACTCCTCCTTAGTAGCCTGGATGGGAGATGCTGCTGCTGCCGCTGCTGCTGTCGAATGCCACTCTGTCGAATGCCACTCCCAATGCCAAACCCGCCCCCCCTTTCATAAGCATTAACCCTTCAATGCATTCTGATCAGTCACCGCACCGCACCGCACCGATCACTCACTCCTCCTTATCCTGATCCCGCCTGCCCGCCCTGATCACATCCGCTGCCCCGCCCTCCGCTGGCACGGGCATCGCCTCAATAACTGCCATCAAACCGTTGCTAGGGATAATACCCCTCATGCTGAACCCCCCTGCTTCCAGCAGTGCCTGTGTCTGCCCCTCATTTCTTTCTTTGCCGTCCCCATATGCCATGAGCATGGTGAGGTCAGCCTCCAGCCTGTGTGAGAAGAGTGAGGTGTCAAAGGTCTCAAAGGAGCCGGTTTCCAGGACCAGGAGGGAGACCTCACCAGCAGCTATGGCCTGCAGGAGGGGGAGCAGGAGCAGGACCGTCAGAAGCGGGAACAGGAGCAGCTGGAGCAAAGAAATGGTTAAGACGAGCAGGAACAAAGATAGGAGCAGCAGCAGGACCAGGAGGGAGACATCACCAGCAGCTATGGCCTGTAGGAGGGGGAGCAGCAGAAATCATCATTAGCAGCAACGCAACAGCAGCAGCAGGTGTTAGCAGAAGCAGGAGCCCAGGTCAGCAGCAGCAGCAGGAGCACAATTGGGCAGTAACATCAGCAGCAGCAGGACCAGTAGCAGGAGCAAGGAGAATATTAGCACAAGCAGGAACAAGGTCAGCAGCAGCAGGAGCAAGAACGTCAGCAACAGCAGCAGCAGGAGCAGCAGCAGGAGCAGCAGCAGGAGCAAAGAAAATGTTAGCACGAGCAAAAACGAGAACAGCAGCAGCAGGAGCAAGAACGCCAGCAACAGCAGCAGCAGCAGCAGCAGCGTCGAATGTCAATAACAGCAGCAATGGCCCGCAGGCGGATCAGCAGGAGCAGCAGGAGCAAAGAGATTTATAGCAGCAGCAACAGAAGGGGGTGTGGAGGAGCACCAGGAGCACCAGCAGCACGGTCAGAAGCTGCTCCTCTCCCTCTCTCCCTCCTCCATCCCTCTCCCTCCGCCCCCCCACCTCTCCCCTTGTCCCCCCCCTCCCTCTCCACACCTGCCCCCTCCCTCTTGCCAATCCCCTCCCCCCCCCCCCCCACCTCTTCTGGCATGACGTTCCTAATGGACTTCAATATTGCCACACTGTCCGCATCACTCCAATCATGCAGGATCTGCTTCAGCACAAACACCACCTTAAACCCCTTGGGTGGTTTAGGCAGTGCCTCAGGGTTGAACATATCCCCTGACTCCAGCTGAACCCTGGGCAGCAGATCAGGGCAGGTGGCAGACCACCACTGCAGCACACAAACCACCAGGAGCAAAGTTCAGTAATTTTGTAACATTTTATTTCTAATTTCATATATTTTAAAGGGAATAAAAACGGAAGTGCAATGTTTCCCGTCACAAGCAGGGGAAACATTGCACTTGAAAGCAAACAAGCCACGAGAGCAGGGAAGAGTGGAAAAATAAAGTACAATGCAGAAAAGTTGCAAAAAAACCGCACAAGACCACCACTGCAGCACACAAACACACAGACATAACAACAGCAGCAAACTTCAGCAAGCACAAGAGGGTGAAGTAACCAAATCGGATTTTTGCATTCATTTATTCTATAAATTGAAATACTCTAAAGAAAAGAGTAATAAGGAAATGTAACTAGTGTTTCTGGTCAAGCAGGGCTTCCACGACAGCCACGAGAGCAGGAGGGGGTGTAGAGTGAAGTGCATTGCAGCAGACCAGCAATAGCACAAGCCAATTGAGGTTTCGGGTCTGAGGTTTTGGGTGAACACAAACCCGAGACCCGAAATTGCAGCAGAGCCACCTTGACGCAAGCACCAATAGCAGGGGGTGCAGATGCTGCATGCCGTCCCATGTGTCTAATGCAGATAACAATTGGCAAGCAAAACTACAACTAGCAGGATATTAAGAGTTACAATCCCTGGCCACCACCGCAGAGACAACCGCAAGACAAATTATTCAAAAAAACTAGCTCGGTAAATTTCAACAGATTCATGAACTCCTCAGCAAGCATGGGCTGCTGAATTGCGTATGCAGCTCCCAGCACCATTATTCCTGTCCCTTTGCCTTCCTGTCCCACCCCACTTCTTCCTCCTCACCTCCTTACCCCTTGCAATCTGCTCCTTCTGATAAACAACCCCCTCTTTCAACCTGGTATAATTCCCAGTAGTTCCACCCTAAACCCTAAAACCTCAATACTCTGTACCACCGCCCCCGCAACCCCCTTCCCCGCTCCCCCGCCCCCCTGCACCTCCTTCCCCCTTGCAAACTGTTCCTTCTGGTCCACCATCACCCCTTTCAACCTGGGGTAATTCCTCAACAGCTCCACCCTAAACCCTAAAACCCCAAGACACTGAACCACCGCCCTTATACCCGTTCCCGCTCCCCCCCCCCCTCCTCACCTCCTTCCACCTTGCAATCTGCTCCTTCTGGTCCACCACCACCCCCTTTAATCTGTGCTACTTCCTCAACAGTTCCACCCTAAACCCTAAAACCCTAAGACACTGAACCACCGCCCTTAAAACCCCCCCTCCCTCCCCCCCCCCCTCACCTCCTTTCCCCTTGCTATCTGTTCCTTCTGGTCCACCACCACCCCTTTCAACCTGGGGTAATTCCTCAACAGCTCCATCACGAAATGTCCACTGCCCCCCCCCACATCCACCACCAGATCGTACTGCCCCCAGTTGTACTGCTGCACCACCATCTTCCCGCCAGTGTGGTTACAGGCGCGCATGGCACCATCAAAGGTTGCGGCATGACGGGGGGAGCGGCGCAGGTGGGTCCAGAAGTCAAACCCACCTTCAGACCACAGCTCAAAGGGGGTGGTGTTGCTCTTGATGCCCTGCATATCAAAGAGGATACAACTAGGGGGTGGGACTTAGGAGTTTAGGGGTGGGGTTAAGGGTTTCAGGGTTCATATTTTAGGGGTTCAGGGTTTTAGGATGGAGTGACAACATGCGAAAGAGAAACGACATGACCTCCCTTTGCTTGGTTGCTGGTCCATGTCTCTCTACAGGTGACCTGCAAGCTTGCCAGCTACGTTACACTCAGAAGCCTTAAGCCCTAATCCCACATCATCGCTCCCCCTTAAAACCTTAAGGCCTAATCCCACATCATCGCTCCCCCTTAAAACCTTAAGCCCTAATCCCACATCATCGCTCCCCCTTAAAACCTTAAGCCCTAATCCCACATCATTGCTCCCCCTTATATAACCTTAAACTTTAGTCCCACAATATTGCTGCCCGTGTAAACCCTAGTCTCACCGCATTGCTGCCCCTTCTAACCTCAAACCCTAGTCCCAAGGCACTGCTCCTCCTCATACCCTTAAACCCTAATTCCCCGCTACTGCTCCAACGCACCTCAGAGAGCTGTGTGAATCCAGCAAAATGGTCCTCAAACATCTTCACCATGTCTCCCATATAGTTAGGGTGCTTCGGGCACAAGCAGGCAGTGACAGCATTGGCAGAATACAGGTCGTTGCAGCTGTACCCAAAGGAGAATTTGGGGTCACCATTGGGCTCTGTCACCTTGAGCATGCCTGGTGGCTGCAGTCCTGGTCTTTTGGTCCTTCGCACCTGCAGGACCCGAAGACCAAAGAAGGTGTGCAGATGCACTTAGAACAGGGGTAGAAAGGTGAAAAGAAGAGACAAAAAGTAAAAGTGATCATGCGTACTGCTGCTTAGCACTAATGCCCCATTTTATTCCACCTCGTTGTTCTTTGCGACAGCTTGAGGTGCGGGGCCTATGGCACTTATTGCTATGGCATATCATGAAATGTGATGATAACACTGCCCCATGATAAAGCACAATGAGCAACTTGATGAGCACATGGTTCATGCATGACACTCATAAAGCAAAGGACACTCACAGCCAGTAGTTACAAATGGTGGTCCATGCTAGCAAGTGGGGTCAGCATTGCAATTCCTGCTTACACGCCCCATAGAGACGACAACTTCGGCTGCATAGGCGACTTGAGCAGCCGGGAGCTCAACGAAAAGCCTAGGGATAGGCCCTGAACCCCGCATGGGCCCTGAACCCCGCACTCCAGGGATCCTTTTGCGCCTCTCACTTTAGTTCGCAAGCTCAACGCACGCTGCGCCCTCAACGCGGTGGGCATGGGCGCGTGTCTGAACAATATCTATTTCTTAGGTACCAAGTAATTCCAAGAGACTTAGAATCCTGTTAGAATCGGTGCTTCTACTCGTGTGGCTTAGTGTTTCCGTTGCGACCCTGGAATTCACTGCCAGGTTGGTCATTACTTACCAGCCCATGTTCTGCTGCATACTTGAGTACCCTGGCCAGCCATTCCGGGTTGGTATCGGGGCCTACGAGGGCAGCTAGTTCTGCTGCTGTCTTTGGCCCGGATTGCAGGGCCTCTGGCACCCCCAGGTTGTGCATCACAAATAATGCCTGCGAAAAGAAAGTTAACATAATTGAGAAGGTGGTGTGCCGTGTTTTTGCACAGAGAGGGGGTGTAAGAAGGAGAAGCAGGTACTCTTGGCAGTTGCTGCATGCGTTGGGAAGTGCGTTCAGCTGGGATGATCTACTGACGTTTTCACAGATCTCACGGGACAGTTGTCATGGTGGTAGAAGGCGCATTTGATGGGCCCGGCAAAAAGCTAAGTCTTAGGGTGCAGGGATGTAGAGGTATGACGTGGGCCATCAGATGTGCTATGGATACGTCGGGCTGCTCCATCGGCCCTGGATGCGGTGCTATCATAGGCTGCCATGCTTTTATGGACGCGGTGCAAGGAGATACATTGCTGTGTAATGCGCGAGCCCCCCCCCCCGGGCGATGCTGGCCCACGATATGGACCACCGTTGGTTGTGTGGTGCATAGGCTGCCCTGAACATGCAAGGTGACTGCGGCGACACTATTCGCGGTGCCGGCCGGCGCCATGGCAGGACACTCACACACCTTTACGTATGTTAACAGCAGTACGTGCATTATGCATGAGCAGAGTATATAATGCCGGGTGCTGCAGTGGCTTCCTTCGGGGAAGATGCACCTACACAACCCTACCTGTGAGCTCATAAACGCCACTGACACCTCTGCAACCCGCAGGGGTGCCGGCGCAAGGTTGAGGAAAGCATGTGCGACGCTCAGCAACCAGGTTTGGAGCCGGAACACCCACCCGGGTATCGCTGCAAGCTCCTTCGCATGGTCCTTGTAGGCTGCGGAGTTCGGTGCCATGAGAACATATGCGCAGAGGGTTGTCACGGCTATGACTACAGTGGGTATAGCTAACACTATGGCTACAATGGTGATGATAATGAGATACATGTTTCCCAGCGCGCCAGTTGGGCACTAACAATGGCGATGCAGCCTAGGTGGCGAATTCCAGGTTCACATGCAAGAATGTGGTGCGGATCATGGGAGCGCGCATGTCTATGTTGCAACCCTAACATTCCTGAGCAGACTGGGCTCCTAAAGGTAGAACGAGCGGGCAAAGAGCGACGGGTGTGACAGAGATCTGCTCAAGTGTGATGTCAGTGTGATTGGTTACCATTGGTGGCAAGCTGGCGTCCATGCAACTGCTCCCAGCTTGTTGCAGCGGATGGGGATTAACGGAACGGCTTGTTACTGGCCTACCTGGTGCTGTTCTGCCTTGCTAGCACGCATGCACAACACGGTGCATGAGCTGTCAGTCACCTCAACCCCGAATCTATAAACGCTTGGCATTTATTATTTACAACAGGATAGAGAACCAGGATGTTGCTCTCGTCCTCGCCACATTGTTCGCTAGAAGATCCCGACCTGTGGTTGCACTGCATGCCCTCCGCCCCAATCCTTGCTGCGTATCTGGCAGCCTTCGTCATTGCTGCAGTGTGCCTCGTGCGTCACTACATCCGCCTCGATCTAGACAAGATGCCCACGCCCACCTGGAGGGAATGGTTCCAGCTGGTCCTCGACCAACCCCGGTGCCACGCATTCTTCAGGCAATGGCACGAGAAGTACGGGCCGGTGTTTCGTCTTTGGCTGGTCTATCGGGAATTCGTGCTGGTAGCAGACCCGGCCATCGCAGCACAGATCCTTGGGAAAGGGCCGCAGTACGTGCATCAGAAGGTCCCTGAATACGCTGCTCTAAACCCTGTAAGTAATAATAGAATAGATCAATTCACAGCAAAAGACGGGACTCGGCCAGCATTGACCATATGCATTCCCGGAAAACCAATGCAGACTGGGTTGGCACCAAAAAGGTGCCATGAGACGGTGCCAGGTGACAAAACATGGTCTAATTGGCCCCCGCCCTCTATCCCTCCCCCTTCCACCCCCCCCCTTGTCCTCCCCCAGGCTCATGGCATGCACAACCTTGCTGGTATGTTAGGTCATTTGGATGAGAGGGTGTGGAAGGCACATCGCTCAGCCATTGCACCTGCTTACACCGCTAGTGCAGTCAAGTGAGTACTAAAGGGGGAACACAGGGGGGCAGCAGCAGAGGCAGGGGCAGCAAGTAGCAGCAGGGGCACCAGCAGGTAGCAGTAGGAACAGCGGCAGCAGCAGCAGAGGCAGGGGCAGCAGAGGTAGCAGCAGAGGCAGCAGCAACAGGAGCATCAGCAGCAGCAGTAGGGACGGCAGCGGCAGCAGCAGCAGGAACGGCAGCACCAATCATCATGGTAGCAGCAGACCCTGTGGTAGCGACAGCAGGCACAATTTAAGGTGGTAGCAGTAAAGGCAGCTGTAGTAGCAGCGGCAGCAGCAGCTGTAGCGGCACCGGTACTGTCAGCGGCAGCGCACCAAAAGCTGGAGTAGTAGCAGCATCAGCAGCAGTGGCAGCAGCAGCAGCGGCAGCAGCAGC